>OZ024916.1:53145784-53381094 GCA_964017125.1 Flabesymbios commensalis | reverse complement strand
AATCAACTCACACCACCAGTGGACCAAGAGCCAATGCTCAAGGCCTTCCAGTCCACATGACTGCGTGACAGCGGTTGATCAGTCACAGGCGAGTGCCAACACTGCGGCGTGATAGGCACAATATCCAACAACGTCCATAGTCGTTCTTAGCAGTGTAAGGGCTAATCTAGCATTTGCTTGGGGGAGGGGGGTGGTCCCTACATTTGGGTTATACAAGATTTGGTATTAGGATCAAAAAGTCCAAGAAGGGATTCCAATTAACGCATAAACTTCTGAGAATGAATGAATGGAATCTTATATAGCGCATGTATCCAGCTGTAGCAAGAGAAAAAGTAAAGACAAAGATCAATTATTGCAAGCACATGATATTACCATCATTTTCGCATTATAGCCTTTGAAACACATGCACCACATATAGATATATTTGACCAGCTGGCTCATGGGACAATTAGGCGTCAATGTACATCTACGCCATATTACTGTCTCATATTTTGCATTTATTTTCATATTTAATTGTTTATAACAGAAAGTGAAGTCGTCACAAAAGCCAGCGTGTCCTTCCGCATCCTGAATCAAGCATATGAAGGATCATTTGCCAATGTCAGCTCTACTGCCTTCAAGAACTTTAGTACACTATTTTGTAGTGAGGTAATCCTTTCTTACATGAGTGGCCGTTTCATAATCATGCCTTACTGCCTGCCCGCCTGGCTGCCTGCCGGATTTTACTGTCTGTCCGCCTGAAAAGTTTAGCAAATACTAATAACAACTATGCCATGTTATTTAAATTAATTTGCTACATCATCAAACTTCTATGTAATGTTTGAGAAATATAAATATATCCCTAATGACAAACTATTTATAACAAAGATCACCTAAGTATGCTACACATGTGATATAAGAATTTGTTTGCCTTAATATAGGTCAGCAACGAAATGAAATCCTCAGATTTATCTAGTTCATTTCAATCATGTCAAGTTACCTCAATAAGGTAAGGTCTAAAATAGTGTTCTGCAAAGCCAAAAGGCAGTAACGGCTTATTTTAACAGTGAGACGTTACTGCATTATTTTCGTTTTGCACCACATACTATTTACATGTTGTACATAAGTAAGACCTGATTATGTACATGTTGTACATGTTGTGAGCAAGGACGTTCTGGTGTGAGTAAACATGGTCAATTCCTGTCTATTCGTTTTCAAAATATTATTAAAAATTGTAGATATCCTTTTTTTCTTAACCCTCTACCCGCCAAATTAATCAATCTAAATTTTCACCCACGTGAAGTTGTGTATCGCTGACGCGATCCACAACTTCAAGTGAGTGAAAAAAATTCAGATTTAATATAACTGTTTTCAAATATTGCTGATTGATGTCACATTTTATCTTTAACATGTTAAAAGGTGGTTCTTATTGAAAACCCGAATATCTATGCGGCACCGGCGGCTAAAGGGTTAAATTCAGTAGTTTCAACATGTTATGTTTTACAACCCTTATATCATTGATTATATTTTATTTGTTGTGTGTTCATCTTTGTAGAAACGGATCTGTGATAGTGGACTTTCTTCTAGAACTACTTGATAGACAGGAGCAAGCCGATGTCCAGGCTACTATCACACAACAGTTTGTCCCCAACCCTTCAGACAATCAGAACTCGTTTGGGAGTTTTCTTTTAGATACAGATTCAGTCACGCTGCAAGTGGAATATGTCACTGGTTTGCAAACCACAAGGTTTCACAACCCCGACTATAAATGGTGGGTTAACTAGTTCAGACGTTGATATAACAGGAACGCATTCTACAGTGAACAATACTGCGATAGCTATGACCACGAAATTACCTGTTGTTGTGACAACGTCAGGCTCTGCCTCAATAGTTACCACTGGTGATGCCTCTGGAAACGCAGCTACCATCAATGGTGTCACCACAACACAAAATGTGACAACCCATGGAGGGCTTGATGTCATCAGCACTGGTTACATAACTACAAAACATGCTAAAACACAACAACCATTCGTTATCACCAGTGTTGGTGAAAAAACAACACAAAGTGTTACGAAAGAACAACAATTGCATATTACTAGTGTTGGTGACACAACAACAGAAAATGTAACAACACAGGAACAGTTGCTTTTCACTCGTGTTGGTGACACAACTATAGAAAGTGTTACAACACGAAACCAATTGGCTTTGACTAGTGTTAGTGATGAATCAACAGAAATTGCTACGACACAAACACATTTTGTTGCTTCAAGTGATACTGACAGAACAACAAAAAATGTTATAACACTTAAGCAATTAGCTGATACCAGTGTTAGTGCTAGTGCCACAACAGGACATCATGTTATAGTACAGCAGCAATTGCATGTTACTAGTGTTGGTGATTCAACAACACAACGTTTTACAACACAACAACAAGTGGATATCACCAGTGCTTCTGAATCAACAACACAAATTACAACAACACAAGAACAATTGGATATTATCAGTATTGCTGACTCAACAACAAAAAGTGTAACAATACAACAACAATTTGATGTTACCAGTGTTGGTGATTCAACAACCGAAAGTGTAACAACTCAACAACAATTAGATGTTTCCAGTGTTGGTGACTCAACGACCGAAAGTAAAACATCACAACAACAATTGGATGTTACGAGTGTTGGTGACTCAACTACAGAAAGTGTAACAACACAACAACAATTGGATGTTACAAGTGTTGGTGACACAATTACAGAAAGTGTAACAACACAACAAAAATCAGATGTTTCCAATATTGCTGACGCGACAACAAAAAGTGTAACAACACAACAACAACTGGATGATACCAGTGTCGGCGATTCAACAACCGAAAGTGAAACATCACAACAACAATTGGATGTTACTAGTGTTGGTGACTCCACAACAGAAAGTGTAACATCACAACAACAATTGGATGTTACGATTGTTGGTGATTCAACTATCGAAAGTGTAACAACAAAACAACAATTGGATGTTACCAGTATTGGTGACTCAACAACAAAACTTTTTACAACACAAGAACAACTGGATGTTACCAGTATTGGTGATTCAACAACTAAAAGTGTAACATCACAACAACAATTGGATGTTACGATTGTTGGTGATTCAACAACCGAAAGTGTAACAACACTACAACAATTGAATGTTACCAGTATCGATGACTCAACAACAAAATTTTTTACAACACAAGAACAATTGGGTATTACTAGTGTTGACGATTCAACAACAGAAAGTGTATCAACTCATGAACAATCATTTGGCGACTCAGCAACAGAAAGTGTAACAACACAACAACAACTGGATGTAACTAGTGTTGGTGACTCTGACTCAACAATAGAAAGTGTAGCGACACAACAACGATCGGTTGTAACCAGTATTGGTGACTCAGCAACAGAAAGTAATGATAACCCAACAACAGAAAGTGTTACAACACAACAGCAATCAGCTATTACACCTGATGTTAGTGACTCAATAACATCACAACAATTGACTACTGAAGCTAGCTCACAATATACGACTATTGATACTACCAGCATTAGCGAATTTATAACTCAAGGTGATACACTTACTGGTACACAGCAGAAACAGCACATGACATCATTCACATGGTTTACTGTAATAGCTGAACTATTGCAAACTTCACCAGAACATATTACTAATACAATTGCTGATACACATGGTGTGGAGTATGTAACAACAACTTCTGGACTAACTTTAACTGAGACATCACAGCCTTTACCCCAACATGCTACAATCACAACTTCTGGTACACATGATGTTCAGTATATAACATCAGCCACTGGACCTACGTCATCTGAGACATCGGAGACCTCAAGAGAACATGCCTCAAATACAGTTACTGATACACATGATATGGGCCATATAACAACAACATCAGGACCTACTCCATCTGAGACATTGGAGAGCTCAACAGAACATGCCACAAATACAGTTACTGAAACACATGATATGGACCATATAACAACAACGTCAGAACCTACTCCATCTGAGACATTGGAGATCTCAACAGAACATGCCTCAAATACAGTTACTGAAACACATGATATCGATCTTATAACAACAACTTCAGGACCTACGTCATCTGAGACATCGGAAAGCTCAACAGAACATGCCACAAATACAGTTACTGATACATATGATATGGAGCATATAACAACAACTTCACGTCCTACGTCATCTGAGACATTGGAGAGCTTAACAGAACATGCCACAAATACAGTTACTAATGCACATGATATGGATCTTATAACAACAACTCCAGGACCTACGTCATCTGAGACATCGGAAAGCTTAACAGAACATGCTACAAATACAGTTACTGATACATATGATATAGATCATATCGCAACAACTTCAGGACCTACGTCATCTGAGACATCGGAAAGCTCAACAGAACATGCCACAAATACAGTTACTGATACACATGATATGGATCTTATAACAACAACTTCAGGACCTACTCCATCTGAGACATCGGAAAGCTCAACAGAACATGCTACAAATACAGTTACTGATACATATGATATAGATCATATCGCAACAACTTCAGGACCTACGTCATCTGAGACATCGGAAAGCTCAACAGAACATGCCACAAATACAGTTACTGATACATATGATGTGGAGCATATAACAACAACTTCAGGACCTACTCCATCTGAGACATCGGAAAGCTTAACAGAACATGCCACAAATACAGTTACTGATACATATGATGTGGAGCATATAACAACAACTTCAGGACCTACTCCATCTGAGACATCGGAAAGCTTAACAGAACGTGCCACAAATACAGTTACTGATACATATGATGTGGAGCATATAACAACAACGTCAGGACCTACTCCATCTGAGACATCGGAAAGCTTAACAGAACATGCCACAAATACAGTTACTGATACATATGATATGGATCTTATAACAACAACTTCCGGACCTACTCCATCTGAGACATCGGAAAGCTTAACAGAACGTGCCACAAATACAGTTACTGATACATATGATGTGGAGCATATAACAACAACTTCAGGACCTACTCCATCTGAGACATCGGAAAGCTTAACAGAACGTGCCACAAACACAGTTACTGATACATATGATGTGGAGCATATAACAACAACTTCAGGACCTACTCCATCTGAGACATCGGAAAGCTCAACAGAACATGCCACAAACACAGTTACTGATACATATGATATGGATCTTATAACAACAACTTCAGAACCTACTCTATCTGAGACATCGGAAAGCTTAACAGAACATGCCACAAATACAGTTACTGATACATATGATATGGAGCATATAACAACAACTTCAGGACCTACTCCATCTGAGACATCGGAAAGCTTAACAGAACATGCCACAAATACAGTTACTGATACATATGATATGGATCTTATAACAACAACTTCCGGACCTACTCCATCTGAGACATCGGAAAGCTTAACAGAACGTGCCACAAATACAGTTACTGATACATATGATGTGGAGCATATAACAACAACTTCAGGACCTACTCCATCTGAGACATCGGAAAGCTTAACAGAACGTGCCACAAACACAGTTACTGATACATATGATGTGGAGCATATAACAACAACTTCAGG
This sequence comes from Flabesymbios commensalis, assembly GCA_964017125.1. Lineage (NCBI taxonomy): Eukaryota > Metazoa > Annelida > Polychaeta > Terebellida > Flabelligeridae > Flabesymbios > Flabesymbios commensalis. The sequence goes on along the minus strand of OZ024916.1, from coordinate 53,375,452 downwards.
ACCTACTCCATCTGAGACATCGGAAAGCTCAACTGAACGTGCCACAAATACAGTTACTGATACACATGGAGTGGGGTATGTTGTATCAACTACTGGTTCTATTTCAAATGAGACACCAGCGAGCTCACCAGATCATATTACATACGCCACCACTGGTACAAATGAAGTGGAGTATATAACATCACCTACTGTATCCACGGCAATTGAGACATCTCATAACTCATTTGAATATACTACAAACACAACACCTGGTGCAAATGAGGTGGAGCATTTAACATCAGCTGATGGACCTTCTCTAGCTGAGACATCAGAGAGCTCAACGCAACTTAATACAAACGCAATTACTGGTAAAGACGACATGCAGTACATAACAGCATCTATTACTGAGCCTACTGTAACAGAAACATCACATAGCTCTGTGGAACAAACTACAAAACTAATCAATACACGTGAGCGGCTTTCTCTTGCATCAACAATAGGGTTCACAGTAACAAAGTCATCAGAAATCTCTCAGGAGGACATAACAAACACAATTACTGGTGTAAATGAGGTGGATAATGGAATATCAACTGTTGTATTTTCCTTAACAGATATATCTAAAACCTCACCTGAAGAAAGTACAAACACGGTCAGTGATGTTAATGAAGTGACGTATGATACATCAACAGAAGGATCGATATTTACTGAGGCATCTAAAACCTCACCAGAGGAAAGTACAAACACGGTCAGTGATGTGAATGAGGTGACGTATGATACGAATGTTGAAGGATCGATCTTTACTGAGGCATCTAAAACCTCACCAGAAGAAAGTACAAACACGGTCGGTGATGTGAGTGAGGTGATGTATGATACATCAACGGAAGGATCGATATTTACTGATGCATCTAAAACCTCACCAGAAGAAAGTACAAACACGGTCAGTGATGTGAATGAGGTGACGTATGATACATCAACAGAAGGATCGATCTTTACTGATGCATCTAAAACCTCACCAGAAGAAAGTACAAACACGGTCAGTGATGTGAATGAGGTGACGTATGATATATCAACAGAAGGATCGATCTTTACTGAGGCATCTAAAACCTCACCAGAAGAAAGTATAAACACAGTCGGTGATGTTAATGAGGTGACGTATGATACATCAACAGAAACACCAACCCTAACTGAGATATCACAAAACTCATTCGGGTGTAAAACCTACAAACATGCTGTTACAAATGATCTGAGTACTGTTACATCAACGCCAGTATCCACCCAAACGGAGTTGTTAGAAACTTCAGTGGATCGCTCCTCTAACATAATTAGTAGCACAAATGTGGTAGAATATGTTACGTCAAAAGCAGAATCGATCACAGCTGAGTCATCAGAAACATCCCTGGAATATACTACAGGCAAAATTAGTGGTGCCTATGTTAGATCCACTGTAGGATCTACTTTGACAGAGACATCACAAGCCTCAATTGAGGATATTTCGAAAACAATTACTGGTATAACTGATGTGGCTTGTATAACACTAACGGCAGGATCAACCTCAACTGAAGGCACACTTAAACATACCTCACATAGTAATAATAGTGCAAATTCTATGGAGTATACAACCACAAACACTGGTACAACATATGTGGATTCTGCTACATCAATAACAGAACCAAATTTAACTGACGAAACAAAAAAATCATTGGAACATACTGTAAACACTGCTGCTATCACAAGTGAAGGGGACTTGAATACATCAACGCCAGCATCTAATTCGAGCGAGTCAACCCTAAGCTCACTTGAAGATACTACAAACATAAGTACTGATACCAGTCATATGGATTATGTAACATCAACTACCAAACAACCATTAACTGAATCAGCACAAAGCTCAGTGGAACATATCACAAGCGCAATTACAGATGTGTCGTCAAATGTGGGAACTAATTCAAGTGATGCATCACAAATATCACAAAAACACGCAGCAAATGGTGCTACAGATGAGAAACAGTTTTTAATAAAATCAACTACAGGACCACCCTTATCCGATACATCGCAAACCTCGCTAGGTACGATTACTAGTGGAAATATTGTGGATTATGTTACGTCAAGTACACAAAGTACCTTATCCGCGATATCACAACCTTTACCGGAACTAACCCAAAACACAGTTACGGGTCCAGATGAAGTGAATTATGTTATATCAACTGAACAATCTACCTTAACTGATTTATCTGAATCGTCCCTGGAACAAACCACAAATACAATTACTGGTACAAATAAGGTGGATGGCATTACATCAACTGTACAACCTACCTTAAGTGATTTATCAGAATCATCCCTGGAACAAACCACAAATACAATTACTGGTACAAATAAGGTGGATGACATTACATCAAATATACAACCTACCTTTACAGATACATCAGAATCATCCCTGGGACAAACCACAAACACAATTACTGGTACAAATAAGCTAGATTACATTACGTCAACTGTACAACCTACCTTACCAACTGAAACATCAGAGAGTTCACGGGTGACAAACACAACCGATGGTACAACAAAGGTGCAGGGCCTAACATCACCCGCAGGATCATCTACGACTGAGACAGTACAAGCCTCGATAGAACATACTGGAACAACTACTGACGGGACGAGTGTTGTTGATTATATATCATCTAAAACAGGATATATCTCAGCGGAGACAACGCAAACCACACAAGAACATACGACAAACCAATATACCAATACAAACCAAGTTGCTGATGACACACCTAGCATTGCGGGCCTGTTATCTAGCACACCACTAAACTAATCCAGTAAACACAAATCATTTGTATAACATTTAAACAATGTTGGACCAACGTCGAAGAAGTTGGGCCGATGTTGTACAAATGGTATACAAATGTTTTGTGTTTGCTGAGAAATTATTAATTGTAAACTTGTTTGTGTTATAAAATATCAAATAGCAAATCGTATTTAATACATTTCTTGCATGGTTAAAGCGTAAGCACATGTATGTAATGACTGTTACAATGCATTCTAGTTTTACCAAAATTGACACTTTAACTCTTCCTTTACCAATTTCGTATTTATGCTAAAAGTACCTTCCTTTACCAATTTCGCATTTATGCGAATTCTTCATCTGTCCATGCATTAATTGCAATGGAGATATTTCATCACATGCATGGTTGAAAATCGCCAAACCAGAAATGTCAGTGACATGGACGCAATATTCTCTTGCATTTGTAATTTGTGTCATGTGCGCATGGGCATAGCTATAACCTGTATGGTGCCCATGGACTACTTCGGGGGTCTTCCTTAAAAAAGAAGTCGGTTTCTGGGGGTAGTTTTATCAGGGGGAAGTGGAGATATTTCATCACATGCATGGTAGAAAATCGCCAAACCAGAAATGTCAGTGACATGTACGCAATATTCTCTTGCATTTGTAATTTGTGCCATGTGCGCATGGGCATAGCTATAACCTGTATGGTGCCCAGGGGCTACTTAGGGGGCCTTCCTCAAAAAAGAAGTCGGTTTCTGGCGGTAGTTTTATCAGAGGGAAGTCGGTAAAGGAAGAGTTAACAAAATAAAGATATATAAATTGCTATATCGAATTTGAAAAGCCTGATCATAAACGTACTGATACTGTGATGTAAAATAGTTTTCGTCATTTAAAAGTATATAACCACAATATGAGCACCACAATACGAATTTGCTCTTTTTAATTTACCTTCCTTACACCCTCATGATGCATCAAAAGATAATTTTGCATCTCTGAAGAATTACCTATTTTCCTACACATAAGTGTCTTATAACTAAACTTTTTATTGAAATTAATTAATTAATCAATTCGAGTCTGAGACTGAACACACTACCTTTCGGACATGGAGGTTCCCCACAATACTGAATCTTTATGAGTGAACGAGAAGAAACATGTGTTTATTATTAACGCTATTCAACTCACATTTTTCACTTCGTCACAAATTCTGATTAATACGCGCTATTGGCATAATACTGTAAAAACTATATTGTTAATATATTTGTATTATACAATTGTATTGTATCAAACAAAATAAATTATAGCATCGAATAAAATAAATTATTTTGTTATCATAATGACCTAATCAATTGCGGTAAGCATGATTAATTGTACCCATATAGTGTTTTAATTATTATAATTATACCATTTATGTCTAAATTACATTTTCCACTTCTAGGTTATTATCATTTGACCGCTATCGTTTGTCATAGCGTAATTAGTGTTATATATTAGTATTACAAGTATTCTCTGGCAACACCTTTTTATCCAAAGTTTACTGTTAAGCTTTCCCGGTGATATAGTATAGTCACATGCTATACAACCAAAGAGCCGGAAGTATGTAATGTATCATCTCATGTGATTAAACTAATATAGCCTATATATAGAGAATTATTATATGCCTATTAGGCTTAAGTGATCTTGTCCAGGCTATACAAAAAGCGTTTACCAAATGTTGGGTTAATTTTAATTTTGGGACAGCGTCGCAGATGGTGGACCAACAATAACCCAACATTGGATCAACTTCTCGGGTTTCTTGTCACATGCAGCTGTGAATAAGGCACGAAAAAAATAGATTTTGGGGAAATAGATCCCCTTTTAAAGACTGAAAATAAAACGCCAACAAAACAGCTAGTCAGCTCTCAATCTTGTGGAGCACAGCCCTGGAAGCACAAAACATTTGTATAACATTTATACAGTGCTGGGCCAACGTCGAAGACGTTGGGCTGACGTTGTAGACATGTTATACAAATATTTTGTGTTTACTGGTAGTGTTTTATCACTTTAACGCCAGAATTGCATTTGACCGGATGCCTTCAAAAAACAGTTGAATTGTTGATATGTTTTGTGTAACAAAGAAAAACGTATCGACTATTTTTCATTTTAAAAATGATTTTTCTATATAAAATTGATTTTCGTTGCAAGTGAACTATTTCTAATTGCGCAATTATAAATATTCTCCTTTAATACAACAATGTACTAGTAATTCACTGTACATATGTTCTTGCTTTCTTATAGTATTGTTACTCTTGGGAACGAGTCACGTATGAACTACTACTTGGGCAACTACTTTCTAACAGCTTTAATAACATTTTTAAATAATAGATCTCGGCATAACATTGCAATCAATACATGATGTGGAAGCTGTGATATACTGTTGCTTTCATCAATAGAACATGTTAATGTGATATCTCGTGATAAATACATGCGTCTAAAGAAATCTGAAAAAATACTATGTAATATTTCTGTTGCCGAAACTTTTAATACGTAGGATAACAATCGGTAAAAGTGTCTCAGGCTAAGGTTTTATGGTTACACTGTACCACTGTACCATGTTTTTTTCTAATAAATATTATCTTATTATCTTATTCATTTTTGTCAATCAAAATAATGCATGGGGTTAATGAGTTTGAAAATTGCTCTTGCGATTCCAGTAAAAAAAATACATCTGAGAAGCAGCAGCCAAATAAAAAATAATCATGAAAAAATATATCCCAAAATGACATTATGGTCAATCAACATAATTAAAGTGGAATATCTGGATAATTATCATTAGTGTTTATGTCGTGGTATCATTTTCTTCGCTGTATTAAATGAATAAAAAAATACACCGCAGGTTTTATTGCCAAGGGATAGCGAATAATGCCGCACGTGCGACAGCACATCAAGTTTATCTCGTGAGATATTTACCCTACGTTGGTTTGAGGTAGGCCCATCGTCTACGACAAACCAGCATTGGGTCAGCGTTTCGTGTTCGCTAGGGAGGCATATGCTGGCCATGCTGTGTCACTGTATTGATTTATTTTCCGACTCGCCTGTTAGATTTCCATTTTGCATTTACGTTTTAGCCAAACTTTTTAACCCTTCAACCGCCGGTGCCGCATATATTCGGGTTTTAATTTTTTTTATTTGCACATTAAGTACCACCTTTTAAAGATAAAATGTGGCATCAATCAGCAATATTTGAAAACGGTTGACTTCCATTTTTGTCAAATCTGAATAATTTTCACTCACTTGAAATTGTGGATCTTCAAGTGGGTTAAAATTCAGATTGAATAATTTGGCGGTTAAAGGGTTAAATAATTTACCATGGACAGGTGCATTGACCTGAATTTATTACCTCTGTGTTTCAGACGTGAAATTTCAGATCTTGTGTTTACATGATAAAATTTAAATTCCAATTGAAAATTAGACTCAATTTATTGACAATACATCGCGTAGATCTGGTGACTGTGGATTGATTTTAAAACCTTTGCTGATAAGAAATGAGACATTTAAAAAATCGTTTTTTCATAGAATTGTAAGTGAATGGAATTCTCTTCCAAAACAGATCCGGGACTCAACTTCTGTTACTTCGTTCAAACACCAGCTAATGCTTCACCATAAATTAAAATTACAGCAGTCATTTAATGTTAACGATATGTGTTCTTGAACGTCTACTTGCAGCTGTCAGCCATGTGCGTGCGATAGAGTGAAAAATCTGTTTCTGTGACATCGTATTGCAATTTTTAAATACTTATTAACATTTAAACCATATTAATCTTTTAGTCATTATTATTGGCTAAGTTTATTTTAATTGATATTTTACTTCGAGCATTGTTTGCTCACCTTTTTGAGTTTTTTAACACTATATCTTTCGAATTGTTTAACCCTTTCCATGCCCAATAATTCAGCCCCTGCCAATTACTACAATGCCTAATTACTCTAGCATAATGGTTATTTTGGCTAAAAAAAAACTAATTAAGATTCATCAGTAGGCCTACAGAACATCATTCATAGTGAACTCCCATATTTGTAGCTGGCAATGTATGGTGGGACGGGTTGGGGTTGCACTTTACTGGGGTTGAACGAAAAGGTCATGCCGAGGTCATGTCAAGGTCATATGAAGGTCAATCTCGATAAAAACTACAACAAATTGCCATTTTATGCCTTCAAACTTGATTTATGCGTGAGCTAAGTGTTATATATGACTGTAGTTGGATCATTCAGGGTCAAGCACCATTTCAGAAGGTGTCGCAAGTAGTTTTAAGGTACCCGAGGAGTACCCGAGTAGTGATAGCCCCTTCGTATTTGCCTAACTTTCACCTTCGGATAAATTCACTATTCAATTCCCCCTTCTCTAGGACTAAAATTGAATGCCAAAAGTGACCAAATACAGTAGTGTTGAACTATGCCTTGAATTGCAACAAATTTACATATGACTGTGTGGAAAGGGTAACACGGGTTGGAGTTCCACTATACTGAGGTGGTGTGCAAAGGTCATTCCAAGGTAATATCAAGGTCATATAAAGGTCAAACTCGATAAAAAATACGAAAAATACCGTTTTATGCCTTCCAACTTTATTTATGCGTGAGCTAAGTGATATATATACATGACTGTAGTTGGATCATTCAGGGTCAAGCACTATTTCAGAAAGTCAGTGTCTTATGTAGTCCTAGGGTGATAACGGTACCTGAGGAGTGACATTATTCGTGACGAGTGACGAGATTCTGAAAGGCATAGTCGTTGAGCTACCCGGGAGCTCTCATAACACATATTCAGAACAAGAGGTAACGCCAGTGAGACAGACGCTGAATAATGCTGACTAATGAGGCTGCAAACAGATCAGATCGGTTTCTCGCATTGAGATAAAAATTACACGTCAACCAGAAAGAGTGCGACGTGACCCAGATAGGCCTATATATATAGCAGACATGAGATAACGACGAGACACGCAACAAATACAGCCGTAATTTGCACCAATGCTTGGTTAATGTTGGTGTAACGTCGCAGACGTTGGGCCAACATTAAACCAGCATCTGTTGAACGTATTGTGTTTGCTGCAAAGAGTGGATAGATCGACATACTATACCCGCTATATGAATAAGAGTAGCCCTACATAGGCCTATACTGCTGAGCTGTTGCTCACCTAGTTTTCTATGGCATTGTGATTGTATGCAGGCGAACTGTTTTAATTCACTCCAAAACATCAACACCGCCACTGTTTTGTGAATCAACCCAACAAAATGCCCATACACGGCTAAACCAGAGCGTAGCAGTGGTCGGTACCCGCCAAACAGTCACCAGATGGCACTGTAGTACACGCCTATATTGTTTTGAAGCACGCTGGATGCATCGGGCCACACTTGGCGACTGTTCAGCATGCAGTGAATTAACTGTAAACTAGCCCGGACGCGGTCCGGGATTGGCATTGTAATCAGTATTAAAATTCCCGGACACGGTCCGGGATAGGCATGGAAAGGGTTAAACATGTTAATAGTGTATAAACAGCCAGTTTCCTTTGTATTAAGGGACGTGGCCTCGTATAGGTGTTGGTCACCTGTCGCCACTTTGCCTCTATATGTACAGTTTTATTCATGCATATTTTACACACATGTACTTGTACTTTTAGAAAGCCTAATAAATAAATAAATAAAAAGATCTGTCGGACTTACCTGTTCGACCGAAATGCTCGAAATATCTACGCTCCACAAATTCAAAGAGACTTGTTGTTCCCCGTATAAAAACAAAAACTGGGTAAAAAGCTTTCTCTATATCTGTGCCCATACGTAATGCCCAAATAATTTTAACATACCGGAAATTACTTAGATCTCGCCTATTTGATCTGGCTTCCCTACACTAGCTTCTCGGTAGCCCGGGCGGGGACCCTAGGGTAGTGGTTAGCACCGCCAGAGTTCGGGGTTTGGTTCCCGATCTCGGCGGTTTGAAAGAAACAAAAACGGTTTCTTCCCCATCCACTTGTGAAAGTCAGTATTGTGGGGAGCCTGCGTGACCGAGAGGTAGCGTGCTCGGCCTCAGACCGCCAGGGCTGGAATTTTGAATCCTGTGTCTGGAGGACAGTGTCATCTCAATCATCTCACCATCCTCAGGAGGTTCTCCTGACCCAGTTTAGCCTATATGTGGACAAAGGTGACTGACTGACTGACTGACTGACTGACTGACTGACTGACTGACTGACTGACTGACTGACTGACTGACTGACTGACTGACTGACTGACTGACTGACTGACTGACTGACTGACTGACTGACTGACTGACTGACTGACTGACTGACTGACTGACTGACTGACTGACTGACTGACTGACTGACTGACTGACTGACTGACTGACTGACTGACTGACTGACTGACTGACTGACTGACTGACTGACTGACAGACTGACTGACTGACTGACTGACTGACTGACTGACTGACTGACTGACTGACTGACTGACTGACTGACTGACTGACTGACTGACTGACTGACTGACTGACTGACTGACTGACTGACTGACTGACTGACTGACTGACTGACTGACTGACTGACTGACTGACTGACTGACTGACTGACTGACTGACTGACTGACTGACTGACTGACTGACTGACTGACTGACTGACTGACTGACTGACTGACTGACTGACTGACTGACTGACTGACTGACTGACTGACTGACTGACTGACTGACTGACTGACTGACTGACTGACTGACTGACTGACTGAGACTGAGTGACTGACTGAGACTGACCGACCGACCGACCGACCGACCGACCGACCGACCGACCGACCGACCGACCGACCGACCGATTGATTTATTTATTGATTGATTGATTGATTGATTGACTGACGCTTGCGCTATTTCCTGGTTCTCTTGTGTTCATTTTTGGATCTAGTAATCATGATAATATTGATCTACATCATTCCATTAAGTTTAGCGTATAACACACACTGCATGATATGTAAACTGGAAAAAGAAACACACCATAATCTGCAAATAGTCACATATCACTTTATCACCAAATACATAGAATATCAAATGCACGTATATTTTATGATACTCGTCTCTCCCTTTGCTCTGTCCAAGCTTTCGATTATCAAATTTGACACTCCCTTTCAGCGATTGATCGAAGAGTACGTAAAATGTCAGAAAAAGACCAACATTATGTACCAGTATGTCTCAATTCGCATGACACCACCAGCATAGGAAGCTTGATATAGTGCACCTGCACTCTTACAATGATTATAATTTTGTATTTAAAGAGTTTTTATAGTTGTGAATTGTCATATTATATCTAAGCTTAAGTACCGTGTATTTTGTAACTGGACCTTATTTTGTAACATATATAATGTTATTATCGGTTATTCTAACACACTTCCACCATCCTGATTCCAAATTCGATGAGAGCCAGATGGTAACTGTTGAACATTTTTAGTAATAGGCAAAATTCAAAATAGCCACCATTCGAAGCAATATTTGACTTCGATTTAAATTAACCTTTGTATACATGACCCCGCGGATCTGCATTTAGGGTATCAGGTGGTGGAATATAGTGCTGATCGAAAAACTCAACTAATCATCGAATGGTAAAATACTGCTATTGATTTAGCTCAACTAACAGTCAGTGGAAAAAGATTCCACTTGGTCAGTACAGCTTATGGTCTTGCTCAGAAAACATTCTTATCGATGAGCTGGAGTATCAGGCAGAGGGAATGTTTGTTCATTTGCAGCTGGCGGTTTATAATGACGTAAAATTGTGTACATCATTTTTTTTAATTGATGTTACCTCTATTATATTTGAAAGATTGACTAGGTTCACGAGTATGATAATAGGCCCACTTCATTCACGTGGATAACATGTTTCTATAAATTGTGCAGTAGCTCTTTGAGCATTGCACAATTTATCATCCATGTGAATAAATAAAAAATAGGCACAATTAAACCTATATGTTTGCTTACGTGTTTGTTGAAAATATCTTTATCTCCCTCATAAAACACGTTGAGCAAAAATGAATCTGCGGGTTGTCGTGGATAATTTCGATACTCGGGTCATCACAAATCTAATCGGTATATACATGTACACATATGGGCATACACGCAGGCCTATCATTGAAAACAACCTCTTAATTAGTGAAAACAGAAGATGTAATTGAGTGAGGGGAACACAATGCAGTATATATAAATAAAGAACGCATGTTCACGCGTTTGTAGAAGAGTCATGTGTTCAGAATTGTTGGTTTTAATGAAGCCACATTATAAAAAAATATCCATATAGCATGTGGTTTCAACATAAAGCGTACAAGTGATAGTATGACATGAAATTTTTAAACCAACATTTCCTCTCATTCCCAAGCTGATATTTTTTAGTAACTACCTTGGCTTGATGCTTGTGAAACTAGTTGTATAAACTAATTAGCATCAAATCTATCATTTTGCTAATGCTAAAATTAATCAATAAAGTATTTTCAAGATGGTATGTGCACCGGACAAATATGTTTCTGGTACCAGCTCTGGTTATCATTGTCCTTGCACCACAACAGAACATCAGAAACGTGGCATGAGAACTGTATTATCATGGCTCATGTCAGTATCGGATCATTTCTTAACCCTTTCAAGCCTAAATTCACCATTGTCATCTTCATCCACAACAGGCCGCGAATTGCTGTCGCAATTCTCGACTTGTAGTGGGTAAAGATGATTTTATGTGTTTTAAAAATTAAACAAAATTACCATGCATTGGTAAACCAGTTTCAGGGAAATATTCATTCTAAAAGCTTTGGTTGTAGGAATATTAAGCATGTTTTCAGGGATGCAAAATGATGCTTTGAAGCATCGTGAGGGTCTAAAGGCTTGACGATTGTTATCTCATATAATGGTGGTTGGATATGGCAAAATGAGTCACAAGTCGCAGTTTGTGCTGGCGGTAACCATTTTGCATTTGAAGTTCAAAAAAGGTAAAACATGAGACATACATTTCTCAACTCCATATCATGCACAAACCAGAATGTGTGCCGTTATTTGTAGATGTGATTTTGGAAGCCATTGTTTGTTTTTCAAATTTGAAGGTGAATGATACTATATACAGAATGTTGTCAGACTGATTCGCATTCAACACACCTGAATTATGTAAAAACAAGTGGATAACAAATTGTACACTTAGATGCCGAGCAAAGTTTAATGTTTCAGATATCAGCCTAGGCTAAATACACACACATTTTCATAACAGGCTGTCATATTCTTACATTAAAAAACTATATCAACATTTCGAAAGCTAATTACCACTGAGTGTTGAGCAAATACATATCTGGGCTCAGAAAACATAGGTCACATGGACATATCAGCAATAATTCTGTTTTAAGTGTTTTTCATTGAACATGTTGACTAGTTTTAAAAGAATGGGTCTAAGTTTTATAATGCCATCGCATATCTCAGTATGCAATCATCATAATACTGAATATTTAGAATAATTTCACCTTTTACACAGGGGTAAGTTGATAAAACATCCACAGTGATCATGTAATGTGGGGAAAATAAACACTTTCGTGCTGAAACCCGAATAGAGTATTAAAACACCTTTCTCAACGGATTATTTTAACACCGGATGTCCTACTTACAATACAAAATTCTAGAAAAAATTAAATTGCGAATGAACGGGTAAATCTCAGATGGCTACCAAAAATATTAGCCATATATGCTGGCTCAAGTAAATGCTTAGTTATTTGGCCTGAAATTACCACCTTTTAGACATGTTGGACAAGAACAGTTTATTTCGAAGCGTGTTTGTCCTGGCTGAAATCCAGAATGTTAAAGGGCGCATTCCATGTCGTTTTCTATAAAACTACGTAGGAAACTGCATTTTTTAAATGTATTTGCTTACTTTGCAAAGCATTCTTAAACCGGATTCTTAAAACACAAGATTCATGTTTTTTAATACAATATTAAGTCAAGACAAATGTAAACATCTCACACAGAGGCACCATAAATCACAATGCTCTGCAAAGCCAAAAGACAGTATCTGCTTACTTGCAAAGTAAGTGGATAATGTTTTTTTGGCTTTGCACGGCAGTATAGCGATTAGTAGGTTTAGTAGGTTTAAATTAGCAGTAGGTTTAAATTAATAACATCGCAATTTGACCAGACACAAACATGATGGATAATAACGCCACCTAGTGAGTATATATAAACTAAACTCATTGGAGTCATCTTCAACTTTGAAGTGAGTTTCGCTATGGATCTATTTTACGCTCCGCGTAATGATCAAGACTAGACAAAGCAAGTACGATAGGTGCTGCAAGGCATCACATGGTGATAGTCGCGCCCAAAATATTTTTCAAGTGCTGAAGGATTTTTTTAAGAGGCGATATTGTTTATTGAAGAAATATTTCAAGTGAAATTCAAGTTATAATGTCGAGTTCTGAGCAGTTATTATGAGAGAAAAAAATGATGATAGGTTTAGTCCGTTGATGTGTTGGAAGATTTTTTTTCAAATTGATTGTACTGTTCAAAAAATGCAGAACACAATTCCCAATCTAATTTTGTTAGTAAGCGACTACTGTTGAGACGAATACATAAGAATGGGACAAGTCATAATTTGGGCTATCTGTCAGTAATTGTGTCCATACTTACCCTTTCCAAGTTTGTGTAATTATGATACGACTTGGAGAGCGGATGACTATCAAATTGAGAAAAAATATTATCTTACGTGGTTTACAAAGATGGGATGGATGCGACAGATTTACATAGGGTGTATTCTTTTTTTACCGAAAACACAATATTCCCGAAAATATTTTTTTTATCTGCTGTTAATATATAGATATATTGAGGTATGTATTTATGATAAATTATATATGATTATGCACTTGCTAATAATTTGAAGAAATGAAAATTTTGGGAAAAATTCAAAATGCTATAAATTTTGTGTTTTCTACAGCTTTGTTACTCCTGGATCACATTTTTTTCTAAGGTCATTTCTTAAAATTCAAGTACTTTTTATCCAGAAAAACGACCAAATTATACATGTATATAATTGGGTAGATTACATATCACTACTGCATAGTTAGTATAGTTTTTTCATTAAGGTTGTGGTATGCCTCTTAGTTTCTACAAGATGCAATGAGGATCCTAAAAACTAATGCGGATATATTTAAAAAATATCTAGACAGGCTGTATTTTTTATTTCTATAATTTTTAGAAGAAAATTAAAATTCAATGACTTTTGTAGGTTTTCCATGAGCATTCGAACACTATACGTAGGCCTATCCAATCACATAGCAGTGAATAAATGACATAAAATAATGGAAAATCATTAAAAAAATTATTTTGATAATCAATTGTTTTTGTAAAAAAATTCAATTTAGCTAAAATTTGAACGGCAGATGATTTGGGATCAATTATACCCACTACAGGATTTGAATGTATTTTGAAGACTTTTGGGGCAAAAATGTAAGGGTGGGGAAAAGAGGCGGGAGCAAAAATAATGTATGAAAAGAATGTTGTTGCATTGTATAGGTTGGCTGGAATGAATGGAAATATTGTCAGTATACAAATAATAACAGATTTTATATGGTAAAAAGATTTATTCAATATAAAATAGTGAAATAAAATATAAGTTACATAAAAAAATATTTATTTCACTACCTACTTTACGGTTTAAAACAAAATGTATTTATAAAAATGACAAAAAAAATAACACTTTCTTTGCAAAGCTGAAAAGCAATATGTGCTTACTTGTAAAGTAATCAGATACTGCCTTTTGGCTTTGCATGGTAGAAATGTAATGTTTATGCAGGGGTGAGAACTAAGAACGAAAGAAACAAAAGTGCAATCATGGCTAATTTATTTAAAGGGACTGGCTCAGGCTAAAAATCATTAAAAAATCGGTGCTTTTATTTTGGCTTATTAAAGGGACTGGCCCAGGCTAAAATCATAAAAAAATCGGTGATTTTATTTCGGGTTCTTAATATGACCATATGATGTAAACATGTACATAGGCTAGAACTGCAAATTTTTATAATTTTTGTGCTGCGCGTTCACCAGTTAGGCTAGATATAGAGACGAAATTCCCGATTTCTAATTATTGACAACCATGTCAAAAATAGGAAATGCGGGAATTTCGTCTCTATATCTAGCCTAACTGGTGAATGCGCAGCACAAAAATTATCAAAATTTGCAGTTCTAGTCTATGTACATGTTTACATCATATGGTCATATTAAGAACCCGAAATAAAATCACCGATTTTTTTATGATTTTAGCCTGGGCCAGTCCCTTTAATATGACGATATGATGTAAACATGCCCATAGACTAGAACTGCAAAAGTGTTTACTAGAACTGCAAAAGTGTTTTTTTTAATTTTTGTGCTGCGCATTTACCAGTTAGGCTAGATATAGAGACGAAATTCCCGTATATATCATTTTTGACGTGGTTGTCCAAAATAAGAAATCAGGAATTTCGTCTTTATATCTAGCCTAACTGGTAAATGCGCATCCCCAAAAAATAAAAAATAAATTGCAGTTCTAGTATATGGACATGTTTACATCATATAGTCATATTATTAAGCCAAAATAAAATCACCGATTTTTTATGATTTTAATCTGAGCTAGTCCCTTTAATATTGAATAGTCAAATAAAATGTAACGTACATATAATTTATTTCACCAACTACCTAGGCCTTCTTTAAGGCTTAAAACAAAATGTATTTATAAAAATGACAAAATAAATCAAATCTGCTCTGCAAAGCTTAAAGGCAGCATCTGCTTACTTGTAAAGTAATCAGATACTGCCTTTTGGCTTTGCATGGCAAAAATGTAAGCTTTACTTAAGGGTGAGAACTAAGAATGAAAGAAACAAAAGTGCAAATATGGCAAATTATTTGGATTGTCTAAGTAATTAAGTGCTGATATTGCATATGGCTGGCATATAGTCACAAAATTATGAAACTAGAAACAAATAACAAGTTTAAAAAAAGATATCAATGTATAGCAACAAAAAACATACTAGCTATTTAACTAAATAACGCATTTGATGCTTGATACCAACAAACAATTATAAAACTTATAAGAAATAAAGAGCTAAATAATGACAAGTTAGATACAAAACTACAATAACAAAAAATGACCATAATATAAGTGAAAGGGAAAGGTTATAAATAATGACTATATATTAAAAGATGTTTCAGAGCAATCACCATTCATCATGAGACATACCTGTGGACTGGGGCGGGGGCCCTAGGGTAGTGGTTAGCACCGCTGCCTTTCACGCCAGAGTTCGGGGTTCGGTTCCCGGTCTCGGCGGTTTGAAAGAAACAAAAATGTTTCTTCCCCATCCACGTGTGAAAGTCAGTATTGTGTGGAGCCTCCGTGACCGAGAGGTAGCGTGCTCGACCTCAGACCGCCAGGGCTCGAATTTCGAATCCTGTGTCTGGAGGACAGTGTCATCTCAATCATCTCACCATCCTCAGGAGGTTCTCCTGGCCCAGTTTAGCCTATATGTGCACAAAGGTGGCCTAAAGCCCGATTCATTTCATTTTTTACCTGTGGACTGTTGGGCTGATCCTTCCGCCAGTTCTCCAGTGTGGAACCTGTGTATATGAGAAGGTGTCTTAAGCGGAAAGTCTCGTCATCTATGCACATGATCACCATTGGGGTCTATGGTTGCTTTAGCTGCCGTGGATGTACAAAGGTAGTCTGTGAGCACTGAATTCGGCTCTTGATGTGGCCCACCGGCTTAGTGATACACAGCTCCGAGTAAAAAGCAACTGGACTAAAGGCGGGATTGTGATCGATCGATAATTATCGGAAGGCCCGGGCAGCCTGCATTCGGGCTAGCTAACCCAAACAAACAAACAAACAAACAAACAAACAAACAAACAAACAAACAAACAATAAACAAACAAACCTGTGGCTTGTGACTGTAGTCTAAAAATCTAAACTGACTAACTAACACTCCTATTCTGAATTACCCACACGGTGTGAGCATGCTCCAGTATTCGAATATGCCCTATTCTCCGGCCGCGACAATAATAAGGTCCGAGTTGGTTGGGGTGCGAGTTGACCCGAATTCCACGCATTCACGTCTCAGGCTGTCACTGTCAGCAATAGGTGGTTTGTGAATGTAGTCCAAAAATCTGAACTGAGATTAATTACTACTACTAGTACTACTATTAGGCCTAGCCCTACTGGATTTAATTACTAATGCTTACGAAATTTCAAGTAATTTATAATAAGATCTCGCACAAATAATTCCTTGAAATGTAAGCAAGATCGAAAATACATTTATCAAAAGGCCCGAGCAGACAGTTTACAGGGCTAGCTAGCCAAACAAATAAACAATAATTAATTACAAGTATTTTAATGTGTCTTTTTGTTTCTAGTGGAGTCTACCTCTTATTTTTGTATCTTTATTATTACTATCATTTTTAAAAGGACTAAAAACATTGGTTGATTTATTATTATTAGATCTATTAGGATCGTATTGTAAACTACATCATCGCTAACCTTAAAGGGACTGGCCCAGGCTAAAATCATAAAAAAAATCGGTGATTTTATTTCGGGTTCTTAATATGACCATATGATGTAAACATGTACATAGACTAGAACTGCAATTTTTAATAATTTTTGTGCTGCGCGTTCACCAGTTAGGCTAGATATAGAGACGAAATTCCCGATTTCTAATTATTGACAACCATGTCAAAAATAGGAAATGCGGGAATTTCGTCTCTATATCTAGCCTAACTGGTGAATGCGCAGCAGAAAAATTATAAAAATTTGCAGTTCTAGTCTATGTACATGTTTACATCATATGGTCATATTAAGAACCCGAAATAAAATCACCGATTTTTTTCTGATTTTAGCCTGGGCCAGTCCCTTTAACTGAATGACAGGCAGTTTGCCCTGGTCCTGTAGTTTTTTACTATCACTAAAAGGTCGAGTTGGCTGTGCTGTGCTGGTGCGAGTTGACCCGGATCTCAGGTACGTCTCAGTCTCAGGCCAATGTCTTAGGCTGTCAGTGTCACTTTCGGGAATAGACCTGTGGTTGGTGACTGTAGTCTAAAAATCTAAACTGAGACTAGCTACTACTAGTAGTAGGCCTACTACTACTATTAGGCCTAGCCTTACGGGATTTAATTAGGCCTACCAATGTTTACGAAATTCTTAAATAATTTATAATAAGGTCTCACGCAATTAATTAGTCTACTTAAAATCTAAGCGAGATCGGAAATACCATGATAGCCCATGATCATGATGTTTCAGAGCATTCGACATTCATTGGAAGGCCCAGGCAGCCCGTCTACAGGGCTAGCTTGTTTTGTAAACTCTACCAAAGTCTGGCCCAGAATGCACTGCGCACCACTTCCTGTCAATCTAATGGGCCACAATGATTGCAGTGGACATTTTAGGCCTTTAATCCTTAAAACGCTGAATTATTTTTGTTTAAACCATGGATACTAAAGGTTTTTCTTTAATTTGAAATCATCAAAAATGTCTTAGTTAGCTGTTTACGGTTCGTTTGAATACCGATGTTATGGGTCTACGGCCATTATAAATATCTAAATATGTTCAATGCGGGGGTCGTATTTATACGTCAAACTCTGACGTCTACATTTGTAGATGTCAGATTCTGACTTATTAGGGTCCATTGACAATATGTACAGTATTGTATTTTTCTTACTTGTTTGTCTTTGTTTACCGAATGAAGTCTGGGTCCATGTCTGTTTTAGTGTGTATATAAGAGTGTAGGCCTATATATTTGAGTGTATAACCAGAGAGGTATATATAATTGTAAATCTGTATTGTTTACCCGCGCTTTATTTCAAATATAGCAAAACAACAGACACTTACACTTCGTGAGGGCGGGGGCCCTAGGGTAGTGGTTAGCACCGCTGCCTTTCACGCCAGAGTTCGGGGTTCGGTTCCCGGTACCGGCGGTTTCAAAGAAACAAAAATGTTTCTTCCCCATCCACGTGTGAAAGTCAGTATTGTGGGGAGCCTCCGTGACCGAGAGGTAGCGTGCTCGGCCTCAGACCGCCAGGGCTCGAATTTCGAATCCTGTGTCTGGAGGACAGTGTCATCTCAATCATCTCACCATCCTCAGGAGGTTCTCCTGGCCCAGTTTAGCCTATATGTGCACAAAGGTGGCCTAAAGCCCGATTCATGTCATTTTTTACACTTCGTGAGTATGTCATTTCCGTTTCAGTTAATAATACGAAATATAATCAATATAATGAAACTCAATCTATGGCAGAAATGTATCTATGCATGAACCAGATGAATGGATATGTATGATTTATGAGATTAATTATAATTGTCAGAATAATTATGGTTTGATCAATGACTTAACCCTTTAACAGCCGATGTCGCATATATTCGGGTTTTTATTTTTTATTAGCAAATTAAACAAGTTAAAAATAAAAGGTGACATCAATCAGCAATATTTAAAAACAGATGACCTCCATTTTGTCAAATCTGAATAATTTTCACTCACTTGAAGTTGTGGATCGCGTCAGCGAGACACAACTTCAAGTGGGTGAAAATTCAGGCTGAATAATGTGGCGGTTAAGGGGTTAAATGTCTTACTTCTATGGGAATAAATAACTGAATAAAGGTGCACAAGTTGTTATGTCCATTTATGTGGGCATAAATTAAACTAATCAAAAGCTTTGAGGGATGTGATGGACTAGTGATGCACAAAAAAATAAAATTATAAAATCAAAATGTGTTCAGACACACACACACGCGCAAACATAACATCAAACATAACATGATTTTAGCCTGGGCCAGTCCCTTTAACTGAGACATCACAGAGTTCAACGGCAATTGAAGTCATCATAAATGTCTTAGTAATCTGTAAGTCTTTCCGCTTCATTTTAATACCTATGTTATGGATCTACAGCCATTATAAATAAGTTTACTCCTCACAGTGCGGGGACCGTCTTTAGACGTCAGATTCTGACGTCTGAAGACGGTCCCCGCGCTGTAACCTTTACCCATTCATGCTACGATTTACTTTTAGTAGCTGTCACAAAATATGAGCATTAAAAATCACCCTCTATAGACTTGTCATGTCTATAGACTTGTCATGCAGATACTCTTTCTAACATGGTAGGTACTTCACATACATGTTCAAATTGTCCAATGAAATTATGCTGACCCTTTTTCGTAACTGACGACATGCTAAAACAAAATATTTGACCACATTCCACAGTTTTCACCGAGCAAGAGACATACTGTGCTGGATCCAAATTTGGGCTAAATTATAAAAAATTTCCAAAAGTTGTGACCTCAATGTTGCGAATGGCGGAAGGGATACAGAATCCAAAACATCACCCAGACACTTGACTTTATGAAGCAGCTGAAGAAAACTACTGAGATGAAAGTTTCTGAGAGTTTTAGTTTTTAGATACATCAGGGCACCCAGTGAGTGCCCCGCAATACAGAAACAGTAGCAAATATACCACATATACACATAACAATCAGAAATTTGGGCATAGTCTCCGGCCCATTTTATGTTTTTTTTTAAGTTCACGAGAGGGGGTCATGGAAGAAGACAAATTTTGATGGATTTTCGTCCTTATGGCTCAGAAACTTCCCTTTTGACCCTCAGCGCGCCTCACTAGAAAGTGTGTGATGCAGGCAAACAAAATTACACCCAGGTTTAATCCTAGGCAAACTAATGCAGCCTTCCCCGGGTATCTCAATTCTTAGAGATTCCCAACTTGCTCTGTTCAAGCGGCCTTAATGATGGCCTCCAGAACTTCCTCATAGGGCATTTGAAATAGCCTATTCATTTTTTTGCATTTTTTTACAAAAAATTAAAAAAAAATGGCACCTGTGTAAGAAAAAAATATCATAAGGGGCCACAGCATGCCTGTTCCACTTGTTGCAACAATTAGAGAATCAAGGGACAGAGCTGGCACAATTTTTCGTAATTGCGAGAAATCTAATGATGGGAACCCCCCGGAAAAGGGGATAACAGTACCATTCAAAACAAATAATGTTTTTAATTCTACAATAACGGCTTAATTTCTACCAGTAAAAGTGAATTAAAAAGAAAAAAACACGAAAAAGACATCAAAATCACTTTTTGTGAAGTACCTAAATATGGTGACATGCGTGATATTCTTTCTAACATGGTGTCTTTCTTTCAAATGAGCCGTCAACAAACGCATATGACGCCCAGTAATTCACTGTTGTCGCATAATTAACTACGCTAAAAATGTTCTTTTGTTTGCTTGGGTATTCTATGAATAGCTGTTGTACCACCTTGAAAACACATTGACATTGAAATCGATCTGGTGTGTACCTAAAGTGAAATAAATGGCTGCTCACGAAATATCGCATGGAAATTGACACTTGTGTTGAATTTACTTCAACATCGATAAACCTACTGCATCAAAAAAATATCTGCAAATACATTATTGTCCAATACATTAAATCATTATATTTCACCTGCTCAAATAGTATACTCAAAATCTAAGATATTCAAAAAAATATAATAGAGAAAGAAGGACATCCCTAAAATGAAATTGTTAGAAAGCAGGACACTTTTCAAAATAATGTGTTAGATATCGTCGATTTAGATGCCAATATTTGATAAGTTGAAATGGTGGTTTGATTTAATGGATAGTAATGTTTTCTCAGAAAAAAAATTGACGCTGTAGGTTAATCAATGTTAAAATAAAATCAACAAAAGTGTCCATTTGCATGCTGATATTTCGTGAGCAGACATGTATTTCCTTTTAAGAACACACTAAATGGATCTCAATTCGTGCATGTGTTTGCAAAGTGGTACAGCAGCTATTCATAGAAGACTTGACCGAAAAATAGAACACTCTTAGAGTTGCTATGTATGCGAAAACTCAATATCGTTTGTTGACAGGCTCATTAGGAAGCAGGCCACTATGCTAGAAAGAGTATCACGCATGACAAGTCTATGGAGGGTGATACGAATGGCAGGGCATGATGAATCACCACAATCAGTATGTTTAGGTCTAACCCTTTAAGCACTAAATAATTTTTTTTTTTAATATTTCAAATTCAGTTAAACCAGTTGTCAGAGTATGGTGGCTGGTTATACGGTGCCGGGTTAAGACCGTAACATTTTATTTAGTTTATTTGTATTTTGTGAGCAGAAAATGGAATTCCTTACACACGGAATAAAAAAATAAAATATCTTGGTCTTAAACAAACCACCATCAGATGTCTTTTTTTTCAATTTTATTTTTACACGCTTGAAGGTGTGGGTCGCACCTTCAAGCGTGTAAAAAATAATGTATATAACCTACTTGAGGTACTTGAGGGCTTACATATTATGTACACTAGCTTTCAATGAAAACATAAGCCAATTTAACAACTTTATTTGTCCTTAAAACTGTCCTTTTTAAAGACAATTATAAGGTTTTTAAACGAGTTAAACGTGAATAAGTCTTGAATGCTTAATTAGTGAGTGACGGCATCGGAGGCAGCATTGTTTTAATGTTGGGCCAGCGTCTCAGACTCTGATCCAACATTAAAACAGTACCGAGTCAACATATTGTGTTTGGAAACGTCAAAAGGGTGTGGAAACAATTTTGGTTTAATAGTGGGCCAGTATTAAGACAATATTGTCAATCATATCGTACGGAACTTGAAAACAATTATATGGAGAATAATTAGAGAGGTGCTTGATGTTTTTGCGTGAGTATTCCACCATAGTTCTACCTACGCATTGTATATTTAAACCTTGGTTATATATTTATGGTGAGGACGTAACATATGTCATGGGCGTAGCCAGGATTATGAACATGTGTACGCACAACGCTAGGGGTACGGATTTACGGAGCTTTTCCGAAACGGGGAGGGAGTGGATTTTCCTTAATTTATAGCTGCCATCTTATGGGGGGAACCTCATACCTGCTGCGCGCAGCTCAGCGGACACGGCGGGGGGTCCGGGGGCACTCCCCCGAGAAAAAATTGAAAAAAGATCGCAAATGGTGGCATCTGATGGTATTTGCGGTAAAGATATTGATATATAAATTTTGATTTTTTTGTAAATATTTTTTTGTAAAATTTCAAAAGTGAATACAGCAACAAAATTGAATTATATCAAGTTATAATATAATTTAAAGCATTTCACCCAGTGAATATATAGATTGAAATTTACTGATTCCTTTCTGTCAAGTACGATTATCCATAGACCCTAGATAAACTTTTTTTTTAAAACAACATTTTTTTAAAACAGCATTTGACTGACAGAGGGGCGCGCCAAACTTTTATAAGATTTTGCTATTGATCAGTAGGTCTAAGGTCTAAGCCGCAAATTGGTCCACTATGTAGGCTACGTAGTGGCTTTGTGAGAACGAATAATAGCTGAGGGATTCTATAATTTTAAGCACCAGCACTGTCCGCACCTTGTAATATTAATTATTGAATATTTTGATTTAATTTGATTACATAAATGCAATGAATGACCTTTATTTTACAATAAAGCAATATTACAATTTAAAAAATTCTACCATAAATATGTTTTTTGAAGAAATATTGTGTAAATTTAGCCAATTTTAGCTAAAAAAGCCTTGTCCCACATTCTAAATCCCACATAAACAGGCGATTTATTCTAGACTTCCTGTATTATATATTATATTTGTGTCTGATATAATGTTAGTGCACAACACTATCTATAAGATTATATACAAGTTTTTTAAAATAATTTTTTTATTTTACCACTTTGTATGCAATTAATGTCTGTCCCACGTTGCAGCGACTCTCCGTAACACTTATAGTTTTCAGCTAATTTATATATTTTTTCTGACCAAAATATCACTTGTCTGGTGCCAAAAAGTTGCGCGAGACCTTCATGAAGTGAATCGTGAAAAAAAAGAATAATAAATGTGCTTTTGTTTAGAAATAATGTAAGGTTTGTGCAAGTCTTTGGGTGAGTATTTTAATTCAAAGTCTCTCCATAACGCGATTTTTTACACATAAATACGGCAAATAAACTTTGAAGCACCCTACAACCTCCAAGCCTACTACAACCTCATTTGGAAAAAACAAAAATAATCATAGTATAGCATAATACATAAAAGCTATGAACGATTTAGTAAGAAAAACGTCTCTCTATAACGCGTATTTTCTGTCTCTCCATAACAAAAATTTAAACGTTATGGAGAGAAAAAGTTGTCACAAATTACCCTTTTACTCATTTAAAAATAACTATAAACCTTTATGAATTTATGGTATTTTAACCAATAAGTGACACTTGTTGAAATAGTAACTTTTCTTTTTGTCTTTTAAATTGTGTTAGCATCGATATTTAGTATTTGTTTATTGTCACTCCATAACAGAAATAATTGCCGTTATGGAGAGACAATGTTCGATATTTTTACTCTCCATAACGACAATAATCGTAACGGAGAGAAATTCTTATTTCATTATTTAAGGGTTATTGTGAAAGTGATTCTTTCTAAATTAAGTGATCAACATTATAATAGCCATGTTCCACTACTTGTTAAATATTGTATACTTTTGTAGAAGGGTCATTGAGAAATTTAAGTTTGAAGATTACTCCGTAACATAAATTGGTCTCTCCGTAACGGTAAATTAGTCTCTCCATAACGGTAAGAAAAATTTACATTCATAAAAAAAATCATTTTAAAGTGAACTTAAGCTCTGCTGACAACGCTATGTCAATAAACAAAGCTAAGTTGATATGTGTTTAAATTTTTGACAATATCGAGACAATCTCATATATCAAGGAAAATATCATCACTGATGCCTAAAATTATAGAATCCCTCAGCTAAGCTGAACATTCTGTGATTGGTGATAAGGGGGCCACCATTCAATCGCCAGAGGGGGGGGGGCGGTTGGAGTATTTTTGAAGTAAATATTTTGAGATTGAATTTTCATGAAATAAATAATTGTCTGAAGGACATGTTGTAAAAAATAAATATTTAGAGGCCCTCAATTTTTTTTAATCATACATAATTAGAGGCTAGAGTGTGTGGAGGGGTTAAAAGATGAAATAACTATTATTTGTCGGCATACAGATGTATATCCATGAGAGTATAACAAATAACCTTACACATGTAGGCTATAGCTTACGAAAACGTTATTTAATCATTATTTAAATGTGTTACCTGGTTACCATGGTTACATGATTCGCTGTGATGGGCATAAATCATCCCAGCAAACATGAGATGTTGAAACAATATTGTTTTAATGTTGGGCCAGTGTCGTAGACGGTGAACCAACATTAGAATAACATTGGTTGAATGCCTGCATGGGATTTCACTCTTGTCATCGGTGTCTCTACGTCTGAGAAGTTAGTCAGTGTAGCATGGGATATGCATACATGCATCTCATTGTGCAGCCTATCATTTGTTTAACACAGTGCGGTGCAGGTACAAAAATAGATTGCTTAGAATTATCCCCATAAGTTACGTTGCTGAAACAGAACTGCCACAGATTATAGTGCCCACTCAAGGGTAAAGTGGGACATTTCTTTGGACGCCAATATCTAAGACTTGGCTCGATTAATCAGGTCAATAAAAGGTTATTTTGTATACATCGTACGCTCAGATCATTTGTGAAAAAAACAGTAAAAATAATGTTATTGACATTTTTCCACCTTGGGGTGGATATCGATCTCATTGACTGCCTGGTTGAAAAAAAATGATTCTCCCAGGTAAAACGGATGTAGTAATCCACGGCCCCACATCTTTACGGTGTGGGCTCGTCCACGGCAAGTTTAGCAGCACTAACTTTATAGTCATACATGTCGTGAATTTGTGACTGTCATTGAAAAGAGAAACATTTAGGCCTATTGCATTTGTATCCTACTTTTCCGGCGTTTTACGCAACACCACATAAAGAATAGAAGTTGTTATTTGGACTGCTAAGTACGGGTACATGTAGGTTGTCTACTAACTTGTTGCTTTTTTTGATAGGGTCATATATTTTTTTAATCTCCCTTACAATGTGTACGCACGTGCGTACTGGCGTACGGCTGGCTACGCGCCTGTATGTTCTAGGAAGTGTAGTGGGGTTGGTAAGCCCTCAGAAATAGCCAATGTGTTCCCAAACTAGATACAAGTGTCAAATTTTAGGATATAGTTAATACCATGTCATACGTCCCCTGTCCCCCCAAAATTTTACCACCGGAATACCATTTTTGAGCAATTCCAATATGACCGCCTTAAAAAAACGATGCTCCTCTCCCATCAGTCATATATTGGAAATTATTGAGTGTTTGTTAAATTTGTCGAAGCGTGTGTATCATAGAAAATATAGAGTAAACATAAAATGTCATTTTCAAATGTCAAGGTCAATGTCAGTGCTACACTTTGATCACGAAAATCTGAAACTGTCTGTTTCGGCTATTATTTTAACTTTGGATTTCTACGCTAGGCCTTAAAGGGTTACATAGCATTTTTAGATAATTTGGCGGCTACCACCATATATCTTTTGAATTGTGAAATGAAGTAATGTAGGCCTATGATCAATAGTCCTAGTGTGTGCATGGTTGGGCTGTATAAAGACCGCTGGAGAGGGATGCATTTTAGCGCAGATTACAACAGCCTTGACAGGAGGTTATACGGTTTATCATGTTTATAGAAGATCTACAGACACATTTAATTGACTTTAAAGAAGACTTTAAAGTTAAAATAGAATCACAAAATTATATCTTTCTTTTTTTTATTCAACGTCAATAATTTGTTAGAATAATATGGGAATTTTTCATTGGTGTTTGCTATTCATTTCTACTGGCAGTTATATAATTATTGTTGTCGTAAAATCAATTTCTGGTAATTTTTATTTAGTTTTATTTTATTTATCTTTCGAAATTTAGAAATATCAATTTATTATAAAAGTAACCAGATCGTTTACAAATTGTCTGGTGTCTTACCTTGCATTGGTGATGATTAGCATAACATAGACTGATCCATATAAGGGGTGTTTTATAACATTTCAGCCGCATTTGTCCGTATGCCTCAGAGGTAAACTGATCCAAGTCAAAATCTCCCTATATAAACTGATAGACTTGGATCTCTTTGCCATTGAAGAAAAGTATAAATTTTAAAAATGAAAAAACATAATGTTAAATAAAACTTTCTAAATTTTTAACGAATGGCATACATAAATTAGCATATCATTTCCTATATATTAACCTCTCCCAAATTGACATGAACACAAAAATCTAATTTTGGACTTGGATCACTCTACCTTCGTCATTCATCTATAACGATGTGAAAAATAATCTCAGCGAGAGGGGAAACTGATGGAAAGGCAATAATTATATTAATTGGCAAATTTGTTGACATAAATCAGCGAAACAGGTATCCAATAGTTTGGTCTGGTCTATGATGCAGAAATAATATTTGAGACAATATAAAGAAAAATGTCAGCTAAAATAAAGCAGTCAAATCTTCTCATTCGGTAATTAAACTAAAGAAGACTATATCACACCTAGATACACCTCTTTGGCAGACTCTCATAAATCTATTTACTTTTTTC
Source organism: Flabesymbios commensalis (assembly GCA_964017125.1). NCBI lineage: Eukaryota > Metazoa > Annelida > Polychaeta > Terebellida > Flabelligeridae > Flabesymbios > Flabesymbios commensalis. The sequence continues at coordinate 53,348,187 of OZ024916.1, read as the reverse complement.
TACGATGCCATCTTATCTTTTTAAACATGTCCTCAAGTGGTGGGAGATACACATTGTAGAAGAGCCAGCACTAAAATGTATCAGATTATGTGTAAAAACATGTGATCACACTCTGCGACACTCCTTCACTCCTCACTAAACTGGCAACTTCTGCTATTCGTGCATTCGGTGCAGTTTGCCATCTTCCTTGTCACACTACACTTTAGACGGAATAACGAGCAATTGAATGTATAACGAAAGTGTAAAAGAAGCTCAGAGTAATTATCATTATAAGTATGCTGAATCTATAGCCCTAACTAGTTGAATTGTTGTCTCATATTAACCCTTTGACTTCCAGGCCGGGGTGCATGCCAGGATCCAGATATACTGGTGTACACGAGTTCTATTTTTCGTCATTTGAAGCTGGAATTGCTAACGCAATTTCCAGCTTCAAATGACGAAAAATACATAAATGTAGTATATATTTGACGAAAATTTGTGTCATTTTATGGTTACGTTCATTGACGAATGACGACGGAAATTTCCGTCATGTATGGAAGTGAAAAGGTTAAAGTAAACTCCGACTCCTGTGCTGGAACTTTTCACTTCGTATGTGTTTGTATGCTCATCAAACAAAGTCGAACTCAAATTACTCAATACATTGTGGATATTCATCAGATACATGTCATATCCACTATATGAAAACACGACACTCACAGCATATTAGAAAAGCGACAAATCACAATAGGACAAAATGTTGTAAAACACATACATCTAATAGGCCTACATGTGTTCCACTTAAAACAAGGAGGAGCTGTTCGCAGTTTCAGCTGAGTACTTTTAAAAGGGGATGTACCTTCAAGAAATGTGCTGAGAGTCACCACCAGATAGCGAAGGTATTTATAAAGATCATATTGAACGAAATAAATTATATCAGCTTTTGTAATCAAGAAGAAGCTGACACATTTATATTTCTACACATCAAAAAAATGCATAGATTCGAATTGTAGATTATGATTCTGTGTTGGTGATTGATGTGGCGTTATTTTACAAAAAATAGGACTTGAGCAACTATTTGGTGAATTTGGAACAACAACAAATTACATAATATTGTCACTGCACAATATTGCTGAGAGGCTTGGCTCTGAACATGCATTAACACTATTTTTTTTACACGCATTTAGTGGATGTGATACGGTTTCCAGCTTCTTCAAGTTTTTACCTTATGACCCTTATGACCCACTTACATGACAGCTGTGTTAGTCAATTGAGCAGCATAGGGAAAATAAATAATGTTATCATGGCGTTAAATGTCATTTTACAACAAGTAAAGCATGTCATCTTACAATCAATCATCTGAAAATTTAACAAAGAGTCTGATTATCCACCACCTGATCAGTGGGGTGGACAAAAGACGCTTGAGGAGGATGGTTGAGAAATGGTATGAACTAAGCAGAAATGGTATGAACTGAACAATATAGTGAATTAAAATAAGCTGTAATGTTTTTGTGCGAGGGCCATATAGATAATAAATCACTAGTTAATTAAACAAACTTTATTGCTATTGTGTGAGTGCCATGTCCTGCGTGAATGGCACGCATAATTATTATCCGTAATTTTTATTCTTATTACATCACTAAGACTTTAACACTCGATAATATGGATGGTTCTGATGCTATACTTTGTTGGCAGTCGACGAACCACCATGTCCGACTTTTATTAGTATGTATATATTGTGTTTCGGTGGTATTACTGTTATTACGTTGTTAAATTTGCATCACTAGTCTATATCAGGGAATCGCCGAGTTCATAGCGACTGTGCTTGCATGGTCACATGGCTCGGAGCTACCTGTGTCGCAGATTGTCACATTGATTGTACTTGCATGCTATAATATTTGATTTTTAAAAATATCGTGTAAATCTTAACATTGTCCTAATACATTCTCAAATTACTGTAGCATAATTATGCACTTGTATATATTCTAGGTTTCTACGCTTTCCAGAGTGTCTTTTTGCTACTATATATATATTTAGCATGTCATACATAGTAGCTATTTTATCTCTGTTTTTGGTGCGGGAAACAAAATGATAGACCTTATGTTCCCCTGGCAATGCCTTTCAATCTTATTTTAAGTATATACCCAGTGTTTCTTATGGCAATGCCAGTTAACATGATTTTAGTTATGTATGTCATACTATGTATATTGTCATATGATTTTAACAAATTAACAATGTTGTATATACATGTACATATCTCTATTTCTATGACAAATAAGTCTGGATTGACTTTCTTTCTGTCAATAAAATATCTGTCTGTCTGTCTGGTTGCCATTTTGGACTAGGCTTTGGAATAAGTTTTGGATGCTTTGCGACAATTAGTTTCGTGTATGTGTGTAAAAAGATTATCGGAAACTACAGCGGCTGAGTGTGGAGATTAGTCTGCTCTGCACTCTCTGCCACAGAAAATGTACCCAATTAATTGTGAGCACGAGCATGGCATAAAAACATAACTCAAATGAAATATTTCATATGCATGTATTAAATAAAGGCGTGAAACAAACATACTATTGTCTCATTATATTCAAATATCAATATAAATAATCATATCATAACAAGTTCCATATCATTACACTAATTTCACATTATTTTTCTACTGTAATCGCTCTGACATCCTATTTGATACTGTTTATCCGTTTTTATTTATATTATCCCACCTACATGATATTTTTACAAAATAATTCCACATTAAAGTGTCTTGTAGAACAATTTGTATTTGTAAAAAATGTAATTATTAACTGAAAAATATAATTTCGATAGCGGCCATATTTGAATTGGTCAAAATTGTGTCTTCCGGTCCGAAATTTCTTTGGGGAACTATCATATAAGTCATAAAGAGGTCAATATCTTACTCTCTACCAAATTTGGTGCTTGTATCCGGAAGGGGAACACATTTCGGTCTTACCAACCCCACTAGTGGCACTTAGTAACATATAAACTAACAACATCGTTGTTCACTACATAAACGTAGTTTTAATGAATAATCTACACACACAATGTCTGCATTATATATCTTAGTATCAGTGCATACCATGACGGGTCGACATGCAGTCCATCCAAACTCCAATGTGGTAAAATTGTGCGAGATATTTTCTGAAGATCAAAAAACCCATGCATGTTGTTCTTTGCTTTCCTCACTATCGGCTTTATAGCGTTGAAAAGTCGTTTGTTGATTTCGTGTATATGTTCGCTGTTATTGAATCCACCTTCTAATGTTAAGTTTATCCAAATATCCTTCTTCCTAGGAGGATATTCGTCCAATTCAGACAACCAAACCACTGTTGTATTCTGGGGAACTAAATTTTCAACCAATTTCACCAGATAATTTATACTCGCATCAAACACGGCCAAAGTTTTCCGCATGCGATCATGGCTGTTCTGAAACAGCATAATGACGTCAGGATATTGTCGCCACTGTAGATACTCCCTGAAAATCATCTCCTGATACGTGTTGGATTGAAAACATTGCTCACCCGGATTACAATCGTTCTGGTTTTGAGTAATATTTATGTTTGTATCCAGTACATGAATCATGCCTATGGTTTCTACTGTTATTTGAACCCCATCAAATAAACATTCTCTCACAAGACGTTTACATCCCCTGCAATCACCGTCATGAAAACGAAAGTCACTTTCGTCTCTTTGACTTTCTTTTTCAATATATTTGATATCGGGACTACGTGAGCCGCCTCCTTCTCTTATTATTGTATTACAATCTGTATTATGCCCTGAAGATAGCAATTTGAAAAGTGCATCAGCATAACGCTTACCGTTAGAATCACCTAGGATTAGAAAACTGTAAAATTTCTTTGATTTAATGCATTGCAATATATTTTTCTGCATACGACTGGCGTTGAAGTGGCACAGTTCAGGAGTCCAGCTGATTGGTGTATTATTATTGATAATCCATGTTCCAAGCTCTGGAAAGAAATCGTGTGTTCTGATATATTCCTTAATAATAGAGCTAGAACACTGATGCACGGTATCATCTGAAGATAATCCCACATATTGTGGATTGTGGTTTGGTATCTGTCTGTCTGGTATAGAAAATAACTTTTCTACAAATATTCCATTGTCAAATATTAGTGGTATAAACACAATTAAAGATAATAATAGACAAACGTTGGTTAATATCAAAATACAGCGGTTGCCTGCTAAGGAATGTGCGTTTCTCATGTTGAGATGATGGAGCGGCAATACTGGAATAGATCTTAGAATAAATGGATGTGAACGCTATAGATAGCCTACATGTATGTATATAGCAGCTACAGTGATATGCATGTATGGGTGTCTGAAATATTTATTTACATGATGTACGCTCTATATGTTGAACACTTGGTTCAGTGCGCAATACCTCCTTGACCATGAACAGAGTTGGGGCCAATTCCTTTTTATCAATTCCAAATTCCATTCCAATTTTTTTTTATCAATTCCTGAGTCAATTCCAATTCCTTTGGTGTTAAGAAAAGTCAATTCTAATTCAATTCCAATTTCTAAAAAGTCAATTCCTTATCAATTCCACCCAAAAATGACACTTTTAATACAAATAGAACAGCTGTATAATAACTTGACATGACAAAAATAATAACACCTGATATAAAATAAAATACATTTTATTTATTATCTTGTGAACATATTTAAACATGTACACTTACTAGATTTTAATATTAGTAGGGTGGAGTACATCTTTAATACCTGATGTAGGAGTTGTACTCGTGTACACGCGGATGTGAGCGCGTTATTTCTATAGACTAACGCCACAATTGCTATCAATACGGTGTGTAATTAACACAATGTCTCGCGACAAGCCGTGCTACTTAAAACTCTGATAAGTCTGACCCTGTGGTGGCTACGGCGTGTCGACCCACACCTCACTCAAATAAACTCGTATTAAAAATAAAGCAGCGTAGGATCTATTGTTGTATTTTAATTGATGCAATTATTCACATTATTTATTTTCCGATTATACTATTTTCTAATATCTAATTCTAGCATGTGGCAATTAAATATACCCTAAGAAAATATATCAGGATAACCTCTAGGGCACAAAAGGCATATTAGATAAGTAATCAAAGGGTCAATTAGAGCGCTTGGCTACGCTGCATAACATCCTTCCTACTAACACTGGATGTATCCCAATTTTGCCTTAATGCTGCCCCACCGTCTTCAGCGTTTTTCCAATGTTTAATCAGCATTGGCTCAACGTCTGTTGGAAACGCATTCGTCTCAAGGTCCCGAAATTTCTTTTGTTCTACTAACTCTAAGGGACAAGCAATAGTTATGTTCTAAGCCATTCATTCACCTAAGTCTAATCATGACTCGTGATTGTTTTATTAACTATAGACGTCCAAACGACAAAAATATAACAAATACGAGAACTAAAATTATACCCATGAGACAAGCATTACTTTTTAAATACAATTGTTACAAAATGCTGTTAAGTGACACAAAAGTGGTAGTTAAACAGTGTGATCATGCTTGCGCGAATACATGTATATAAGGAAAACATTAATAAAATAATAGTACAATTATTTTCAGAACTTTAAGCCAGCAAACAAGAAACATTGACCCAATGTTGATATATTGTTGGCTCGTCGTTTGCGATGATGGCACAACATTAAACCAACGCCGGCTCGGCGTTTCATTTTGCTGATAATTCAGCCACTCGATGGTAATTCTCTAACACTATATACACAGTATGGTGTTGACGCTAGTTGAGTTGTCATGAGTCGCACTTTTCGGCAAAACTGTTACCGGCTGGTTACACCAGTCCACGGGAGTAAATCAAACTTGCTGTATACAAGTAACAACAAGTAACAAGTATATACGCGCACACCAATCTCTGATTGTTAGATTGAATTGCTCCAACTTAGCAGGAGCAATCTTGTTACAAATATTATTTGGATTACACATTACATTCTTATTTAATCTTCAAGGCCATTAGTCATTTAATGAGTATTTTTACATAACTTAAAAAAAAGCTTTTAACATAATTTAGGCACTAGGCCAATATAAGTTTATTATTATTATTATCATTATTATTATTAATCACATATACACATATCAATCAACATAGATCAGGTAAAATTCTACTGCGATGACAAGTGATGATCACTCATGCGTTTAATAGCGCTTAAAAAATAAACATGGATAAAAAAAGTCAATTCCCTTATCAATTCCGGGCATATTTTTTCAATTCTAATCCAATTCCAATTCCTTTTTTTTCAATTCCAATTCCTAGTCCAATTCCTGAAATTGAGTCTGGAATTGAGTTCAATTCCCATTCAATTCCGGAATTGACCCCAACTCTGACCATGAATATTTAATACTACAACGATCTCAGAAGTATTCAGAGGTCGCTGCAGTCTTATATATTCATAGTTAAGGAGGTATTGCGCACTGAACCATGTGTTACTGTCTTATAATGTAGATCTGGTAATATTAGCGAGGTCCAATTTTCTCTAATTTTGCGAGGAGGAAAAATTCGTGAGTTAAAGAATCTTGCGAAATTTATTATTAGATTAGCGTTACTAAAAAAATCGTGAATTCTAAACTTCGTGAAAAGTGCCAAAATCAGAAATTCGTGAAAATTTAAACACGAAAAAAATTACCAGATCCACAGTGTATAAATTTTACCAAAATAATGGTTGGACAGTATGATAACAGCTATATACATGAATGTATATGTATTTTGTTTTCATCCAAAATATTTATTTCCATTACAACCAATCTGGATTCCATCTTAATTAGATGCAGGCCCATAATATTGTGCTACAATACTAGTACTTCAAAGGTGATCTATCACCCCTTATATAGTATGAATAAAGGTGTGACAAATAAATCAAAGTTGCCACAAGATGGGGCACAAGTGTTTCCTTATATGGGGTGATTGGCTATCATGTGACCCTCTGAGAGTGTCACATGATAGCCAATAACCCCATATAAGGACATAATTATTCATACCATATAAGGGTTGAGAGATCACCTTTAAGTTCTTCGATTATTGCAACTGTATTTATAGGTTCAAGACTTTTATAGTTATCATGTTATGTACTAAGTGAAATATGGTTGTAATAAGTAACTTACTATTAAGTGTTTTATTTTTTTTTTAATAATTGTAATTTGTTAATGTATAAATCGGTTTATAGTAATGATGTAAATTAGTTACATCATTACTACAATGAACATATTTTTATACGAGCAAATACAAATTAAAAAAATTATATATCAAAATGACTAAAACAATAAATACACTCTTACACATGATGAGAGGTACATACACTGAACTTCTAGCACAGGGCGATCATATAAAATATAATGCAGAAGTGGTCACGGTTGCGTTGTGCTAATGGCCGCGGGTTTCCCATCTCCATCTATCCAGTTGTCTGCTACAGTGATATGCATGTATGGGTGTCTGAAATATTTATTTACATGATGTACGCTGTATATGTTGAACACTTGGTTCAGTGCGCATTACCTCCTTGACCATAATTCATGGTCCATGAATATTTAATACTACAACGATCTCAGAAGTATTCAGAGGTCGCTGTAGTCTTATATATTCATAGTTAAGGAGGTATTGCGCACTGAACCATGTGTTACTGTCTTATAATGTAGATCTGGTAATATTAGCGAGGTCCAATTTTCTCTAATTTTGCGAGTAGGAAAAATTCGTAAGTTAAATAATCTTGCGAAATTTATTATTAGATTAGCGTTACTAAAAAAATCGTGAATTCTAAACTTCGTGAAAAGTGCCAAAATCAGAAATTCGTGAAAATTTAAACACGTAAAAATTACCAGATCCACAGTGTATAAATTTTACCAAAATAATGGTTGGACAGTATGATAACAGCTATATACATGAATGTATATGTATTTTGTTTTCATCCAAAATATTTATTTCCATTACAACCATTCTGGATTCCATCTTAATTAGATGCAGGCCCATAATATTGTGCTACAATACTAGTACTTCAAAGGTGATCTATCACCCCTTATATAGTATGTATAAAGGCGTGACAAATAAATCAAAGTTGCCACACGATGGGGCACAAGTGTTTCCTTTTATGGGGTGATTGGCTATCATGTGACCCTCTGAGAGGGTCACATGATAGCCAATAACCTCAAATAAGGACATAATTATTCATACCATATAAGGGTTGAGAGATCACCTTTAAGTTCTTCGATTACTGCAACTGTATTTATAGGTTAAAGACTTTTATAGTTATCAGGTTATGTACTAAGTGAAATATGGTTGTAATATAAGTAACTTACTATTAAGTGTTTTAAATTTTTTTAAATAATTGTAATTTGTTAATGTATAAATCAGTTTATAGTAATGATGTAAATTAGTTACATCATTACTACAATGAACATATTTTTATACGAGCAAATACAAATTAATAAAATTATATATCAAAATGACTGAAACAATAAATACACTCTTACACATGATGAGAGGTACATACACTGAACTTCTAGCACAGGGCGATCATATAAAATATAATGCAGAAGTGGTCACGGTTGCGTTGTGCTAATGGCCGCGGGTTTCCCATCTCCATCTATCCAGTTGTCTGCTACCGGCAGACTCTTGGATAACACGTATATGTGCTATGAGAACCCTCAGAAACCCCCTCCTCCCTGGCCTATTCAGGCCGCCCAAACAATCTGACCTGAGTGTGACCTCCACACTACAGTCAGTAAACCGGTGACGTCATAATGAATATTCATGCTGCCCGCATCCCCTCCCATTCGTACAACTGTGAAGAGCACCTGTTGTCAAGGACAGACTGATAGTCTGACGGTCAAACCTGATAGGTGGAGGTGCCGGTTTCGTTCGTCGAAGGGCCAGCGTCGTAGAGGGTGGACCTCGTGTTCACTAGATTATTACAAATCTTGATTTTTACAAGTTGTTACGTGTCATAACCCTTGTATGATATAGCTATATCTGCCTAAAGGCGCACACTTAGTGTAATATAATGACTTGTACTGAAAAAAAAATATTTTGCCTTTCCAACGATGTCGTATGCATATAATTCCATAGCAGAGGTATAATTATGCATGATACACGCCCACACGTCATCGTCTGCTGACACCCACACGACATGTCGTGTAAACTGTAGTGACGTCATCATCTGTTTATTCTGATGACACCCACACGACATGTCGTGTAAACTGTACTGACGTCATCGTCTGTACTCTGATGACACCCGCGCGACATGTCGTGTAAAGTGTACTGACGTCATCATCTGTACCCTGATGACACCCACACGACATGTCGTGTAAAGTGTACAGACGTCATCGTCTGTACCCTGATGACACCCACACGACATGTCGCGTAATCTGTACTGACGTCATCGTCTGTACCCTGACGACACCCACACGACATGTCGTGTAAACTGTACTGACGTCATCGTCTGTACCCTGATGACACCCACACCACATGTCGTGTAAACTGTACTGACGTCATCGTCTGTACCCTGATGACACCCACACGACATGTCGTGTAAAGTGTACTGACGTCATCGTCTGTACCCTGATGACACCCACACGACATGTCAATATGTACTGACGTCATCGTCTGTACTTGATAACACCCACAAGACATGTCGTGTAAACTGTACTGACGTCATCATCTGTACCCTGATGACACCCACACGACATGTCGTGTAAACTGTACTGACGTCATCGTCTGTACCCTGATAACACCCACACGACATGTCGTGTAAAGTGTACTGACGTCATCGTCTGTACCCTGATGACACCCACACGAGTCGTGTAGAGATAACTGTTTAATCCACTGCATCATGCAATACATCAGCAGAACGGATATTTAGTTATCTTTTATATGGTATATTGCATGTGTAGATTGATCAGCTACAACTGCAACGACAGACGTTTGCGTAACACTAACCCCTGATTTTAGGCTTGGGGGTATCCCCACATAAGCTTTCAAAATATATAATTCGTGCTTATTTTTTACTGGCAACATCTTATTTCATGTTTTGGACATATCAAAGCCTAACAAAAAGTTGGTGTGGGTGAGTAGTGTGTAGGTGGGGGCGGGGGGGTGTCGCACGGTGTCCAATTCTGGCCTATGGACTATATATGTGTTTAGGTTATGACCCTTAATTTGTTATATTACACGATTACATTACCTTCAAATACAAACGTTTAAAAAAAAACCGTGTGTTTTCAGGGTCATGACCGTGAGGACCCCGGAAACGACCTTTGGAGCTTCAGAAAAAAATGACACCCTATTTTATTTTGTTCAGTATCATTTTTTCTTTAAAATGAACATAAGTGTTAATAATTAACATGCATTTCCCACGGAACCACATTTCCTGACATAAGACCCTACACTAATTGGTGAATACGGTGTAACGTTAGTTAGTGTTCACACATGCAGGCACCGTGATCAGTGTGACGTTTTAAGCACTCCATATTCTAAGTAGTTTAAATTGTAATACATGTATATATATTTCCCTATTTTTATACAGAATATAGGCCTAATCATTTTCATACTGTCCCATAATGAGAAGCTAAAATCAACCATACATTGTGAGAATGTTTTTTATCGGGTTACCATGGGAAGAAATATTCTCAGTGTATCAAATTATATTGAATATGATGTGTACATGTGAGCTGATACTTTATCTGTTTCTATAAATGAACGTTTGTGTAAATATAATGTGACGAAATCTGTTACGTTCATCACAGAAACGCCTATAATAACACAATTGTTATACACATTTAGCGAGAAATAGAAATATGTCATATACAAAATTAAGTTTAAAGCTGCATAACTGTTTTGTTTATTTCGATTAAAATAACCTAAAACGTACAAAACAATCATTGCTATTGTTTTAAAGGCCTTATAAATGCACTAAAACTGGGTAAATGTAGCGGAATTAGTTCACCATGCGGTACACCATCAAGTATTATTAAGTAGTGATTCGGTGTGTGTACAATATTCATGTAATAGCGGTAAGGTTATGGGCCGATATAATGTTACATTGGCCACCACCCCGAAACCACCCCCTTAATAGCAAACACATACGTTGAACGGAATCGGCATAATACCGCAGACGGCCAATACCGCAGACGATGGGCGGCATTATTCTGCCATTGGATCAATGCCTCGTGTTAGCTGAGATACTGGGTTAGATGTCTATACTGGGTCAAATCGGTTACAGTAAAGTCGGATGTTTTTAAATATTATTTTATTTTACCGCATAGCGCGATGTATATCACTGCATGTGATGATTTATGAGAAAATAAAATAAAGTCTGATATTGTGTAGTAGCATTTTGACTATATTTTGTAATGTCCATGAGATACCTAATAAAAAAATGCAAATGTTTTTCAAGAAAATCACGACAATCCAAAAGCGAAAACGATGATTTACATCACCGAATTTAATGGTTATTCCGAGTACAATTTCTCACGGTCTGGGGAGAGCGTCTTAATGGCGGGCCAAAGGCTCTGATGCTGGCCCACACTTAAAAGCACCATACAGAAATAGAGTTCTATTTTTTCAAGTGAGTGACATTCTCTATACCGGTACCGATATTAAACATGACATCACATGCAGATATCATCCATATCACACAAAGTAATAACTTCTAGATATGTCTAGCTGATATGAGACAATACACGTTGTACTGTGAAATGTATCTATGATCACTTAAAAAATAACAATAATTTTAAAAGTCTTCCTCTCTTTTTTCTATTATGACCGTTATCTGCCACTTGGTTCTTTTAATGTCCTGATTATATAGACAGTATGTCTTATACTCTGCTGTGAGTAGGTTTGTTTTGGTTGGGCAACAATATTTTAAAAAAAAACCTTAAATTCTTAATAACTCAGCAACCGGAGCAGTAAAATAAAAAATAACACACCATTCTCCATGGATTAATCGTTTGAACTAAATAAACAAAACAGTTATGCAGCTTTAACATTACACAATACGCGTCGCTCTTGCAGCTGACCAGTGCTAGGTGAACCATGATAACACGTCAGCCTTGGTGCATAATTCGCCCCGCCCCATGACCTAATGACATGTAATACGTATTTACATATTAAATCCACAGGGATATGAAACCCACTGTTGAGTTGAAACAGCCCTGCATAATCAAAAGAGTCATAAATAGTGGACATGGATAGGTGGACAATTGCACAGAATTTCCTATGTTGTATCAACACACGCCGTCGGCAATAAATCCAAATATATTTTACCATTTATTCCTAGAAAATGATCAAAAAAATATCGTCTGCAGACTATCTGACTTAGTACTTTTATTCCAATATAACGATCAAATCAGTTTTGGTGGAAGTCCGCTGAGACCATGGCATGCAAACTTGGTCTATTCAACTCTTATTGGCTTCTAGTGGTGGTCACATTTATCAATTGTTTACGAGTCGTCTACCAAAACGGGGCGCGAGTGTTAGACGACATCGGCCACATAACAGTTACATACCCTCAGTTTGCACGAGGGTAACTAAGATGCGTGGCCATTTGATGCACCAATTTATTTGGAGATGACGAGCTTGTTTGTGTGAGAAATTTTTTTCACGACTTGCAATTTCGAATCCAGCGCTGAACACGCTGAATACTCACGAGGCGTAGTGACGACCAGCTTTACATAAATCATGGTAGGTAATAATTTATAATCATATTCTTTTCTTTATGACTTTGTGGTTTTGCAAGGCCTAACTAAACATATTTTAATTGTAGCCAAACAAGCAAAAGCAATTACTGCTACTATAGGGCCTACTATATCACTGATTGTGTGTATTTGAACACACATAATAATTAGGGCTACCCACCTAGTAGTTGTTTCACTCATCACATCATCTATCACTTTTGCGTAGTGATCATACGGATCATGGTTAAAACTCACACGGTGTGAGTCGGTGCCGTGATATCTGACGGATACAAATCTAGCGACATGTATACAGCCACTTGTCCGCGCGGATTAAACAAGGTTTTAAATTGTGTCATCGTGGTGGATTTTCATATACAGTACACCTCAAAAGAAAATGTTTTTCGTTTTCAATATCTACATTACAAAATGTATATATATATACGTTCGCTTAAAGATAATTTAGTGCGGGGTCCCTGGTGTAGAGGTTAAAGCTGCCTGCTTGAAAAGTCAGTGATCGCGGGTTCGAACCCCACTCTGGCCTTCAAGTTTCAAAGAAGCAAAATGTTCCTTCCCCGCTCACTCACTCGTAAAGATTCAATATTGTGGGGGATCGGTGACCGAGAGGTAGCGTGCTCGTCCTCAGAGCGACAGGGCTCGAGTTTAGTATTCTGTGTCTGGAGGGCAGTATCATCTCATTAATCTCACCATCTTCAGGAGGTTCTCCTAGTCCAGTTTAGCCTATATGTGCACAAAGAGGGCCTAAAGCCCCATTCATTCAATTTAATTTATAGATAATTTAGTATGTCTTCCAACCTAAATGTTCAGCTTAAGGTCGCTTACTTTTAATTTTGATGGCGCCTTTTCTGTGCTTGAAGTTCAATACAATTTGTAGGTAGTTTACCATAGTTGTGTAATTAAATGTATGTTCTCTATATACGTACGCGGTTTATTTGCGTTGCCCATTTTGACATCATCGTCGAATAGTGTGTTATGAAGACGTTAATTTAGATGATCGGTCAGTCTAAACTGCACAAATTTTAGCACATTTGAATTTCAAGCATTTCCACAGCCATTAGTTTCTTATGTGGTTCTAATGCAGGTTGACCACGTTTTTTTATTACATTGATTCAACTCTATATTTTCCACGAAAGCCTGTCTTAAGATACACTTTTAACTATCAATGAAAAATGCCAATAATGTTTATACTATTATAATAACAGTGATAAAATAGCATGTAAAACTAATATTGGCGAAATATGAGAATATTCAGCGTTCAGTAAGCCATAATTGATTCTTTGGTCTAATTCTGCACATAGTGATTCAATTTTATTTATATATTTCCTTTTTTTTTAGTAAGACGGGTTTTTATAAATATTTGATGAATATTTTTATTTTTCAACCTTCTTGTCATTCCGAACGTCTTTTCGTGTGCATACTTAGCACATAATGGCTATCGTCAGCAGCCTTCTTACGCGTTTTACCAGTTCAATATAAACCCGGCTATAGGACCGTATATAGGGTTTGATTAATTTTTACACCAAATAAGAAAACACTGAGAATAATTATTTATCATACACATTCAGATAAATAATTCATGTCTGTTTTTCATACATGGAAATATTTTTCATTATTTAAAGCTGGAAATTGCGCTAAATCTAGAACCAAACAATTCGGCAGCACACTGGGTAAATCTAGTATTGATAGCATTACAAATAGTTTCAAAGCTGTTCTTAATCATGAACGGAGTCCATAATTATGATGTGATTGAAACTGATTGTGTAAAACAGTGCTCTTAAGCACTTAAAAAACTGTTTAAACCTTAAACCGCGCAAGTTAATTAATTTACTTTTTCACCCACTTGAAGTTGTGTCTCGCTACCGCGACCCACAACTCCAAGTGAGTAAAAATTAGTCATATTTGTTTACTTTGTGACCAAATCAATCATTTGCAAATCTTTATGTTTAAATACATAATAATTGCGATTTAAAGGCTAATGAAATGAACTAAAAACGCGTCTAGTCGCGCTTGTGGTGTGAGGGTGATGATGTTGCTAACAAGAGAGGACTGCCAATCTGCTATAGCCCTGGCAGATCAGAATATGTTGATGTTATGGCATTTCTCCAAACTGCTATAACATATTCTGAATATATTAAACTGATTGCAGCTCCCAGCAAACACAATACGTTGGACCAATGCTAGTTCAATGGTGGTCCACCGTCTCCGACGCTGGAACAACATTAAGCCAACATTGGTCCAAGGTCTTGTGTTTACTGTGCATAGTCAGTTGTCAAGGTTGTAACATAATTGTGAGTCTGTTACATCTGTTATGTTTACTACCTATCTTTAAATTGGTTATTGATCAATCTTTTAAGTCTCCTATTTTTGCATCATCTTTTGTTTTGTTTAAATGGCCTGGTACTTGTTTTCAGATACTGGTGATTGAACGGAGACATCTTTTGTTGGGAGCTGTCATATCTACCGTACTTCTCTTCTACCAGAACATATATGCAACACTGGTTTACACATATAAAACAACCGTTCAAATAGACGATGGGGTGCTATCTGTTAGGGAGGTTGAGACTAATTCATTCAATCCTAAACCTTTAGTAAAGGTACTGATGTGGGCTCCGTTTTCTTGTCGTCGGCTGATGAACATTTCTAATCCTTCTTACGTGACTTCTCGTGAATGTGATAATAGTTTGTGTCAGTTCACTGCTAACAGGTCTGAATGGCAGGACAACCAAGCCGTCTTGTTTGACATCAGAAATACTAATGCGATGTTTAAAGACGGCAAACCTCTCATCCCACCTCATCATCCTCACCAACAATATTGGCTACTTTACAACGAGGAGGCTATGTTTCAGCACCCTAGCTATTACTCCTTATTAGATAGTGGCGGATATAACATCACAGCTAGCTACAGACACGATGCTAACATTCATTTGCCTTATGGACAATGTGGGCCCCGCAAACATGGTCATTACAAGCTACCTCCAGGATTCCCTAACAATAAAACGGGGCTTGTGGTTTGGCATGTGAGTCACTGCAACGATCGTAGCGGGAGAATTGCCTATGTGCAAAAGCTATCGAAGTACATACGTGTGGATAAGGTTGGAAAATGTTTCGGTAACATGTTGGAGGATGACGAGAGACCACGTTTTACTGACAACTTATCTACGGCAGCTGAAGAAAATATTAACAAATATAAATTCTACCTTTCTTTTGAGAACACATTTTGTAAGGAGTACATGACAGAGAAAGTGTTTAAAATACTTCAAGATAACATCTACACAGTGCCAGTAGTGAGGGGGAGTGGACCATACGAGAACATACTACCACCTGGCTCTTATATTAATGCTGATGACTTCTCAACAGAGACAGATCTTGCCTTATATCTGCAAAAATTAGACGAGAATGACGATCTTTATATGGAATACTTCAAGTCACGCAGTGATTATCAGTGTATTAATCATTCAACAAGAGAAAATCCATTTCTATGTCGTATTTGTGATAGCATCTCTCAAATGATCAATATAGGGTTTACAAATAGGCTCGACAAAACAAGTTTGAGAAACCAGTTTGATCCTGAAATTAACTGTTTCTCACATGATGACAATACATCGCGAAGAAAAAGTTTAAAAAGGCTTACAGCTCACTCAGTTCTCGTATAGGAGTTTTCTCCAACATTTCAGACAGACAGTTTAACCATGTGAACAGTTTTGGAATACAGAATACAGGATACAAACGGGAATTATCATTTCAAGTTAAATACAAATGTACTGACTATATTAAATATCTGCATTGCAAAGCAAAAGTCCGTATGTACTTACTTGTGAAGTAAGCAGATACTGCTGTTTGGCTTTGCATGGCAGAATTGTAGGCTATTAATTATATCAAATATCAGATCACCCTGATTTCGATAGATTTTATCATTTTCTCTTGAATGAAAATACTTCCAAATATGCGAGTTGATATATAATTGAGATAAACTAACTTGGACCTATCAGAGATCTTAAGACCGACTTAATCCTTTAACCGTCAAATTATTCAATCCAAATTCTCACCCACTTGAAGTTGTGTCTCGCTGACACGATCCACAACTTCAAGTGAGTGAAAATTATTCAGATTTGGCAAAATGGGGGTAAACTGTTTTCAAACATTGCTGATTTATGTCACATTTTATCTTTACCATGTTTAAAAGATGGTACTTCATGTGCTAATAAAAAACAAAAAGCCGAACATATGCGGCACCGGCGGTTAAAGGGTTAACTTGTTATCTTATGTGTCAGTGAAATCATCATGCTAACCCTTTCTCTGCTAAGTTATCTTTTTTTATTTTTCAACCACTATAAGTTGTGTCTTGCTAGCGCGACAGACAACTTCACGTGGATGGAAATTACACGTATTTGTTTAATTTCAGACAACACATTAGCAATCTTGATGTTAAAGGACACATTTAATTTCTAACAGCTGTGATTTATCCAGCTAATAAAACAGATTAAACACGATGTTTGTCGTGCCTAGTGATTAAAGGGTCTAATAAAATTAATTCAAGAGATAGTTACACATTCCTTTGCGTTCTGAGCTTTCATTTGAAAAAAATATGAAGATTTCTTGAATAGTTTGTTAAGGCTCATTCTAATAATATATAAATATTTCTTAAATATTTTGTTAAGTGCCCTCGACATGCAGCAAGTAATCTGGTAAGAATACTAAGCGTGCAAATAATACACGTATTGTAAAAGTACTTAGCATTAGTCTTCCAGATAGTACAGAGCACTACTATATTTAAATACGAAAATGTATTCAGATACATAACTGGTAAGTCACTGGTTCACTGAGAAGTAATCGATCTTAACAAAGATCAGACAAAAAGCTCCATCTAACGTGAACAAATTACAGTTGTTCCCAGGTTGAGGTGCTGTGGCGAGTAGGGCCCCCACTGGGATTGGCTGATTCCGTCATGTGCAGGCTCTCATTGTTCCGGCCATACTAGGACCAATAATTGTAAAATGTTAGATGGCCCAAAGTCTTCAGATAGATGTTGGGGTGGCCCAATGTGGACATTTTGAGAAATCTGTCAAAAACATGCTTTTACAGCGTGTAAAGTGTTGTGAATGTTGAATGTAGAATATTGAACCAACTTCAGGCAGCTATAGTTTTCATCATTTGAAGCAGAAAATTGTGTCAGAAATTCCAGCTCCAAATGGTTAAAACTGCCTGCAGGTAACGTCGGGAACCGCGGGTTCGTGCCCTGCTCTGGCATTCCAAAAAACATAAGTTTCTTCCCACTCACCCGTAAAGATTCAATATTGTTGGACTGGGGGAGGGGGGGGGGCTCAGTAACTGAGAGGTAGCGTACTAGGCCTTAGACCGTCAGGTTACCACATTCATTTATTCATTCAATATCAAACGATTTGACAGCACAGTACATACGCTACACATACACATTTATATCATAAATATAAAATATACTTTTTCATCATTACGTTATTCGCTATAATATACCTATCTTGTTCTATCGGATTCGGCCTGGATTTGACGCTGGATCAACGGCTTGGAAGTCACTTTTCGCTATGGTCCAGTCAATCAGGGGTGGACGTGCGTGACGTGCGTCCTACATAGGCCTATCTGTATCGTATATTATGCTGGATTGATGTTAGTTATATTCCAAATATTTATGACATAATATTTAAACAAATTTACTGTAATATGAGAAATATTATACCGCGTCACCATATCAATTCTAATTACTTAATATCTTGCTTCTGCAATCAGCCAACCTGCTATTATTCTGATTTTCATAATGATTCGCATGCTTTTTTTATGTTATTCTTATTCATTGTTATATATGAGTTTGGCCATATGCTTTATTTCTCATACATTTTGACCTCAATATGTATAGTTCTTGTTTTAGTTAATCACCACAGTGTTACTCGAGTCTTTCATGCGTTCAAGCTGACTTTGCTTACGTAATTATTAGATTCAAATGAACAAAAATAGGCATAACTTTTAAACCGTACCTGTTAAAATGTACAATCGGTGCTTTATTTCAAATTTGCACATTTGATCAAGTTCAGTCAAATGTTACTATAATGACGTGCAAAGACAACAGGCAGTATCTGCTTACTTTACAAGAAACGGCCTTTTGGCTTTTCAGGGCAGTTTACTAGCGTGTATTAAGATTTAAGTGTATTTATATTTCGCCGCTAATGCGGATACTACATGCATGCCTCAGTATATAATACACTACCTTCCTGTAGTGGTTTAATGTTAGTAATTAGAAACATGTCTTAAATGTTCAAGATTGTGGCTCGAGATGTACATTTCTTAAGTTGTGGAAGAAATTCACTCTGCTGATAATTTGATTCACATACTAATTTGCTAATATTTTTGCTATAATTACCATTATTAGTGCACTCTTATCAATTTGTTTTTGTAAGAAGAGTACTATTTTTGAGCTCTTATATACAACTGTAGTGGTGACAGATGGATGGATGAACGAATGAATGAATTGAGCTTTCAGCACACGTAGGCTAAACTGGATCAACAGAAAACAGTAGCAGTGTTCTACAACAAACACCACTGTTATGAACACTTTTGTAGGCCTACAATGTTATTGGCTGGCAGGTTTTGTTGACACCAACAAGTACAGGGCACATCGTTGTGACGTCAAATGCTGTTCAAACCCCATATTGTCCAAATTAGTGCAGTATTGATGTATAATTTACATTTTTGTGATAAGTACCTTCAAATTTAGATATCTATTGCGCTCAAATGTGCTTTGTCACATGTTATTTTGATTAACCTGACCTGGGGCACTGGTGCAGTCGTTAAAGCTGAGGTAGCTGAGGTAGGGGGCCTACTGTGAGGCAACGTGCTCGGCCGCAGACATCAGGGATAGAGTTTCTAGTCATGTGTCTGAAGGGCATTGTCATCTCATTCAGGAGGTTATCTTGACCCAGTTTAGGTCTATATGTGCACAAAGGTGTCCTAAATCAACAATTATTAATTCATTAATTCATTTGTGATTAAAATGAAAAACATTGAAGGCATAGATTGGTGTATGGCGTCTGTGAATCTAATTAAATGAATAAAGTAGCTGATAATATTATTGTGGTTTGAATAACGCTCAGGTAGTGTGTGGTTCATTAGACCCCCTTTGAGGCTTTCTCGTTAAAATCATCACCGGTTATCCATAACTTAAAATGTGCGCTTCTAGCGTTACCAATACTCAGTTTGTTAACTACTTCTGACGTAAACTAGTTTTTGTTATTAAACCGATACCTATTTTACCATTAGATTGCAAACGCTTTATCAAATTGATATTGGAGAGTCTCCGCAGTATCTTGCTGCAGAAAAAAGAACATATTTAAAAACGGGATATAGTCCAGTAAATAAAGCCATAAAAATCACCGAGGTTCAACAAAATAGCTTTTTTTAGTTTTTCAATGAATTTGGGTCGGCTAATATGTCTACTAGCCAGGGTTAAAAGTTTACCAACTTTTGCGCATGGAAAATTGCCGAATTTTGCCTAAATCCAAGATGGCCGCCAAATCAAATAAAACGATTATTCATGGTCATATATTTCAAAGTGATAGATAGTGAACATGTTAACTACATGTATGCCCATAGCATTTTGTAGTATAATTATGCCCTTTGGCACGAATGATACATGGACCAAGTGAAATATTCTTAACAGCGGAAATTTTGGATTTCAGCTTTTATTTTTCCATAATTCAAGGTCAGAGGTCAAAGTCAAGGTCAAATATGATTCTTTTAACAAATACGGGCAGAGAGTAAGTGTAATACCTCTATTTTGTGTAATGTTGACTGCAAAATCCATTTATAGTATTATGGTAGGGATTTAAGGTCATACTCGAGGTCAAAAGGTCAATTTCAAGGTCAAACTGTTCAAAATAAAATTGTTAACAAATCAAATTATGAACAAGTGTAATACCTCTTTTAGGTGTGATTTTGACTAGAAAATTTATTTCTACTATTACGATTGCAATACCTGTTTTTGATTTGGTCCGTTTCTCATATTATTTTGTTGATTCAAGGTCATCTTCAAGATTAGAAGGTGAATTTCAGCGTCAAGTAAGGGAAAATATTATTATCAAGGTCAAACACTATTTTTTAACAAATAAAGCTAGAAACAAGTGTAATACCTCCTTTTCATGTGAGTTTGACTGGAAAATTTCTTTCTGGTATTACTCGAATGATTAAAGGTCATGTTCAAGACCAAAGACTCAATTCAAAGGTAAACAAATGCGTACATGTACTACAGTACAAGAATGAAACATGTCTGGCATTTTATGGTTATGCAGACCACCTTGTCATTGTAGATCAGCTTTATATTTTGCACTAGCATAGGCCTTGACCACCGTTGACACACAGGGTGGATATTTACATTTTTGTGAAACTTATTTATGTTCTCAAGCTGGGGCCCACAATTATTATCCACTATGCGCCTCTACAACCAGCGCAGCGGGTGGCCATGACGATTGTCACGTATGTCACATTTGGTGTGCGGACTAGACAGACAGACAGACATATATTTTATTGACAGAAATAAAAGGCATTATTGACTTATTTGTCATAGTAATAAGAGAGATATATGTACATGTATATACAAGAATGTTAGTTTGTTAAAATCATATATGACAATATACATGGTATGATAAACAACTAAAATCATGTTAGGTGGCATTACCATAATAAAAACTTGGTATTTCGGTAATATAAATGACTACTTCTTAAAATAAAATTAAAAGGCATAGTAGCAAAAAAGACACCCTGGAAAGCGTAGAAACCAAAAATATATACAAGTGCATAATTATGCTACAGTAACTGTAGTAACAGAGTATGAAATAAGACAATGGTAAAAATTATATGGTATTTAAAATATATATATATATATATATATATATAATATAAAGCAGTACAATTAATGTGGCAATCCGCGAAACAGGTAGCTCCGAGCCATGTGACCATGCAAGCACAGTCGCTATGAACTCGGAGATTCCCTGATATTGACTAGTGGAGTAAACTTAACAACGTAATAACAGTACTACTACCGAAACACAATATATACATACTAATAAAAGTCGGACATTGTGGTTCGTCGACTGCCAACAAAGTATAGCATCAGAACCATCCATATTATCGAGTGTTGCAGACTTAGTGATGTAATAACAATGACAATTACGGATAATAATTAGGCCGGGTCTATTTGCCCCGTCACGGGGCACACAAGGCAAAAAAAGTGCGTTGGATTACCCGTGACGGGGCAAATACCAGGTAAATCTTCTTCCATGTCCCGTGACGGGGCGTGGAACCGCTAATTTTGTGCCTTCGATACACCGTGGCGGACGAATTAAAGGGAAATTAGTGTTATACAGCCCGCTGTGGTGTATGCAAGATAATTGAAGTGTCCTTGGGCACCCCGTGAATGATGTAACGAGGTTTCCTATTGGTTGTCAAAAGAAGCATTACACTGGGTCCATTCGACTAGCACAATAAATATGCTCGCATTTCTAATTTTCAAAAACAACTACATCAATGAGTGGAGTATGTTCCTCATATTGTAGGCTTACTGTAGGACGAGGGGCCCACTGCACACTGGGTAAACTTCATCTCTCAGGGATGTAAAGACGGGTCTTGTTACACACTGAATTGTTTATTTCGAATTAAATACTTCTACACTAAGGGCCGTATGCCCGAAGCTAGTTTAGCTAACACGAAGTTTAGGCTTAACACAGTGTTAAGTAAAACAGTGTTTTAAAAATAATAAGCCCGTATGCCAAAAACAAGGTTAGCATCGTGTTAATAAACCATACGGTTAAATCCTAAACCAGTGTTGTAACGCCGTGAAGCATAATACAATTTGTGTGAAATTGCAGTGATTCCCCTCAACGCCGACAATGGGCACGTCCAACAAACACGATACATTCCACCAATGCTGATTTATTGTTCCTGCCAGCGTCGAAGACCACGGCACAACATTTATTCATCAACGGCGCAATGTGTCGTGTTTCCCGGGAGCAATGTATGAGGATGGGCGTACAAAAGGACTGTTGCTTGGGGATTCCGGGTACCCATGCCTGCTGTACCTCACGCCAATCGCTAGGCCAACAACAGATAATGAACGGCATTACAATCGGTCTCATATAATGACCCGAAACATTATAGAGAGATTGTTTGGAATTTTAAAACATTTTTTAAGACGATTTGCATGTTTGCACTTTGGCCTCCGCACCAGATTAAGCACCAGATTGATTATAATAATTGTGGCTTGCTGTGTTTTGCACAACATAGCAAGAAGACACAGGGAAATTCATATTCGTTGTTGAGTCGGATGATGACTATTACATTGATGGTGACATCATTGATCCTAATATGCTGTCATCCGTCACGATGCAATTTTGTGAAGCAAACAGATTATTGGTCCAACACGTTTTGTGAGTAGGCCCTACATAAGATACATTCATAATAATAATATTAAAATCAATACTGCGCAAAAAAATTTGAGAGAATAAATGATGAATTAATATTTACTTTTGATGACGCACAGTAACATCTGAGATAATAAATGATGTATTAACCCTTTCAGCACGGGGACCGTCTGTAGACGTCTGAATCTAACCAGAAATGCATAATGCATTTCTGATCTAACGTATAAAAACGTGAGACGTCTAAAGGCGGTCCCTGCCCGAAAAGAATTAAAAATGAAGCAAATAAAGCAGAAAAAGCTAATGAAAATATTTATGACTATTTCAAATTGAAAAAAATTATTAATGTCTTGGTTACATCGTTCTGCTTCATTTGGGTAGGCTACCTATATTATGGGTGTAGGACAATTATAATTTGTTTAAGTTCTTTTAGCGCGTGAACCGTCTATAGACGTCTGAATTTGACGTCTACAGACGTTAGAATCAGGCGTCTTAACGTCAACAGACGGTCCCCGTGCTGAAAGGGTTAATACATTTGTATTATCTCAGATGTTATTGTGCGTCATAAAAAGTATATATTAAGTCATCATTTATTATCTCATTTTTTATACGAAATTTATTTTAGCGTTTCAAAGGCTAATATTTCATTGTCATATGTATGTACAATAAAATCTGAGATAAGAACATATTTCATTAATTCGATAGGTATATTAGCATTAATTGCGATTGGCATGCATAGATGTGTGTATAATTTTGTTTGGTACATCACTGATTTGAAAATAAAGTAGATACCTGCAATGTCTTAAAAAGTATTTTGATTTGCATTTCCATCAAATATAACAATAATATGTTATAATGTTGATTCTTTTCTAATGACTCCACACAATTATGAGTGTCGTCTATTAGTATTCTATGGATAATTATGATAGTTTAGCTATTTTCATGATGTGATTTCAAGTTGCTATTGCCATCAACTTCCTTAACCTACTGCTAAATGGGTAACTTTTGGCAACATAACACACCGGTTTATCATCGTGTTAAAGCAGCTCCTTGGGATGACATCAATTGTATTTTTTAGTTTTGTAATGAAGTAGTGTAACTCCCAGATCATGATTTTATTTTTCTTAAGAGTTTTCAGATTAAAAAAAAAAATATTATAAACATTTCTATGAATCCGCTTAAAACCCAAACAAACTTTTTGTATACCTAAACACTTGCTAAAGGACGGTTAAATGTTCCTACAGCATTGGACCACATGGTGATGCTGTCGGCCCAGCGTTGGGCAGACGATCAGTGCTGCAGGTGTATCCCCCTTTGTCCTGACTATAAGACACCAATTAGCGGCGATTGCTCTGATCTTACCATCCAAGACGTGGGAATATGTGTTGTAAAGTGAGGTATATTGCTGACTTGATTTGTTTACATGGCAATATACGACCTGGAAATATAACTACACTGTATTTCACTCTTTTTCGGTGCTTTAAAATTGTTTTTTGACTTTTTTGCATTTTTAGTTAAGATCAGTAGGCTATATAGCTTCTAATAAATACAATTTTTAAAATTGACAACATTGAAAATGTCTCATCCCAAGGGATCCCTTTAAGCCAAAACCAGCTTCTGGCATACCTATTAGCGTTAAACTGAAGGTTACAACACTGTTATAACTAAACTCACACTAACCTAGCTTTGGGCATACGGATAGCAGAATGACCTCATGTTACATTATTATTTATATTTGGGCTATGCCCAAATATATTGAGTTTTCAACGGAACTTTAAACTTATTATTCTTAGCACGTTTTTGTAAGACGCTATTTCTCCCTGAGTTTTAATCTAATCAACTTGAAATTTTGACACAACATTGCCAGAGTAATCAGGAGGGGTGCTATGACTTTTCTAAGTCATTCAACATGTTCTTCTGGATTTATCCATGATTTTGTGGATCACTATACTCTTGAATGGCAAAAGGCAGTTTCTGCTTACTTGTAAAGTGAGCAGACACTGCACTATGCTGCTCTTCAAATGGAATCGCATTCAGAGTGCCCAGTACACACATTGACTTGTCTCATAGCAATGAATGGAGAATCATCGTGTACACTATTGAACCAACATTGGACCCTATTATAGGCCTACTGCCGTGCAATCCAAAAGGCAGTATCTGCTCACTTTACAAGCTCACTACAAGTGAGCAGATACTGCCTTTTGGATTGCACGGCAGTAGGCCTATAATAGGGTCCAATGTTGGTTCAATAGTGTACACGATGATTCTTTACAAGTGAGCAGATACTGCCTTTTGGATTGCACGGCAGTAGGCCTATAATAGGGTCCAATGTTGGTTCAATAGTGTACACGATGATTCTCCATTCATTGCTATGAGACAAGTCAATGTGTGTACTGGGCACTCTGAATGCGATTCCATTTGACAAACAAATATATATCTATTTACAAGTGCAAAAGCTCAGTGGGGACTTCTAAAATTTGAAGTCTGAAGTCTGAATTCCAGTTCAGAATGGCTGCCAAAAACTCATACGCGAAATTCCAATCAATCTGTCATAGTAAAAATAACCCAACAAAATTTAAATGGCCGCCACAAAAACTCATAAAACCTAGCCCAAATATTATTGTTACTTGAAAAGTCACAATTCCAATCTAGTATAATTTACTACTTTTCAAATATTTTTAAGGGTGCGTCAACACTGGTCAAGGGTCTATGTCCGAGCCCGATGGGGAATGTAGGTTATAAGACATAAATTTAGGTTAATTGTTTGAGTGTCAATTAACCCAGGCCTAGTCATATACGTTATTACTACTCATCATTTTAGAATACAAACATTTATAATTTCACCATCGTTATGTGTCAATGACATTTGTCCCCATAGTGTCTCGTATGTACAGTCATTATTGAAACAGTCACCACCAAACCCAAACGCCCCCACCCCCCCCCCTCCTCTCCCCCCCCCCCTCCGCCACCCCATACCGCACAGCACCTCTAGGAACAGAAAAGCGGTCCGCAGTTCTCATCTAGTTTATAGGTTTTGTGCAGTTTTGTAAATGATGGGCTACCTACGTTTGCCAAGTGCCAATAAAATATCAAACGCTATATTATAATTATACATAGTTGAATCACCTCACAGTTATCGTACTAAGGGCATTTAGCAATTATTCATTTACTGTTATGCATTTACCTTTTAAGCGCTAACCATGACCATGAATTGTTTTTAGATTACGGTTATAATTAAATTATATTTGTGGCAAGTGATATTAAGGTTGTAGTCCCAACAAACAGAATAGGTTCGACTCATGTTTTTTAAAGCTGGCTTGCAATCTGCGACGCTGGCCCAGCATCAAACCAACATGGGATTAGCGCCCCATGTTTGTGCCACGACTTGCCTGTAGGAAAGGTCAGGCTGCCTCTTCGACGATTGAACCCTCTATGTGTCGATGACAACTATATTATTTTTAACATTTTATTAGTATTTCAATGGTAGGCATACGTTTTCAAGGTGAATTTTGTCTTCAATCCACAGAAATATTTAAACATGACTGTTTGACAAATCTGTAAAAAAAACAGAAATACAAATGTTCTCTCATGTGAAGCTGTGTATCGCGTCAGGAAGACACAGCCTCAAGTGAGAGAAACTTTCTCAATTAAATCACTTAATGGGTTAAATAAGATGACGTGTCAGGTAATTATAATGTACGGAACACTGACTTTCTGCTGCACTATGGCTCCGTTGATCATCTCCCATCACATATTTGTAAATGTCTGACGTCAAATAAGACGACAATGCCATAATAGGCCTAACATAAATCACATTGACACATCAGACATGGCGGTATGTGTTTGACTATACAGCACAAACAACACCTCCGAGATAATTGTTTCACAGTTATTGGGAAGTTGCTATAGGCCTTATGTAGGATATACACATTGTTTAAAAGCTATTCATCCCTGAGTTTCCCTGCTATTCTGTAAATATCAAATTGTTTCTGAACCCATACAACGGACAAGCCCCAAAAGCAAAACAAAATTACCCTCATTTACAGTCTAATGGGAGAGAAAGCTGCGTCCTAACATATATTTAGGTAATGGAAACGATAATGATTTTGTTGCCTCATACTTCGACAGCATAACCCATATTGAAGCACGTGTTGTCATGACATATGTATGTTACTGGCTAAATCAACTTTAAATCACCTCAAATGCATGTAATATTATAAAACGATCACATTATTAATCCTGTTTAATATGAGAAAAACTTGTGTATGTGACAAAGACCACTGTATTTGGCCATGTTTTATAGTTACGTGTAGTTTACAACAAGCATGGACCCCGAATTATGTGCGTGTCCAATATGTATGTAATCTTACCGTGGCTTTCTTAGATATGCTCCGGAAACGTGATTGTTAGCTATTTTCGATCAGAGATGTAGGTAAAAAAGTAGGTCAAAAGTCATGACCTCCAAAAGGCATATATACACTCCCTAGTAATGAGTTTGCAATATGAAATAAATTCCTCTGAAAACCTAAAATATACTCGTTTTTATTTCACATAACCAATTGCCATAGATATGCTCTTCCCAATATAAAAAATATTTTTTATTGAAAACGACTCTATTGTATAAAAAATGGCTATTTCTTATAGTGTGAGAACGAAATTAATTCACGTTTCGGTTACATTACCATATTCACCAGAAAGAGTTATTCAAGACATAAACATAAACTTAAACATACAGACCACCCACCAATGTGTGTTCAATCTACATCAGTCAATACCTGAGCGAACTTAAGCATAACACGTAAACATACAGGCCATAATGTGGACTCAGGCTGCCTCAACCAACCCATTGATCCATTCATTCATCAATTCATGAATGGATAGATCAATGTTGATTGATTGATTGATTGATTGATTGATTGATTGATTGATTGATTGATTGATTGATTGATTGATTGATTGATTGATTGATTGATTGATTGATTGATTGATTGTTTGATTGATTGATTGATTGATTGATTGATTGATTAATTGATTGATTGATTGATTGTTGGATTGTTGGATGGATGGATGGATGGATGGATGGATGGATGGATGGATGGATGGATGGATGGATGGATGGATGGATGGATGGATGGATAAATGGATAAATGAATGGATGAATGGATGGATGGATGCTGAGTACTATGATATCCTGAAAGAAAACATGCTCAATTCTGATTTTAGCAATGTTTTCATGATCAGATACAATAGCTGGTGAATAAATAGATAGATACATGCACAGATAATTATGGGTTCTGGCATCGTAATGGTCATAAGACATAAACAAGTGAAGGCAGTTTTCAGATGACGTGCGTTTGAACTTCTCTACTACATAATTATGAATAATTAATGGCCATATGTAGCATTACAAATGACAGAAACGTTTCGGGAGTAATTATTTATTGAAGAGTCGAGTATCATTTTCTGAGAGAGGTGAATGAGGTCGAGTGTTCACATTCTTGTGGTATAATTATTCTCACAGAACTCATTCTATATAATTGTCTGGATCTATCAAAATAACATATATTGAGTCACGTTGTACTTTTGATATAATTCTAAAATATATTTCAAATACAACATATTATAATTTTACGTTGATACATTATGCTGTTGCTATTGTTGTATTCTTAGTTTATTCAACCCTCTGAGGCTTCCATATCACTAGAAAGCACAATCAACGGTGGCCCAGCACAAATATTCAGAAACAAACTGAGCAATTATTGAACAGTTACTCAGTCGAATGTGATTATTGTCTAAGTCATACATTTTTTATATTGGCAATGTGTAACTTGGCTTAATTTTTTTCTGTTTTATAAGAGAGCAAACTTGAAAACTAAATCAGTCACAAACACATTCGACTTGCGAGCACGGAACATACTTTATGAGCTGGAGAACAAAAGGACCTGGTGATGATGACGTTTGTTTGATTGCAGCAAATGTAGCTAATATAACACACGTCTCTCTACCTTCCAATAGTCATTAATTACACATCTGGCCTGTCTACCCCATCATTAGTAAACTTCCACAACACCATAAAACGTGATGTATGATTATCTTAGAGATGTTTCATCTTTCAAATCGTTTGATTCAATTCTCAACACAGACTTCAACACTAAGCCTGTGTTTCCAACATGTCTGCTTTTCCATGCGGAAAACTGTTTGATAATAGACTTTAAAAACACATTCATGGACAAGGTAAATTTTATTTTGTCAGATAAAAGCTTGAATTTCTACTTTGTCCTTCAAAAGTATAAAAAAACTGGCTGAATCTGACAAACTTGACGAATTTCTACTATTGACTAATAACTTTTCCGTTCCATTGATATTAAAGGGTGGAATCTGCTACTTTCCAGGTGCGTTTGTTCAAAGTTAGTTTAATTCTAATCCAACATTAGTTTAACATCTTCTGTCGACTGGGTTTGCAATGGACTTTAGAACCACAAAGTCAATATAATAATGCGCAAATAAACGAATGAATCAATGAAAAATAGTAAATAAATGACTATTTGAATGAATAGATAAGCAAGAGAAAGCATGAATAATTGCATGAATAAATGAATGAATAAATATATGAATGAATGAATGAATGAATGAATGAATGAATGAATGAATGAATGAATAAATGAATGAATGAATATATAAAGCAATGAATGAAGAAATGAATGAGTAGGACTATGAATGTGTGAATGAATGACTCAATTAATGAATAAATAAATGAGCTAGTTAGTAAATAATCAAATGATCGAGGTCCGAAATCCGAAGTCATTTTAATTTCGGACGGTGTGCGGTGAATTCAGACGGCGCGGTGATTTCGGTCGGTGATTACGGACGGTGTGCGTCGAATTCGGACGCCCAACATATAGTATTCTTATATGCGCACACTTATATTATGCGTTTTGTGGCTTCAATGTAGCACTCTGCCTTAGTTCGTCTGCGAAACTGGACCTCAAAGGTGTGTGATATTTTGTCAGTGACATAATTCTGTGAAACTCAATGACCTCGACCTCCTGTGTTTTCACCGAGCTGGCTAATACAATGAAGTATGGAGGAGGGTTCTTATATACCCTTGTTTTCACCGAGTGATGTCACTGCGTTTCACAGAATAAAGTATGGGGGAGGAGGTGTTATACAACCTTGTTTTCACCGAGTGACGTCACTGCGTTTCACAGAATACTATATCGTTCCCCAGGTATTTATAAATTATTCGCAAAATAACTTTCAATAGACTGCTTGCACGAGTTTGCGCATTGAACAATTGGCTGATTAAAACAGTTCCGAGTTGCTCACTGTGTGGCGTGTTGTCATTGGAAAAGGTGTATTGAGCTGGGATATGATGAAGAAAAATATCTTAATCTAGTTTTTCAACTTTACCGGTAAATAATAACATACAGTCATATAAAAAGGCACCATAACTATTCTACTCCCGACCAATGAAATACTGGCTCAGCCTGTCACATGACGGGATTATTAAATTAAGGGTAGAATATCATACTTGGGCCATCACCCCACCCCATATAGTGGCCAGTGATCCACTAACCATAACGTGTTGAAAAATGAGTTCATCAATAATTATTACCCTCACGTGTTAATTCTCCACAAAAGCGTATTCCTCGAACCCAATTTTTTAAATGACACATAACTATATAACCATCCAGGCTTTAATGTGGCATAGTTGTAAGATGACACCAAGGTGATTTCACGACCATTTCAAGATAAAATATGCAGATATTTTAGTGTAAGAAAATTGCATTATTGCAAACTTGGGCGGCTAACGAAGATACGTATTATTGCAAACTTGGTTGGCCACCGAGGATACGTATTATTGTAAACTTGGTTGGCCACCGAGGATACGTATTATTGTAAACTTGGTTGGCCACCGAGGATACGCATTATTGTAAACTTGGTTGGCCACCGAGGATACGTATTATTGTAAACTTGGTTGGCCACCGAGGATACGTATTATTGTAAACTTGGGCAGAGAATGGTTAACGACGTGACCATATATGTGTTGGCGTCTTATTTTAGAATGATTCACATTATTGAATAATTCTAGCAACATTTCGTATGAACTTGCGTGATGGATTCGTGGTAAAAACACGAGTTGAATATGCTTCTTAGAAAAATGGTTTTATTTGTCATTTTCATTACCAAATATTTCATGTCGTGTTAACGTACGCATTGCACGTGGGTAGCCCGGCAATTTGCTAAGTGGTTGCCCTCATATCGTTGAATCATTTGCATTTGATATCTACATGCCGTCGTCTCGGATTTCATGGGTCTTCTGAGCTACTCAAATGAGTGGCAGATAGGACCCCTTAACCTCGATATGACGATAGGATTCACATAGATGCAGAAAAGAATCTTACAAGACAATATTGTGAATTGTGACAAAATATTATAGGTAAAAGGTATTTTAAATTAAATGATGCGTATTTCATCAATAGGTAAGCAAACAAGAGTACAAAAAGATTTGTCAATTTTATTTTATGGTAATGTGTAATTATTGTTGTGCAAAAAGTTTTACTGGGAATCACATAATTAATGACTGTATAGACAGTTTTTTTCTATTACCGAGTTAGGAAAAAGAACGATGTTATGTAATGAGTAAAATATATTGTTACTTTCAAACCACTAAATAGTTTTTTTTGCCATTATTCTTCATTCGACCATGTAAATAAATCTATAAATTAATATAGAACAGGCGTTGTGTTCTTGACGTTATCTCGCAAATTATATTTAGCGGCGCAGATTCTGTCCAGGCTTTTCAAATCGGTGTCCTTAATGTACACGACTTTAAGTACTATGAAAGTATTTCGATAGGACAAATGTTATCAATGTTATGTCAAGTAAATAAAATACAGAAATGATACTGATGTGACGATAGCACTTTAACATTATGATCTGTCAAGCGGGAATGCAGCCCCTTATTTTATTTCATTTGGCTTGATGCATACAATACATATCACTTACAAAATAATATTACCATGACATATATACTGTAAAAATGTATGCAAGGGATGGCACTGCAGGTGACCATACAACCTGGTTTTACATCAAAAACAATTTTTTTACTAAAATGTGAACTTTTGCAAGAGTAAAATTCTGAAATTTCCGTCACCAGGAAAAATATTTAATTTTTGCACTTGTATGTTGAGATATTTTCAATATAGCTTGCAGTCTTCAGAATCTGTTTCAGAAGCAGTGGAGTGTGTGGCAAAACATGTAAGCCACACCACAGTCTTCTGCCGTGCTGTAGGCCTATGTACGCGAGGTCACTATTGGGAAAGCACTGCACATTAATTAATTGTGCAATGACAGCCTAATGCTAGACTGTTTCCACCAACAATAACCAGCATTAACAAATGGAATGATTTTTGTAGTTGAATAGAATTTTGGAAATGGATGGATGAAACCGATGGAACATACAAGTTCAGAACAATAGGTTACTGTATACCGATCATCGACGACTATGATCTATTGTTCAAGAGATTCTTTCTGTAACGCAAATTCCAGTTCCAAGTCAGGATAAATATATTTATTTATGAAAAATAGACATTTCCCAAAGTAAATTATCTGATTAATTTAGCATAAAGATTTACTAAATAATGTTTTATCAATTTCAATGTTTGGCACATGCTTGAAAGCGTATGTATCCGGTCCCAGCATCACAAGGGTTAACACGAGGTCCTAGCAGCACAAGGGTTAAGACGAGGCCCTAGCAGCACAAGGGTTAACACGAGGTCTCAGCATCACAAGGGTTAATACGAGGACCTAGCAGCACAAGAGTACCTAGCATCACAAAAGTTAGCACGAGGTCACAGCAGCACAAGGGTTAACACGAGGTCCTAGCAGCACAAGGGTTAACACGAGATCCCAGCAGCACAAGGGTTAACATGAGGCCAAGAATTTATGAATAATTTGCATAATGCTGCTCTCACACATAAGCGAATATGCTAGCGAATATAGCGAATATGTATCCTTGAAATTCGCAGTGAATTCGCCCAAAAAATTGTGAATAGAAAGCGAATATTTTCACCTCAAGTCATCCCTCGACCTCTCCTTACGAATATGTTGTAAATGCACTGCGAATGCTTGCCAATGCCTTACGAATTGCTAACAATCGTTGCGAATGGTGCAAATAGTCTTAAGAATAAATGCTGCGACTGCCTTGCGAATGTTATGAATGCTTGCAAATGCTTACAAATGGGCTTGAAAACGTCACAAACGTACTTATGAATGATACGAATGTCTTACCAGCGTTGCCATTATCTTGCCATTTTCTTACGAATAATGCGAATATTTGATGACGAGGCTGTGATTAGTATAAATACGGAGTGAATATGACGCTGGGCTCATTGTTTTTTTTTATTTACAGTGGTAAGACATTCGCAAGGAATGGGAAACGGCGAACTTTACAAACGCCTTGCAAATGCCTTGCGAACGTTGCAAGTGCTTCCGAATGCCTTACTAACGTTACCAATGGATTGCGAATGCTTACGAATATTGACGGCGGATGACAGTATTCGCAACATTCGATGAAATTTAGGAGACGCTTCCTGAGCTGGCCGATATTCGTAAACAGGTGGAGAATGACTTGCGAACGTTCCGAATTTGTTACAAACGCTTACAAATACTCGGCGAGTGTTGCGAATTTTGAGCGAATTTCAAATCTTTTAATTTGTAAGCACATTCCCAAGCATATTCGCCTATGTGTGAGAGCAGCATTAGTAAAAAAATTTCCATCGCTCCCATAAAAAAAGTGTTTAGTATTTTTCAATCGGTTTATTTTATGTTCTTGGCCTCAGCAAACTCTGCAAAAATGTTTTTCGTCTCTTCGTCTCTTTTCCTGCAGAGTGTATAGAGTAAAATGGTCGACTTGCGAATTCTGTGAAACTCAATGACCTCGACCTCCTTTGTTTTCACTGAGCTTGCTAATACAATGAAGTATGGGAGAGGGTTCTTATATAACCTTGTTTTCACCGAGTGACGTCACTGCGTTTCACAGAATGAAGTTTGGGGGAAGGGGGTATTATATAACCTTGTTTTCACCGAATGACGTCACTGCGTTTCACAAAATTATGTGAAACGCAGTGACGTCATCGGAAACCCTTTTTGAACGGATACTCGGTGAAAACAATGTTATATAATACCCCCTCCCCCATACTTTATTGTATCAGATAGCTCGGCGAAAACATTGCAGGTCAAAGCTATTGAGTTTCACAGAAGTCCACCATGCAAATGCCCTTTAAAGGGACATGCCCAGGCTAAAATCATAAAATAATCGGTGATTTTATTTTGGCTTATTAATATGACCATATGATGTAAACATGTCCATAGACTAGAACTGGAAAAGTTTTTAAATTTTTGTGCTGCGCATTCACCAGTTAGGCTAAATATAGAGACGAATTCCTGATTTTTAATTATTGACAACCATGTCAAAAATAAGAATTACGGGAATTTCGTCTCTATATCTAGCCTAGTTAGGCTAGTTCAAAATTGAATACAGCAGCAAAATTAAAAATGGAATTATATCAAGTTATAATATAATTTAAATCGTTTTACTCAGTGATTACATATTGAAATTTACTGATTATTTTCGGTCAAATACGATTATCCGGGTAAAACCAAAAATTGGGGTAATTTTACATAAAATTAGTGTCCCCAGGACTTAAAAGGTCCGCATTTTGATTTAAATATAATAATATTAAAAATAAATGGTGCAACTTCACGTTTAGGCATTACTACTTAATAATGTTTAGATTATTTGTAAAAAAAAATATATATATATGGTTTTATAAGAGCTCTATGTCATGGAAACGTGGAAAATGGCATGTCCCCAGAGAAAATTCCACTATTTAAAACTTCACTGTAGGATACAAAATCACAATATAATTCTAACAATTACATTTCATGGCTAGACATTGTTCACTTTAACTAATCAATAATCAAAATTCGACTTAAAATTGATATCGATATAAATAATTTTGATGAATATACATGTCCCCACATTTGCACTCTACTCCGTTACCATTATTGTAGCATGCCCCATCAAGTGAATAATCATGAACTAAAATTATATCAAGTGTAGTTTGACAAACTAAAGGGCCTTATACAAGTTTTTCACCTTGAAAGAATAAATATTGTTGAGTGACAAGTTATTCGAAACAGGTATTACCAAAAAGTTGGTAATATACTTTTGTTTTTACTACTCCGTTCCTAGCCTTGTGGGTATAAAAACGAGTTGGGTTTTATGATTGTATGCCTACAACAGTTGCTATGGGGACTATTTCCACCCGTATGATATATTTTTGAATTATTGCCCAGATCTTTTCATTAATCCCTAGAATACTTTTAATTTTACTACTCCGTTCCTCTCTACTCTGTTACCAAGAAAAGGGAACGGAGTGGTGAATTGTCAAATTTTATGGGTTTTACAGTCATAATGATTGATGATATAGTCTTTTAAAACATGGCTCGTTGTCCCCATATTAATAGAGCACCCATTTGTGATCGATGTTATGATAAGAAAATATACAGTTCATATTTATGTCGAGCCAAACATTTGGTAACGGAGTTGAGTATTTTTTGGCTTGGTAACGGAGTTGAAATAAAGATTTTTGTTCATCCCATCATTTTTTTTTAAATTTTCAGCAGTTTTGATGTACGATTGTTCAGTATTATGCTTCAATAAGGATATCACGTTTAAAAGTGTGATGTCAAGCTAAACAAAGTAACAGAATTTTTTAAATGGTTTGGATTTGGTAACGGAGTAGTAAATGGAATGCTGCAACTTTTTTAAAATGATTTTTTGAAGCAAAACAAAAATTTCTAGCGCAGCCAGTGGCTTTTTCATGCTCTATTGGGATCAGTGCACCAAACCTATAAAGTAGTTTTCCTCCTCTTTGATGGTCACCTCACTGCCATTTTTGATGCTACAAAGTTACCCCAATTTTTGGTTTTGCCCATCCATAGATAGCCTCAACTTTTTTAAAAACAGACATGGCGGATCCAGCATTTGACTATGTAGTCTACGTAGTGTCTTTGTGTGCACGAATAATAGCTAAGCTGGACATTCTGTGATTGGTCATAAGGGGGCCACCACTTAATCGCCGGGGGGTGGGGTGGGGTGTTTTTGAAGTAAATATTTTGAGATTGAATTTTCATGAAATAAATAATTGTCTGAAGGACATGTTGTAAATAAAATATTTAATGGCCCTCAATTTTTTTAGTCATACATAATTAGAGGCTAGAGTGTGTGGAGGGGTTAAAAGATGAAATAACTATTATTTGTAGGCATACAGATCTATATCCATGATTTTTATTACTATGCCAGCGGCCAGACAGTATACAAAACAGACTAACCTTACACGAAAACGATACACTATACACTATATATCGTCGGCCTACACTATATACACTATACGAAAACGTTATTTGATCATTATTACCTGGTTACATGATTCGCTGTGATAGGCATAAATCAGCCCTGAGCAAACATGAGATGTTGAAACAAAATTGTTTTAATGTTGGGCCAGTGTCGTAGACAATGAACCAACATTAGTATAACATTGGTTGAATGCCTGCATGGGATTTCACTCTTGTCACCAGTGTCTTCACGTCTGAGAAGCTAGTCAGTGTAGCATGGGATTTAGGCCTATGCATGTATACATGTCATTGTGCAGCCATTTGTTTAACACAGTGCAGTGCAGGTACAAAAATAGATCGTTTAGAATTAGCCCCATAACTTTGCTGAAACAGAACTGCCACAGATTGTAATGCCCACTCAACATGCTCAAGGGTGAAAAAGTGGGACATTTCTTTGGACGCTCAAATCTAAGATTTGCCTCGATTAATCAGGTCAATAAAATGTTATTTTGTATACATCGTACGCTCAGTTCATTTGTAAAAAAAAACAGTAAAATGTTATTAGCATGTTTCCACCTTGGGGTGGATATCGATCGCATTGACTGCCTGGTTGAAAAAAATGATTTCCTCGGGAAAACGAATGTAGTAATCCACGGTCCGTGGCACATCTTTACCGTGTGGGCTCGTCCACGGCAAGTTTAGCGGCACTACAGTCATACATGTGATGAATTTGTGACTGTCATTGAAAAGAGAAACATTTAGGCCTCATGCATTTGTATCCTACTTTTCCGGCGTTTTATGCAACACCACATAAAGAATAGACTGCTAAGTGCGCATGTACATGTAGACTAGGCTAGTCTGCTAACTTGTTGCTTCTTTTTTTGATGGGTCATATTTTTCTTTACTCTCCCTTACAATGTGTAACGTTGCGCACGTGCGTACTGGCGTAGGGCTGGCTACGCGCCTGACAAAAGAGCAATGCCTACAACGTACGTGTACAGATATCTGGGCACAGAGCGGGACGGATACCCAGCACACCCGGCCGAGACGTTGAACCAATGTTAGCTTCATGTTGGAGCAGCGTCTTAACATGGAATGTCGGGAACCAATGTTTTATGTAATGCTGTGCCAGCGTCGCAGACAGAGGACCAGTAATACCCCAGCATTGGGTCAACGTCTCGCGTTAGCTGGATGTGACCTGATGTCAGTCAGCTGTACGGCGTAAGATGACGCTTAAGAATTAATAATAACTAAACAACATCAGCCTGGTAAAATCATAGCAAAGCATTAGTTGAGTGATTTCACGTTTTGAGTCCACTGTCATATTGTACACTATCCGACGTATTCATAAAAGAGGTTTTACCGAACCCGAGTTTAGCGTTAACACGAGTGTAACTAAACATACAGCTGCGAAATGGGCATGCGTGCACTGTAGGCCCCTAAAACTTTTCACTGTTGAAACAACGGTAAATTGCTGGCAGAAAAAACGCCAGCAATGTACCGTTAAAACGACAGTGGAATGTAGGTACGGTAAGTTGCTGTTATTCACAAAACGGCGAATCACCGTACAAATGACAGTGCACTGTAGGTACGGTAAATTACTGTAATAAGCCGTATAAACGGTAAGTTACTGTACCTTTATTGAAAATATTAAATACAGTAAATTACTGTAATCAATACGTCAAACTGCCATCTTAAATTTCTCTACCATCCAAAAAAACGCCCACTGAATAATTCTAAGCTTTATGTTTTGGCAGCTAAAAACGCTGTTGCAAAGTAATCAATTGAGTCACCAGAAGAACAGGCAACAATTCAATTAACAATTGTATTCCATATACAATTTATTTTATATCAAACAATCTCACATGATATTTTATAAAACAATATCACATAGGCCTACATCATAATATCAGAAACATATTTAATCACCCTAAGCAAAATGATACTTATTTAATCATCCGAAATAATAGTTATGATCGTCATTCTAAAAACCACAGGTGCTTTATAGCTGTATCCGATCCATCCCATTTATTTCATTAACAACGAATGTCTCATCTGGTTTCAGAGATTATAATATTGACTCCAGACCACTGTGCAGAAGGGAAGTTGTATTTATCAGAGTTTAACATACAGTAAACTAGACTAGGCCTACATGCCAGTCTTCCCAGAGTCTCAATTCAATTTATAGAATTCAATGTTTGTGAAGTCATTTGTGAAGGACATCTCTCTCGATAGCTTCAAGACTTTATGGCTAATGATGGGCGGGATGTTTTTTCAACAGATCCTGCAAAGAAAACATATAGACCTAACTAAGTTATACAAACAAAACTCATATCACAAAAGATTAAATCAATGCAAAAATAAATTAAGCGTCCGTATTATTCTATATAGGCCTAGGCCTACTTACAAAATGGTGAATTGCTGTACAAGTAACAGCGCACTATATATGTACGGTAAGTTACTGTGGTATAGGCCACATATAAAGTAACTTACTGTACCTTCCACGTATAATCACACTGCAACATGAACTCGTATTATAAAGTAAGCAACGATTCATTTTGATATGCCACTTAAGTCTATCCGCATTCATGATATTGGCAGAGCTATTTTAATTATATTTTAATATATTACACTAAGAAATTGAGAATACTTACATAAATTGAAGTTGTATTGTTTTTCTCAGTTCAAGATGGCGTCGCCTGCTGGGATTCTGCCTATCCCAGAATGCACCATGCAAATGTCGAAAAAACAGCCATCCGCTGTTTATACGGTAATTCGCTGTTAAAAAACTATTAGACAGGGATATATCCTAACCAATCTAATAAACATGTCTGTCAAACTTTTCTCAACGGTTTCTATTGTATTTTTCCCCGTAGATTTCAAATCTGCCAGATACCATTCGAGATTTTGCATATTTATTTAGCTGATTTGCATATTTCCAAAATGGCCGCTGAAAAAAAAGTAATCGGCTATCAATACAGTTCCGGCAATCCTAGAAATGTGTTTTTTGGCCCTAAGTTCGGGTTTTGAGATCCCATAATGCAATTATGACGATAATATTAATTTTGGGGTCATTGTAAGGTCATAGGTCACGTGACCATTGAAATACAATGTCCAGCATTCACGTTTTAACAAAAAGTGCACAACTTGACCTTTTTTGGATAAAATGATGATTTGAATGCCTGATAATATATATTTAATTTCAGAGAGTTACATCTTATACACAATACTATATTTAATAAAACAAGATTGCCGCCATAATTCAAAATGGCCGCCAGCCGAATCCAAAATCAATATATCTTAGTTTCTGGATATCATATCTAAGCGATCTTAGTGGCTTGATTAGGGTTTTTTGGACTAAGGAATACAATGCCAAACATCATTATACTGTCAAATGATTTTTTAGAGGTTTTTTGGAGTGTTTTTGATCTATATAGTCTGATATATTGGCAAAATTGTATGATCCATCTACGCCACCATAGTTATATTTGAATGACTTCCTCCCAGAAAGAGTTTATCATCCGCACACTGTTCTGGATTCACATACTAACATGATATAAAGTTAAACCATATAAATTACATGTGTATGACAGCGACAAAATAGGTAATTAAACATATCATTTACATTATTATACGGCACTGTTATGTTGTAGAGT
The DNA here is from genome assembly GCA_964017125.1 of Flabesymbios commensalis. Lineage (NCBI taxonomy): Eukaryota > Metazoa > Annelida > Polychaeta > Terebellida > Flabelligeridae > Flabesymbios > Flabesymbios commensalis. Next base: position 53,307,989 of record OZ024916.1, on the reverse strand, counting down.
ATGTAAAACTACTACTCAAGGTGTTAACATCATATTTTCTTGGAAACTGACAGTCTGACACGGCGTGTTGTAAAAGGTAGGGCACCTGAAATGATATATACATATATTTAGGATCACAGCCTAGGTGCACAACCTTGCAAATCGACTACTGGAAATTGGCAGGAGGCCAATAATGGCGGCCATTACCGAGAAACCTTAGTTTGTCAATATATCGGTCAATATTTAAGATAATTTGCTTTTAAAGTTGTCTAAACCTATTTTCTTAGGGTCAAGGATCAATATAGAGCCAACCCTGAAGTGATTTTATGTCTTTTTAACAAGACAGTACACAAAGCCATGCCTTGATAGCGTGAAATTATATATGATAAGCTTATTGATTATGAGCTAACATAAGTATTAATGCTTGTTGTGTTACATCACTTGTTACAATAATCACTTCAAAACATAATTATCCTATAGTTACATAAAACAAAAATTAGGAGCGCTAAAAATAATACTGTCGAAGAACTACTGTTTGCAGGAAGCAACATGCACACAACTACATTGTATATCGATTATAAGATTATTGAAAGTGAGTGTGCTTAAAAAGTATATGATGCAGCTATGCTAAATAATTATAAGGATTATGTGTTGTGTTGTGCTAAGCTGCATTTGCTTGGGGATCACCGACAGTCACATCATATATAGCAGGGCTTTCCCTTTTCTCACACTCGCATTTCTTGTTGCAACCCTTCTTGCAGGGGTGAAATTTTGTGAATCATATGTGGTGGCGACGGTGGGTTTGTACATGTAGACTGAACAGGAATCAGCTTGCCATTTTCTACAACCCATCCATAGTCCTAAGGCTTGAGGATGGCTTGGCTGCATGCTTTATATGCTGTTGGAAAGCATTTTTATGGGTGGCAACAACTTCAGCTGTGTTGACTTATTAATATTATTTTAGAACGTTTTGTCTCTGAGCGTATCAATATCACAGTTTTCTCTTGTTGAAATATGAGTTCACAAAAAGCTGCTGTGACTGGTGACACACATATATCGTGATTTCAATGGGAGCACCATCATCAGCAAAGTCTACCAATGTAGTTATATTATTCAGCCTACTTTAACATGCCAGTAGAGAATGAATTGCCGATTTTGCATGACCCATTGCAGCGGAAAAACTCGTGGATGGATAGCTGTCTTGAGATGAACGACCAATCACCAAATATACAATGCAATGTTTGTGACTGTAATTAGTACACTCTGTTTTATCCACCACCTTTAGAAGTGAAATTTAGTTGAACAAATGGGAGGATCACTTTGTTCCTCCTGGTACCATGTCTGGTACCATGTCTGAAATTGCTGCCACCCTCTTGCTTTAGAACATCATTCAAAGTGAGCACCATTGGCAACAGCACTTGACAAGTCAGCTTACATCGCCAGCTTACCTGCAAGCCTGAGGACTATGGACGGGCTGTATAAAATGATAAACTGACCCCAGGTGATTCTACAAACCCACCAAGGCCTCCACATATGACACACACAATGACACGTGGCTGCAAGAAGGGTTGCAACAGCAAACTGCTCGAGTAAGAGAAGAAAAATCCCTTGCTATGTTGAAGTCTGTCAGAGATATCTAAGCAAAGGTAGCTGCGTACAACACCTTGAGACCTTGATGACGTGAGCGTGGGATGATAGGGCTTGGTGGGTTACTGCCCGATGTTCTGGGCATGTCTAGGGGATTTACACTCAGACATGCCCAGACAACCAAAGACTCAGGTTTTGATATGCAATTTAATGCTGAAACACCGAGGCCTTTAGCACAGCTCCGCTATACTCCGGTCGGATAGTCTTCAAGAGTCACAATAGTTGAGGGTAACTCCATTCATCCCACGTCCTAATGTAAAACACCATTGCCTGTAGTTTAGGCGCTAGCATGGCCAACATCAGTACCTGTACTGATGCGGGAGCTGCATTGGCACCACTATTGAGTGGAGGAAACAGGCTACCCCATTAGCAATCCACCACAATATCATAGCCAGCCACGGTTAGGCTGCAGCTTCCCCAACATGCAACAGACGGGACAGATCCCAAATGACCCTCCCCAGGCTGGTACGAAAAGTACTACTACTAGCAATCATCCCAGTACCCCTTAGATTGACTATGTTATGAAGTGATTATAATACCAAATGTTATATCACTGCAAGGGCTAATATTTATTCTATTATCAAGTTTTTGATCAATAAACATTATCATTGTTATGACATCGAACGCTCATGATGTTTTCTTATCAAAAGTAATTGTAAATATACAGTGTGAAACATTATTTCCAAAACATAAAAGCATAGTTGTGTGTATATAGGCCTACTGGTATACATGTACAAGACGTAACATCACTTCATGACTGGTTTTATATTGATCTTTGACCCTGAAAATATTGGTCTAGACAACTTTAAAAGCAAAATATCTTAAATATTGACCGAGATATTGACAAATTCAAGTTTTTAGGTAATGGCCGCCATTATTGGCTTCGCAAGGTTGTGCACCGAGGTTGTGATCCTAAATATATGTAGATACCATTTCAGGTGCTAAACTTTTACAACACGCCGTGTCAGTTTCCAGAAAATATGATGTTTACCCCTTGGGTAGTAGTTCTGGGAAGTAGTTCTACATATTCTACAAAATAACAGTGCCGTATTATAATGTAAATGATATGTCTATTTACCTCTTTTATCGCTCTCATATACATATGATGTATATGGTTTTACTTTATATCATGTTAGCATGTGAATTCAGAACAGTGTGCGGATGATAACCTCATTCTGGGAGGAAGTTATTCAAATATAACTATGATATAACACAATTTTGCCAAAATATCAAACTATAGAGATCAAAAACACTTCAAAAACCTCTAAAAAATCATTTGAAAATATAATGATGTCTGACATTGTATTCCTTGATCCAAAACAACCCAATCTAGACACTAAGATGGCTTAAATATGATATCTAGAAGCTAAGATATCTTGATTTTAGGTTCGGCTGGCGGCCATTTCGAATTATGGCGGCTATCTTGTATTAATAAATATAGTCTTGTGTAAGAGATGTAAATCTCTGAAATTAAATATATATTATAAGGCATTCTAATCATCATTTTATTCCCAAAAAATCCATTTGTGCACTTTTTGCTAAAACGTAAAGGTGGGATATTGTATTTCAATGGTCACGTGACCTATGACCTTCCAATGACCCCAAAATTATTATTGTCGTCAAAATGGAATTATGGGATCTCAAAACCCGAACTTAGGGCCAAAAAACACATTTCTATGATTGCCGTGACTGTATTCATAGCCGATTACTTTTTTTGGCGGCCATTTTGAAAATATGCAAATTAGCTAATTAAATATGCAAAATCTCGAATGGTATCTGGCAGATTGTAAATCTACGGGAAAAAACACAATAGAAACCGTTGAGAAAAGTTTGACAGACATGTTTATTAGATTGGTTAGGATATATCCCTGTCTAATGCAGCAACAGTGAATGTAGTTTATAACAGTGAATTACTGTTAAATCAACAGTACGGTAAACTGTTGTAAAATTAAACATTAAATGGATGTAAAAACAACAGCAAAGTTTTACAGTGTGGGATGGTCAGGTGAAGGCCTACATTAGCCTATAGAGTACACTTAGACTATATCAAAGGGAGGGTGTTAAGGTTAAGGTTGGGTGAGCATCAATAAATGGAACATATCCTATTAATTAAAACAGCTAATTTAATTTTTACTTAATTTTTTTTATTATTGGTAAAAAAAATGTTTTTGTTAGATTTTTCGAGCCGAAGTCACTTCGGATTCTGTAACGGTCACGGAAACTACCGAACAGCCTGGCACGTCACACGTTGAAGTCATGAAGAGGTCTCCGTCAAAATGGCTACAACTAGCGATGGAGATTTATCCGATTTCTCAGAGAGTAGTGAGCCTGTGAACTCCCCCGTCAACTCACTCTGACTCAGTCAAAATTCTCAAACGATTTTGATGATATTTGGTAGCCTATTAACGAAAGTTAAACCAAGGAAAATAGAATCAGAAAGAAGGTCTGCTTCGAAAACGTCGAATTTGAGAATTTCTCTCTTCACTTCCCTCAAAGATCGACATTGTATTCAAACAACGCGCATCCTTGTTAACCGCCCTGCCATAAATGCTAATGACCCCATGCCCCCCTTTCGCCGGATCTGATGCGAGTTGCGAAGCGTAACGGCTCGGACACAACAAATTTGTCTAAATCCCCATCACCGCCAATGCTGGACCAATGTGGTTACCCAGCAAACACAAAACATTTGTATAACATTTGTACAACTCTGGCCCAGCGTCTCCGACGTTGTTCCAGCATTGTACAAGTGTTATAGGTCTACAAATGTTTTGTGTTTGCTGGGTAGGCGATGTCATCATGGTAATTCCCTGGTTTATGTCCATACGTCACAGGAATTGTCCTTTTCTCATTAAAAAGTGTAGCATGTTGATGGTTAAACCAAGGATACTTGGTTAAACCATCTGCGTTCGACGTCTCAGAACAAAGTTATGGGAAGTTCGGTCGTATTTATTCATTGAATTATTTACAAAATAATTCTCAAAATTATGGGATTTAACCCCAACGGCGCTCTTATTGACTTTTATCAGGCGAGAGTTTGAAATATTGTAAATAAACATATTAATTTTGTTTTCAGCGCCGTTTGGCTAATCTTGCTAATTTTTCCGAGTTTTTGGTGACAACCCTGGGTCGGTCAGTATGTAGGCCTGATCACCTAATATGAATTTTTTTTGTTCCCCGTGGGGCTGAGTTTTCATGAACAGTTTTATTCAAAAAATTATCATTTATATAATAATGTATCTGAATAATGCAATCTGGTATCACAGGTGTGAACCACAATTCTACGTGTATAAAAGTTAAGTAGCTGAAATTGAAAACAGTCGTGATTGCTATGCGTTCTGATAGTAATAAGTGGTTATGGGGGTGTTGAAGTCATCATCGTCATCATTATCCCTGGTAGCAGTAGGCCTAACGGTTAGAACTAGACGTTTGATCTAGATATATTCTGGGACATTTACCCTGGGTAGGCCGGGAGTGAAAACTGAATGTATGTCTCCACTGACCATAAGATATGAAATCATTAAGTTGTCTGAAGTGAACACCACACAGAACATATGCGGGATTACCATGCTTCCAGTTAGCTCTGTCCAGTTTCACAAAACGATCCCTCTTGCGTGCGATTTGGGAATCTTTCGGCCATGTATTAGTGCTGTAACATCTTCATTTGTATTGTTACACAAACCGGAGACGCAATGTTTTGGCATGATAACAATTTAAACAAAGATGACATTAAAACTTTGTAGGACAATCCATGAACAAGACGCTGTACAACTGGGTAGTGACTGCGGGATCACTATAGGATCAGTGCAAGTGGACTGCTTTAGGCATACGACTTCACCGTGTGACGTCACACGCCAGCTGCTGATAGTGGGAGCGTTTTTTATGACCCTCAATATGAGATCCATTTGGCCTACTTCAAATGCACTTTTTCGTGGCATATATTAAAAATTTAATGATGATTTATTTTGGGATGTACTTTGAATAGTATAATTAAGCCAAAGTAATGGCCAAAACTATATTTTAAAACCTTGACACCCTCCCTTTAATATCAGCAACTGAACAAATTACAAGATACTACTCCAACGAGAAATTGGCCCAAAGTTGTTTTAATGTTAGAGCAACGTCTGCGACGTTGTCCGACATTAAAACAACATTTGGTGAGTGTGCCGTGTTGGCTGGGAAAGCTCTCACTGTTAATATGGGTGAGTCAACTGTTTCCAGACCCCCATGGCAACACAACTGTTTGTGTCTCAACACTAAGCCCACATAAGAGAATTGGTGAATTATTTCCTCATATATGTCACTCAAGTATATAGAGTTTATATGATTTGGGAACTTGCTCATAATGCGGCGATGTGTATGAAACGCATTATAGTATTATTATCTTGGCTGATAACTGTGAATGCGGGGTGATATGTCATTGTGGAATGTCCAGGAGGCACTGTTGCATTCTGGGGACAACCTTGTCCAGTGTATTTTGACAGTTGGCTGGTTTTACAGCTTGATCGACGTTCATGCACACAAATGATGGTTACCCACATCCAAAATGCATACAATTTGTGTACACAGCATACACAATTTCTACTCAGGTTAAAAGCGCGTTCCCGATAACACGATACGTCAATACAATTTTGGTTTAACGTTCGGCCCGTGTTGCAGACAGCGGTACATCATTAATCCAACAGTGGGCTAAGGTTTATTGTTTACCGGGTCGAAGAAAGAGATCATTTGCCCCTTTATAGAGCCTGTAATCAATATCATATAGAAGATAATTATTCTGTTATCGTTTTAATGCAATATTACTGACATATGTTTGTGTCATATTATAATTATACATGTTGCTCAGAATTCAAATATCCGTTGTATAAAATATTAAGCACAATTTTCCGATAATAATCATTGTTAATCCGATAGGGCGGGGGCCCTGGTGCAGTGGTTAAAGCTACCTGCTTGGAAAGTTGGAGATCGCGGGTTCGAACCCCACTCTGGCCTTCAAGTTAGAAAAAAACAAAATGTTTTCCATGTAGGCCCATGGTTTATCCTCTTCCAGTCCGTGACGACTATGCGCTTCCGAGGGTAGTAACAATCTCTTCAATTTGTCCCTGTATTAAGACTGATTAAGGCAAAGTGAACACTATTATCATCGGTTGTTTAGATTAAGTTATTATCGCCTTTATCCAAGGTACCATTTGTGGTTTACCAAAAAGTTTTGAAATAGCATTGTGTTTATGTTTATAATAATATTTGAGGAACTATAGAATGTATGGTGAAATTGTTTTTTTCGAAAAAGTCAAAGATACATTGTGAACGCGTAATCCCAAATACCACTAGTCCGTATTACTCATACTTTTGTATGTAGGCACTTACCTGCCTGAGTACGCAATGAAAAGGTTTTGGTCATAGCGCAATGATTTTTAGTGATTGTCAATTAAAATGCTTGGCAGAGATGCATTCGTTTTCGCCTCATAGGGAAAACACATCATTTCAACAAGGGCTCAGGGGCACATATTCTCTGTATTTTACGTCTGTGTACATATAATAGTATTCTATCGGGTGGTGAAAAGTGTAGGGGGTAGGCCTACTATCCTGTTTATTAATAAAGTGTAAGTATTATAATTTACTGCTTTGTTTACAATTGTACCGGAACTATATAATGGTGGTTGTTATAGCTACTAGAGAATTTAATAATGTACAGACAAGAAGTAGGTAATCCTTTTGTGGATAACTTTTGTTTTACTCTGCGACCATGTGAACACATTCAATTATAAAGGGAATGATGAGATAATAATAATTACGAATGTTGCACTTGCATTTATTAATTTTTAAACATGAAGAAAATCATATCACACATGAAATAATGTCGATCTTGTTTATGTCTCTTATACAGATAAAATAAAAATAGCCAGTGACTTTGAGTGTTCATATAGAGTGTCCATATATATTCTTCTAAAACCACTGGCGTCTCGCTGAAAAAAAAATGAATGGATCAATGAAACATAAATATTTTTTTAATATGTTTTATTCGTGGTGATCAAATTCGAAATTTCCATTTATTATTTTGATAAAAAAAATTACAATATGATAACTACAAGAACTTAAATATTTGTTGGGTAACACATAAATTAGGTAGATAGGCATACTTACAATTTTATCTCTCATACACTACTGTATCGTGTGTATACGAGGCAGTCGTGTCTCCAGGAGAATGATTTAAAAATTGTATCGCTGTACCTTTATCCTGTACAAAGAAAACAAAAACAAATATCACTATAGCATAATTTAATCATTACGAGAACGCAATTCTGCTACGTAAGTGTACTGTGTAGCAACAACGATTTATGTTCTAGCGCTCATAGCGCATATTTTGCACAAGATATAGGCCTACTCTAGATTACCTTGCTCAGACATTTCTGCTTTTCTGTGGATTAAATAAGAAAGGTTGGAATAGTTATTTAGCCCAGTGGATTTGGTGTTGATTAAATACGAAAATATTTCTATAACCAGCTGTTTTTCTGTAGGTTAAAGAAGGTTTAAATAGCCCAGGTTATTTTCTGCGGGTTAAATAAGAAGGTTGGGACAGTTATCTAGCCCGGTGTATTTGTTGTGGATTAAATATGAAGGTTGGGAAATCGCTCTGTAACCCAGCTGTTTTTCTGTGTGTTAAAGAAGAAGGTTGTAAAATTATATAACCCAGGTGCATTGTAGTGGGCTAAATAAGAAGGTTGAAATATGTCTGGGTGCTTTATTACGTGTAGGCATAAAGAAGGGTGGAATTGTTGCTTAGCCCGGGTTGTTTTTTGTGGGCTAAATAAATATGTCGGTTGAAAAGTTATAAAACCTACTTGCTTTTATTTGGGTTAAATAGATTTTCTGTGGGCTGGAAGCTACGAAGGTAGAAATAGGAGGTATACAGTCTTCTCTGCTTTTCTGGGAATGTTGTAAACGCTTACAACCTTGATGCTTTTTTGTTGGCTAAATACGAAGGTTGAAATAGGTATATAGTCTGGGTTATTAATTGCGGGTTAAATAAGAAGGTTGGAATTGTTATTTAGTCCGGGTTGTTTGATGTGGAAATAGTTATTTAGCCTGGATGCTTTGTTGTGGGTTATATAAGTAAATAGGTTGACATAGTTATTTATCCCCGGTGATTTGATGTGGGTTGAAAACGAAGATTGAAATAGCTCTATAACCCACATTTTTATGTGGGTTATATAAGAAGGTTTGTATTGTTATTTAGCCGGGATGTTTTCTGTGTGTTAAATATGTCGGTTGAAAAGTTATAAAACCTACTTGCTTTTATTTGGGGTGAATAGAAGGTTCAAATAGTTAAATAGCCCAGTATGTAATTTTCTGTGGGCTAAATAAGAAGGTTAGGATAGTTATCTAGCCTGGTGGATTTGGTGTGGATGAAATATGAAGGTTGAGATAGGCCTAGTTATATCTTACCCAGCTGCTTTTCTGTGGGTTAAATAAGAAGGCTGTAAACGTTTATAACCCAGATGCTTTGTTGTGGGCTAAATACAAACGTTGAAATAGGTATATAGTCTGGGTTCTTAAATGCGATTAAATTAGAAGGTTGGAATTGTTATTTAGCCCGGGTTGTTTGATGTGGAAATGGTTATTTACCCTGGATGCGTTGTTGTGGGTTAAATAAGTAGGCCACATATATAGTTGATATAGTTATTTTGTGTGCGCTGTGTGCGTTGAAGACGAAGATTGAAATAGCTCTATGACCCACTTGTTTTTATGTGGGTTATATTATAAGAAGACTTTTATTGTTATTTAGCCCAGGTTTTTTTCAGGATTTGAAAAAAATAAACGTGGGGGGGGGGGAGCGGCCGGCCCTTAAGTTTTCTGTTGGTATATTTAGGTCAATTTAGGTGGCCTTTTTAAATAATGTGGAGACCGCGGGGCCGACCCCCCTCCCCCGCCCTGGATCTGCGGCCGGCATTTCCCGTCATTAAGTTGACTATAGGCCTTCATTTACCCAATGTTGTTTTATTGTTGGCTCAGTGTCGTAGACGGTGGACCAAGAATAAAGTAACCTTGGGTGAATGTCTCAGATACTAAGCAATGTAAAATGCACATCGGGCGTCGTAATCAAATGCGGCCACGGACGATAATACGCATATATTTGGTAGTATTCCAGCTTTCATATTTTTTTGTAAATGTTGCAAGCCATAATAGTTGTCTTGTGTCAGGGATAGGCCTATATTTATATTGTACAAGTTTATTTTCACGCGGCATAACTTACCTGTTCATTTAAGGTCCTGGTGTAGGCTATACAGTTCCGTGAATGAGCACCAAAAAAGAAACATTGACAGGAGGGCATTGAAAGAACGATTTTGATTGGTTGTCATTGTCGGGTTAAATAAGGGTTTTAATCTTTTCTTGCACACCCCGTGACGGGGTAAATAGACACTTCCTAATAAATTATGTGTGCCATTCACGCAGGACATGGCACTCACACAATAACATTAAAGTTTATTTAATTAACTAGTGATTTATTACCTATATGGCCCTCGCACAAAAAAACAGTACAGCTTATTTTAATTCACTATATTGTTTATTTCATACCGTTTCACTCACGACCTAGTTAGTACCACATACTCGGAGCTACAATCGAAGAAAAACATTCCCGACCTCACAGATAAAATCAGTTGACTTAGCAACTCTGAAATCCTCCATAAGGCCCCACCTCGTCTGATAACAAAGGCGACGGAAACGTCCCTATCCGGCCCTAAAAAGCATAATAATAAATCCGAGAGCAACAGCCGTCCTCATATGTGGTAATACCCAAGTCAGATCATGAAGGCATGATAATATGGATAATATAGCGATAGGTGACTTTGATTTATTATACTCGGTGTTTTTAACAATTAATTTGTTTAAAACAACCATAGATGAATTGCGCTAGTGACTTCACCACTGTTATGTCTCTACATGTCATAATTTGTAGAAACATTTCCTTTGTCGGCTGTATATTGATAGTTGCGGTTACAGAGTTAAACAAGATTTTGCGTTCATTATTCATAGCGTTACAGTGGAGAAGAAGATGTATTTCGTCGTCAATTTCGTTTAATTCACACCTTGTGCATATTCGCTGGTTTATTGGAGTGATTGGATTATTGTATCGTCCTCTTTCTATATTTGGATCATGTGAGCTCATTCGGTATCTCGCCATTGATGTTATGAGATGGTTACCCCTTGTGTGTAAGATATATGGTTCAACACAGAAATATATTTTTACTAATGCATATGTGCGCAGCTTACTCGAACTCTCAATATCTTTTCTCCACTGCTGTGTAAATATTCTAACAATTGATTCTTTAAATAAAAGCATGAATTTATTTGTATCCCCAATATTCTGTGATGGAGGAACAAACATATGTGAGCGACGGGTTATTTAATATAGAAAACTTATGTAATATCTCGTTTTGGTGTGATTTTTACTGGATAATCTGTATGGTAGGATTCCAATGGATCAATTACATGCTTAATGTGAAAAGATCAATGTCACTTTCAAGCACACGGAAAGGGTCTTCTATTATACCGGGCAGTGACCCTGTTGTAGTTGCTAGCGCTACCGCCTTCCATGTCAAGTTCAGGGAACGTTACGAGCTCCAATATTCAGGTTTAAAAAAAGTGTTTCTCCCACATTCACTGGTAAAAATTAATATGTTTTGTGTATGCTTGACCATCGAATACGGTGTTCAGTGGACAATGCATGTCATCTCAATCCCATCTACAAATTCTCAAGAGGCTCATCGATCAATCAATCAATCAATCAATCAATCAATCAATCAATCAATCAATCAATCAATCAATCAATCAATCAATCAATCAATCAATCAATCAATCAATCAATCAATCAATCAATCAATCAATCAATCAATCAATCAATCAATCAATCAATCAATCAAGCAATCAAGCAATCAAGCAATCAAGCAATCAAGCAATCAATCAATCAAGCAATCAAGCAATCAAGCAATCAAGCAATCAAGCAATCAAGCAAACAATCGAGTATAGAACTTCTAACGCGTCTAACTAATCGAAAGAAGCTAACTCGGAGGCAAATTAAGACACGATCAAAATCGATATCATTTCAGAGAATGAAGTCGTCAATAAGTTAGCATATCATCGAGGATCAAGACCGAATATAGATTATAATAGCTGTCAGAGATATGTCATTGTGTCAGCAGTTCTGATTGCAGAAGGAAGAGAGTTCCAGAGTGTCGATGCAGCAACAGAGAAGGCCCTTGATTCATTCCTCATTTTTACACACGTGGAATAAAAAGTAGTTTGGGGTAGTGGAACCAGGCTGCTCTAGAAGTGACCGCCGGGAGTAAGAGATACCTATAGCATGAGGGCTCGTGAAACGTGAGCGCACGAAAAGCTATGATAAAAAAACTCAATCATCAATCGTCTGCAAGTCTGAGGTGACAGAAGTTTAAATCACAATCAAATATGACACCCACATTTCTGGCAGAGCTACTTGTTGACAATTTATGATCGAGCACTAAAAAAGGCCAAAATTATTTGCTACAATTTGAGTTAGAGGTGTGGTGCATAGTGTCAAAATCACAGACCCAAGCACTGAATCAAGTGTAGCAGGATATCATTTAGTTGATGTTGATTTTATTTCACGTTCATATACCAAAGGGCAATCTGGAATGCTATTAGAAACATTAACATGTATTAAATTAATTCTATCCACAAAAATGTTAAGAATTTATCTCAAACATTCAGGGTAATATGTCCTGGTAACGATTGTGCAAGAGTTTGGTTAGGTACTTTATTGACTGAGCCCCATAGCTTACGTGGGTTATGATAATTCTGTGCAAATTTAAATTATGTTCTTGACATAATACAATTGCATGCATGATTTTGAGCAGAATATCTGGATCTGTCCAGTCTGGTTCCCGTCTTTCTCAATGCGCTCTTGCCTATGACGACGAACATTTGCAATAACATTCTCAGTCATCCAAGAGCAGCTGTTTGTTTGGTTTACATATTCTGTGCATGCTGTTCAGTCAGAGAGCAAAAAGCATTATTGCACTAGTCACAATATTTCGATAATTACTTTTAAAGTTTCGTGATAAGATCATTTTTCAAAATATATGCCTTAAATTGATCTATGTTAATTTTATTAATTTGTCTCAAAGAAATATTTTTCTTAGAAATTTTGGGTTTGGAAATGTCAAGTTCATAAATGACAGAAAGTAATCCGAGAGTTCATTATAAAGCGCAACAGATTTGGTTATATCTAACCAGTGGCCATTAATATGTGTTGGAAAATTGACCAGATGTTTGAGACCAAAAAGTCAAGTATATCAGAGAATTGAAGGCATGATGCTGATAGTATGTCAAGAAGGAAGTTAAACTCCCCAAGAGCTGATATCGAATTGGTTAGTTATCAACAAGCCAACACCACCGTCCCTGTCTCTAGTACACAGTTTATGCAGAAACGGAGGCATATAGCCTGATTGAGATTTATCAGGAATCAAAAGCCCGTTTATTCATTCAATCCAGTATTTATTATGTTTGGGCTTTGCCCAAATATATTGTGTTTGCTTCAGTTCTCGCTAGTTTTTATTCCTCTGTGTTCAAATTTTGTAGTGCTATTTCTCCCGGAGTTTTTATCCGATCAGCTTCAAGCCTTGGCACAATGATCCTTAGGTTTAGGGGAGGTGTGCTATGACTTTTCTAAATCATACACCTTGTTCTTCCGGATTTATTCAGGATAAATGTCAAATTTTAATAGACTATTTCTCCTTCAGTTTTTATTCAATCGACTTCAAACCTTGGCACAATGATACTCAGGTATTAAAGTTTTCTGCTATGACTGTTCAAGAATTCACAGTTGCTCTTTCGGATGTATTCAGGATGTTCTGGATCACTATGTGGATCAATGTCGGTTCAAATATGTACATGTCGGGTGAAGCCTCATAAATGGAATCATGATAGGGGATCTTTGTCAGAGGCGACACCACCGACTTGCATCCTTTGAGCACCCTCTGCATTCAATAATTGAAATACATATATCCAATAATGTTTCATGAGGGGCCAGCGTCTCAGACAGTGGCCCAGCATTTAACCAGCATTGGGTCTTTAATATGGACAGTAAAACCTTTCAAATGCTCCATTTTACCATTGAACTGACAGTTGTAATTCCATCAAACACAAAACGTCGACACAATGTTGTTAAACGTTAGTGCAGCGTCACAGACAGTGACGCAGCATTCTTCCAAAAACGAAATCAGAATCCAGAAGTCTAAAATTCCAATGCAAAATGACTGCCAAAAAATAACATAATCAAAATTCCAATCAATCTGTCATAATAAAAATAACCCAACAAAATTCAAAATGGCCACCAAAAAATCATAAAACTTAGCCCAAACATTATTGCTACTTGAAACGTCACAATTCACCTCTAGAACATTCTGTCATTTATTCATACTACACTGACCGCGACATAAAGACCTACATTTCCAAAAGCGGAAATTACAAATGCAGACACTGTAGTCCTTCTTCATCTGTTCCTTCTTTATTGGTGTGGCCTGTCCCCAAAGGTACACTTAGCTCGAAAATATTGTATCACAGCGGTATTATGCTTGTTTTTAAATATTTTTATTCCCAATGTTTTTGGGGAAATTTGACTTTGGAATTGATGTTTTGGTCACGAATAAAAAAAATATACCAAAATGTATTTTTCCAACATAGCATCCGAAATGGTCAGTCAAATTACATTATGCACTCTTGATCATATTGTTTATTAGTTAGTTGAACATTGTAACATTTTCAATCTCATAAACGAGGAAAGTAACTATATTTCACAATTTTAATACACTTTTGATTTTATTAGACCGTTGTATGCAATCAACTAAGAATTTGTATTGGCATGAGCAAAATGTAAAGGTAGGTCAGACAACAGTAGCCTATTATTTCCAGGCTAAAATCATCAAAAAATCGGTGATTTTATTTCGGGTTCTTAATATGACCATATGCTGTAAGCATGTACATAGACTAGAACTGCAAATTTTTATAATTTTTGTGCTGCGCACTTACCAGTTAGACTAGATATAGAGACGAAATTCCCGCATTTCTTATTTTTGACATGGTTGTCAATAATTACAAATCAGGAATTTCGTCTCTATATCTAGCCTAACTGGTGAATGCGCAGCACAAAAATTATAAAAATTTGCAGTTCTAGTCTATGTACATGCTTACATCATATGGTAATATTAAGAACCCGAAATAAAATCACCGATTTTTTGATGATTTTAGCCTGGGCCAGTCCCTTTAACATTTTCTGTTATGTCTATTCAGTATCGGGTATTTCCCTCCAGCCGAATTCGACACTAGGAGTCGGTATTGATGTGGGCCACAGTCACAGTCAGCCCATTCTTTGTGATTCTGTTTAGCTCGATCAGATAAAAGAGGTTTCTTGGCTGATCTTTTCAACATCAACTTCTGTCGACTGTACTGCGAGAAACCCTCGTGTGGATGTGTCTACATCGTGCATCTCTGCTAATGGAGGCTGGCTTGTTTTGCTCTGATGACTGATACGGTAGAGGAAGCGCCTTAATTAACACGGTACGTGTTATTTCGAAGATGTCCCTTAGTGACACCAGTACGCATGCATGATGAAATATTGCCCCCTGACTTTGACCACCATAACGCAGTCATGTGTTCATCTGCCAATCATCATCAGTATTGTGCATGTAAATTAGACGCTTTTGTATCCATATTGTTCAGTTGGTAATGTAGATATGCGTCAATAAATACAGAAACTAAATATCAAATTGCATACAAATAGGGAGGTTGTTTGTGATTGCCTGAGAATATCAATATGACCAAGAGTGTAATATGAAACATGTAAATAATGTAATAAAAAATATATAGTAATAAATATAAATAATAAAAAAATAAATAATACTGTATTCAGGTATTACTTTTTAAATTTTTTTTATTCAACATCATGTTTTTGGGAAAATTTGCCCTTGGAATTGACGTTTTGGTCAGGCACAAATAAAATACTTTTTTTACCTTACAACCACGTACGCTGTAGTACCACCAATGTAGCCTACTACAAGAAATGCAGTGGAAACCACAGCTAAAATATGTATTACATTTCTTTCTGTTTTTCTTTGTGGAAATTATTTCGGAAATGAGACATTCGCATTTATAGTGTAGGGTCTTATGTCAGTAAATGTGGCTCCGTGAAAATCGCATGTTAATTCTTGCCACCTATGTTCAATTTAAAGAAAAAATAATACTGAACAAAATAAAATAGGGTACGGTGTCATTTTTTTCTGAAGCTCTAAAGGTCATTTCCGGGGTCTTATACAGTACTGATTTAGCAAAATGGGACAAGCTTTTTCAGTGGGGCTAGCCCCAGCTAACGCAGGCTAGCCCTGGGCTAGCCCTATGTTCTCTCCCCACCCCATTTGGGGCTCGCATGTATGCACCCAAAGTTATAAAATCCTTTAGCCGGGCCGCAATGTGCGTTTTGTATAAGTTCATATAACTGGAGCCGCGCTCATATCGCCGGGGCTCAAGCCAATCTAGAGCCTCGGCGAATTGAGTCAACGCCTGTCAGGCGCGCTTCTCGTCTGGTCCAGTTTCAAGCTCGACCGGTGCGCAGGGCGAGCCTGACTTTCCAGGTGCCTGTTTTTTCATCTTCAGCCTATTCCAGTGACCGTAGCTTCATAAAACCACCCATTTTCTGAATTTATACACTGAACTGCTTGTCTGATACTAAAGATAATGTCTAAATGCTAAATGCTAAATGGCTAAGCAGAAATAAATGAGGACTGCAACAGGTCTACATGTGGGCGGACACTCAATTATTGCACGTTTAGATCAACTCAGAGCTGTTCAGATGATACTGAATGTGGTCAAGCTGAGCGCGCCCTGTCTTGCCCAGAGCGAGCCTGGCCAGCCCGGCGAGATGACACATGGTTTACAGCATCCATGTTAGCCGTCACACAGTATACTGGGGCGCAAGCCCAAGTAGGATTTGGGCGGGTATATTTTCCTGGCCCGAACCGTGTGGGGGCTCGAGCCCATTTCATGCGCTGGGCGCAACCAATTCTGCGCCTGTCTCGCCGGGCTTGCGCCCGGACTAATGACGGGCTGGCCAGCGTTAACGCAGGCCAGCCACTGATATAAAATCTGTCACATTTTGTGAAATCAGTACTGTAGGTCATGACCTTAGAACACGCGGGGATTTTCGAAAACGTTTTTATTTCAAGGTAATATAGTCGTGTAATATAGCAAATTGAAAGAAATTGGCACGAAATAGTCAACATTCATAACATAAAATATTTTGAAGCTTTAAAGGTCATTTCCAGCCTCTTGAAGGTCATAACCCTAAACACACATATAATCCATAGGCCAGAATTAGTCTGCGTGTGACACAACCCCCCCCCCCCCCACCCACTACTCACCCACACCAACTTTTTGTTAAGCTTTGATATGTCCAAAACATGAAATGAGATGTTATCGGTAAAAAAATAAGGATGAAATATATATTTTGAACGTTTATGTGAGGGTACCCCCAAGCCTAAAATTAGGGGTTAGTGTTACGTCTGTCGTTGCAGTTGTAGCTGACCAATCTACACATGCAATATACCTTATAAAAGATAACTAAATATCTGTTCTACTGATGTATTGCATGATGCAGTGGATTAAACAGTTATCTCTACACATACATTTTTGAATACAAATAATCAAAATCGACAACAAAACAAACTAGTAAACATGGTCAATGGAAACGACTTAATAAAACATAATTATTGGCCATATATATATATATATATTTAACCTATGTTTTCTAAACCAAGATGTGTATATCCTTAAAACTGAGTGGTATTTAGATTTGTACATTGCACATTGTATATATATATTTAAACGAAAGAATACGAAAGACTTTTTTAAAAATGTGTGTATTTATCATTGGTTAATGTGAAACATTGAACTTTGTTCTGCAATTAAGACTATACTTTTTGTCCCGCTTTTTTTCCATAATTGATGTGTGCTGAATTCGAATCTGTCGGATAAACTTATATCTTTGGTGTCCTTCACCTTTAAATAAGCAAAACAAAAATGGTCGCCAAAACCACATCTTTTCTATATTTTTGTTACAAATTATTGCACGATACCTGTTTTCTGCATAATTTTGAGTTGATAAAATTATGTCTCATGTTTTTCGATCAAAATGACCTTTATTTGACCTTCAAATTCAAAATGGTTACTGCCAACAGATAAAAGTGTTTTTTATGCACGTGAACTATAATATCATAAACAACATTTTTTTAATGGAAATCTAAAAAGTAGACTACGTATTACGGTAGATTAGGTTGCAAGGCATTCGAAACTGTGTTTAGGTACAGTATATTCTAACATACTTTGATGTGCTCAGTATCGAGAATGACATCATTATTTTAATAGTAAATATGCAAAATGACGTCCATCTTGGATATTACGAAAAACTATAGGTCAGACGATGAACAATAAACGCCAGAAATGATTGTTTCAGCCCTCAAATCATACAAAATCAATAAATTGAGCAATTCCGAGCCACAAAGTAAAAAAGAGGTATTTACATTTTGATAGCCATTTTGTTTCTTGCTCATATGAAGGTAAATTTCGCGGCCATTTTGGCTTCTTTCTTTCAAATTTACTCGTCAGTAACGTTTAGTCCTAATCCACTATGTTACCACAAAAACATCATATTATTGTCAACATGTTTAGCAGTATACTTATAGTAACAGTAAATACATAAAAAACGGCGGATGTCTTTCCAAATGTAGAACGTTATCTGGAAGATTCACTTTTAGCAAACGCAAATTATGTAAAAACAAGTGACTACAAAAGTATAGGCCTACACTAAAATCCCGAGCAAAGTTGCATGTTTCAGATTTCAACCAAGGCTAACTAGACTTATTCTCAAAAAAGGCTGGAATATTCTTTCATTAAAAAAATATGTATGATATTTACAAATATAAATAACACACATTTAAAAGCATACACATATCTGGGTTAAGAAAACATAGGCCAGATATGGATATGTCCAATAACTACCATTTAATATGTTGTTTTTAATGACCATGTTGACTAGTTTGTTTTGCTGTTCATTCTGATTGTTTTATAATAAAAAAACATGTTTGAGCGTATGTGGAGAGACGACTATTTCCACTACTGCAATGGGTGATGTATTATTAGAACGGAAATTTAATTATCTGTTATATGGTATATTGTATGGTGTATGTGCAGATTTGTTAAAGAACACCAACGACACACGCTTACGTAACCCTACCCCCTAATTTCAGACAGGTCTGGGGGTACCCCCATAAAGCGGTCAAAATATAAAGCTCGTCTGTTTTTTTTCACTGGTCCCATCTCATTTCAGGTTTTGGACATATCAAAGCTTAAAAAAGTTGTTGGGGGTGAGTGAGTTGGGGGGGGGGGGTGCTGCATGGTGACCAATCGAAGGACTAATATGTATATTTGAAAATTTTGCACTAGTTGACCTTGAAATGAACTTCGAGGGGTTTCAAAATGGTGAAATTTCTTCAACAATTTCGGTCATTGTGACGTGTTACACGACTAGTAAGATATGTGTTTAAATAAATAGATAAATAAATAAATGAGTTCTAGGGGTCATGACCTCTAGGGGTCGAAAAATGACCTTAATGTGACCTAAAAAATGACACCCTATTTTTTGGAATCAGCATAAAATTCGAAACAAGAAAAACGTAGGTGACAAGAATTAACACGAGATTCCCACGGAATTACATAAGATCCTACACTATTAAACCTTAAGGGACTTGAATGATGGACCTTCTACCAGAAATGGATTTCAAATAAAATCGAAGTATCATATCCTATCTTAATTTGTTTTTGGAGTTTGTTTTTTAGAGTTGAAATTGAACCTTGAAAATGAAAATGAAAACTCTAATCATAAATTAACTCTAATAATAAAAATACTACCAGCAATTGATTATCTGATCAAAATCATATCAAAAGAGGTATTAGACTTGTTGGTATTAGTGTTATTAGACATGTTAAACATGCTGTTTTTAACCTTGGAATTGACTTTGAAGATGACCTTGAATCACCAAAATAATATCAGAGAAAATCACAGACTCAGGTATTACGCTTGTTCGTAATTGTTATTTCGTAATTTTTGATAATAAAAATCGTTTTTGACCTTGGAATTGATCTTTTGACCTTGAAGATGACATTGAATCACCAACATAATACCAGAAATGGATTCTCAAGTCAAAATCACACCAAAAAGAAATATTACATCTTTCCTATTTATTTTTGTTAAAAATTATATTTAAAAAAAATTAACCTTGAAATTGACCTTTTGACCTTGAAGACAGCATCAAATCATCAAAATGATATCAGAAATGGATTGTCCAATGAAAATTACACAAAAAAAAGGTATTACACTTGTTCCTAGCTTCATTTCTAAAAAAACATTTTTGACCTTGAAATTGACCTTTAACCTTGAAATATGCTGTTGCTAATTTTATTTCAAAATGGCCGCAAAATGAAGGTCACTCTTACAATATTTCAACATCAAAGCGAGAAAAAGTAGCGCAATCGTCGGCTAGAAATAAAAAGTCATAATCTGCTAATTTAGTATCTCAATTGTTTTAATTTGACGTCTGTGACCTTGACACTATGACCTTGAACTTACTCTGGATGGTAGGTGAATATATGATAATGTATGGCGCTACTAGAGTGTCGACAGTGCGACAATAAATACCCGTATTATTAATCTCTTAAGAACATTACAATGTAATATAACATAGTAAATGTATTATTTCTTTATTCTCTTCTCCATTGTACATGGTTAAGGTCACATTTTAGTAAGACTACTGCCATGATAACCAGGTCATAGTGAAAATCTCATATAGTAAACACTGATTTTGCCATAACTTTTTTTTCGCTGAATAGATTTTTAAAATTTGAAAACCACAAAGTTCCTAATCAGCTAACACATCTTTTCGGGTTACAAAATCATAAAATATTTCTCGAAAATGATATAGTGGTGCTGTATAATTAGTTTTTTATGTGAAAATTGGCGGTCATCTTGGATTTAGTCGGAATTAGGTAATTTTCCATGCTCAGAAGCTGGTAAACTTTTACCCAGAATTAATGAACTTAGTTTCCAGTTCAAATTCACTAAAAAACTAAATAAAGCAATTTTGTTGAACCTTGGCCATTCGCTGAGTAGACTAATACCAAACACATGCAAAAATAATCTCTGAGTTTCTGAAGCAATAAAGGCCAAGTACTACAATAACTTTTTCAAATCCCTATGCAATAGTGTGAGGCCAACACAAAAGGCTGTTTGTGAAAATTAGTGCTCAGTAGATTTTAATTATTCAGTAGTCTTGGATCAACTTATAACATACATATACGAAACAGTTGAAGAGGCAGATACTGCTCCTCTATTCAAGATTGAATACCTCACTTAGCTGTACGTGTCAAGAATGGAACAACTAGGAGTTGTACTTGAGTCCCCACAACCGGACTGAAGATAGCGTATATTCTTTACAGGAGCACAAGGAAGGAAGAGACATCCAGCTTTTACACAGGCAATTTGAGGCATGCGAATTTTATTTTGTGAAGCTAAGTGGTGCTAGCAAGTGGTGCTAGCAAGTGGTGCTAGCAAGAGCTGTACGTCATATTTTAAATCTTTAAATAATCTTGCCTTTTCAATGTTTTTTTCATTCCAAGATAAATGCTAAGAGATATGAAATTATCTCTTGTGGGTGCAAAAAGGCTGTTATGATATTATGCTAATCCCAAATGCGCAGTACTTGTTGTCTGTGATTGTGACTGATTACAGAACAGTGTATGTTGACATAACATGATATATATTGCTGGCTACTTCTCTCTTTGAACGTACATGTAGCCTATGTATAGATTATACACCTAATATAATATATACTATTATATATATATCAGATTTTGTTAAAAAATGTCAAAGAAAAACGATTCAGTTCCTGAATGCCCTCAAATTAAATTATTTGTACATCATCATAATAGCGCATAATATTAGGGTGAAAATAAAATATTATTTTGTAGATTTTAAGACGAAGCCATCTTGAAATCTAAGATGGATGCGCCAAGGGAATTTTAAAGTGGAATCATTCAACTCCTTGGCCTCCAGTGTGTACTTCAAGACACTAAAATTAGGTCGCCGGCAGACATAGAACCAAAGATATTTATTAATTTTTAGAAGCCGCTATTATGAAATCCAATATGGCGGCCACCCGGTGTGAATTTTCAGTGGCTCAATATCTTTGATGAAATATTCTATAAGTATGCCAAATTTGGTACTTTCTTCACAAAACGCACAATTATTTTGCTATGCCGCTGTATCTTGGTATGAGATAAAGTAATCTGATGTCTGGATCATCTGCACCAGTCCAGTCTTAATACACGCAGAGCATGGCTCAAGCCTGGACAACTAGTGTGTACGGGAACTGTATATTAGAGAGGGGGTTATCTTAACATGAATATTCATTAGTGCCTGTGAATGACGACAGCGGTGACCATTCACAATGCGCGGCACAGATTTCCGAGACAGTCACACCCGGGGTCAGACGATTTGTTTACGTTGCTTACCAATGTGATTGGTCCTAAGATATTTGTATCAGGGCAGATGACAGTATAACGTGAGGCCATGGGATTGCGTGCCGCAAATCACATGGCAGAGTGAAGATGGTCTGGATAAGCTATTACACTGCTAGGCGTTTGTAGTATAACGTCAGTATATACCATTATAATATGACATTTTAATGCTGGCGAATGACATTATTAAATACAGAATATCAGGATATGAAACTATGATGTCAGATATAATGTTGCCGTGTGTGAATATAATATAGCGAAATTATCAGCAGCCATTTGGGTGGCCTCCATGCTAGCGACCTTGTGGTCTTAATGGAGGTCTCCCAAACCACCCTGTCAATTTTATTTCACTCATCTTTCATTTACTAATTTTTTATGGTTGAATAAACACTTCTTCTTCTTCTTCTTCTTCTTCATTTGACATTATTAGTATCGGAATATGCTATACGAAACACACGAAAAAATACAAAGACCATCTCAATCTATGCAACATCACTAACAAAAATAAGAGACACAACTATCATAATAATCGACTCATTGGATTATAACCATAACACCACTTAACATGGTAGAATATGATGATGGCGGCTATCTTGAAAGTATATAGGCTAAATTGGACCATGTGGGAGATAATTAGAGCTAAATTCTTGTTTTTTCAAATGACCTCAGTTGACCTTAAAATGCCTCTGAATGACCTGCAATCATTATATTCCTAATTTTATGTCACATAGTAGGATTTGGTGCATCACACTGGAAATTGTGTGGGGTCGCTAGACATGGACAAAATATTATTAGTTTTGAGGTGTCAATTTGTTTACCTTAGACGACCTTGCATCATGATAGATAGATAGATATTTATTGACTTATGACTTATGCGTCATTAAAATGAACATATGTACAAGACTATATACAACAGGATTAGTTCGGTAAAATATGCATGCCAAGTTAACTTAAACATGTTAAAATCAAACGACATTATATACTAAAACAAGCACAGGTTAAATAAAATATGCATGAAAACTATTTAAAATAACCTACAGTTAAACAGCATTGGCATGATATTTTTAAGTTTCCCGCACCAAAACCAGAGATAAATTACCTACTGCATATAGCAAAAAACCCCTCTGGAAAGCGTGGAAACCGAGTAATTACATAATGAGTGAGACTATGTATAGAGAAGAAAATAATAATATTAGTTACATTGAACATGTTAAAAAAATAATCTAAAAAATGCATTGACTGACGTCAGCTCGAAACACCAAGATGATTAGAGGAATCACCAGCCGCACCAGTCGCTGATAGCACAGTGGTGTTACCCCGACATCATGGATGATTTCATTAGTGGATGATTAGAGGAATCAGCAGCCGCACCAGTCGCTGATACCACAGTGGTGATCCCCTGACAGCATGGATGATTTCATGAGTGGATGATTAGAGGAATCACCAGCCGCACCAGTCGCTGATACCACAGTGGTGATCCCCCGACAGCATGGATGATTTCCACGCCCCAATCGTTTTATAAAGTGGAGGTACGCGACACGCTTAAGGTTTGAAAACAGCTATAAGTGTATTTTGATAAGCATATTACTAATCGTCGATGTGTAGATGACATAATATATATAAATTTGTCGTCGTTTGAGAGTGAGTCAAATTCACTATTGAGTAGTTTGCTTTCGGCAAGTAAACTAGTTCGCTGCGTAGCGAAGTGAGAGCAAGTAATTAAAAAATGAATTTCGTCATCAACAGAGTTTGATGTACATCTTTGACATATGCGCTGTTCTAGTGGTAGTTTTTGCGGCTTGACATGCCTTCCTCGTTCAATTTCTAGCATATGTGAGCTCATTCTTAATCTTGATAGTGCCTTCATCCGCCTTGTGTCGGGGATGTAAAACAGATATTCTTCAAGCGAGTGTTCGAATTTGAACTTAATGTACGTTCGTAATTTTATGGACTTTCGGGCTTTGATGGACCAATCAACTTTATATGTATTAATCAAACATCATTTAACTTGTTTGATGAGACGATTGGCATTTGCTACCCTATGATTTTCCCAAGCGTCGCGGTGGTTTGTTCGGGATAATAATGACCTGATGTGAGAGCATCAATTTGTTTCACCGATAAAGTCAAGAGACGCCAGTGAGTTGTACACGATTCTCAAATAACAGCTTCTAGGCAAGGAGATCAAGCGAATCCAGTATTTCAATGCTAGAATTTGTTGTTTTAAAAAGAGAGGATACCTTCCTGTATCCCCGTAAAAAGTAACTGATGTGGTTTGTTGTTTGACTCCAAGCATATTTTTCAAAAATGATAAATGGACTGTCTCAAAGTCCAATATTTCTTTATCAATAAATAGTACCTCGCTACCATACATCAGTATTGGCTCTATTTGGGCTTGGAATACTTTTAAAGACAATTTTGGCGTTAGATGTCCTAAGTTGTGACTATAATTTCTAATTGTGAATATTGCTTTGCGAGCTTGTTCAGCCAGATACGAATGTTTTTTTACAAATATATTTTTATTATTACTACACCAAAGACCTAAATATTTATATTTGTCCACGATTTCAAGCGTATTTTCGGCCAGTGTGTAAGAAAATGAATGTTTAGCATATATTTGGTTGTAAATCACTATTTTTGTTTTAGCAATGCTTATTATCAGATTCCATATTTCACAGTACTTGTAAAATAAGTCAATTTGTGCCTGTAGGCTCTCTGCAAATTCTAAAAAGAGGACTATGTCGTCGGCAAATAGGAGGTACGCAAGGTATATGTCTCCTATTTTAAGACCGTATTTAGGATTTAAATATTTTCCAATATCCTGCAGTAATTCATTGAAAAGTCTGGGGCTTAAGACACCCCCCTGCATGACACCATACGATTTTTATTAGGCTTGCTAATCTTGCCATTCCAGTTAACTCGACTGCTAGATTTAAGAAACATAGATTTGATTGTATTCAGTCGACATTGCGCTGCTGCAGTTTCAGAATAAGTGCATCTCTGTTTAAATAATCGAAAGCTTTAGCCAAATCTATATAACAAACGTAGAGCGTTTTTTTACGTGTTTTTTGCATTTCAACCAGATTGTACAACACAAATAAATTATCAGATGTCCTACAATCTTTTTTAAAGCCTCTTTGTAGAGGATGCATGATCATGAAATGACCTTGAAGCAAATCACATAAAATGCAATAATAAATTTAAAAATAATTTTTCTACAGACCTGCTTAATCGATACGACATCTCTAAAATAAAAACAGTCGACACCACAGTCATAATAATAGAATCATTGGCCATCTAATTGTGACAATTACACTACTCATGGTAAAATATGCTTATCGCGGCCATCTTCGAAATCGGCTAAATTGAACCACATGGGGTATTTATTTCATCGGTAACACCTAAAATGTCAAAATGGATGATTTTTGGGCTGTTAAAGCTGATTTTGGGATTTAAAGGGACTGGCCCAGGCAAAAATCATCAAAAATCGGTGATTTTATTTTGGCTTTTTAATATGACCATATCATGTAAACATGTTCATAGACTAGAACTGCAAAAGTTTTTTAATTTTCCTGCTGCGCATTCACCAGTTATAGAGACGAAATCCCCGTATTTTTGACATGGTTGTCAATAATTAGAAATCAGGAATTTCGTCTCTATATCTAGCCTAACTGGTGAATGCGCAGCACAAAAATTAAAAAAACTTTTACAGTTTTAGTCTATGGTCATGTTTACATCATATGGTCATATTAAAAAGCCAAAATAAAATCACCGATTTTTTTATGATTTTATCCTGGGCCAGTCCCTTTAAGGGTTGCATGCGCACATATTTTCAGTGCTACCATATAGGAGTTTACGATTCGTTGACTCTCAAGAACATTTTGCTCACATTTTGTAAAATCTGACCTCTGAAAAATAACTTTCCCCAACACTAATCTTACCTAACTTTTTTTGTAATACTAGATTCCTTTAGCTAAAATAATCAATTGAGAAACTCTTTCTTACGTTTTTCTTCACAGATTTGTTTCACAGATTGGTTTCACAGGTTGGTTTCACAGATTAGTTATACTTATGATCAGGGATACTAATTAGCGATAATGACGCTAAGTGTGTAAAAACTAATTTTTAATAAATAATTGACAAATCTACCAGTTTGAAAAGGCTATCATACCTTTTTACACTTGAATTGACACCACGAACAGTTTGGTACCACTCAAGTTTGGCCACCCTAGGTGCAGTCCGTGATAACAGACTCTGTGTGCGATCTGTAATCATTGCCATTCGTAAAGTTGTGCCCCAAAAATTCGGTGCGCATTCGATCGATTGCGCAATGAATTACTGCGTCATTGTTTGATCAATTATTTACATATCATT
Source organism: Flabesymbios commensalis (assembly GCA_964017125.1). NCBI lineage: Eukaryota > Metazoa > Annelida > Polychaeta > Terebellida > Flabelligeridae > Flabesymbios > Flabesymbios commensalis. Next base: position 53,281,334 of record OZ024916.1, on the reverse strand, counting down.
CTGTAATGACAGATGTACATCTCATTTGAATAATGCCTTGACGTGGGGACTTAAAGCCCTGTCTTTATAGGTGAATTTATCATCTAAATAGGGCTACCCTCACATTTTTCATGAAATTTTTGGTCCCAGCGTACACTGACCACCAGCATAGAAAACCACAGCTTTTGCTATGCTGTCAATCTCTGACGTTGAACCATGCTGTTCACGTCAAGCTCGGACTACCTCAGGTGGTACCCATATTTTGTCTGGCCCATGGACTAGCATGGTTATCGGGACGCAGAGGGTGAACGATCAGGTGTGTCTGCGTTCACAGCCCGCGCGTCCAACACATTTTCATTCATCAGATCCACTATCCTTCCACTAGCATCACCTAGCTGTGTCCAGCATAGACGGAGCGGTGTCACACATAAATGTTGAACATATTGTAAACAATGCGAACAGTTAGACAATAGTAGTATGCATGTTCAAAAACTTATTCGAAATCCTATCTACAAATGATTAGTGAGTAAATCAATAACTTTAATAAACCACAACGCTCAAATTTATCATTCATAAAAATAACATATAAAGTGCGACTCGCCATGCTGAGAGCAAACACGAGACGTTGAAACAATTCCGGGTGGATGTTAGATCATCGTTTGCGACGCTGACACAGCATTAGACCAGCATTGGTTTAACCTCCCAATGGGTGAAGAATTGAATGCCGTGGTCACACCCAATGTAAAATAGAATTTATATGTTTAATTAACGCTGTATATCATTGTTTTTATACTGAATAATAAGCTTAAAGACCCTAATTTTGTTGATTTGATTAAAAATTTTGATATAATTTGATGCACGGGAACATGGACAAGTACAAGTAGTGATTTACAACTGACTGGATTTGATCACATATCAGTACCCAGGTCGAGGCGACAAGGAGCCAAGCGGAACTCTGGAGGTATTGTAATTTTTTATCGAACTGAACTCACAAAACACATACAATTATGTAAAACAAATGGTGATTCCATGATATGGCTAAAAGTAGCTAAAGAGATTTTGCACTGTGACAAGGACTTGTTGATATGCACATGTTATGTATTGCCATCTAATTCTTGTTTTCCAGAAGTAGTGCAAGAGCATTAGTGACGCTGGCCCAAAAATTAAACAGAATTTGATTAATGCCCCGTGTTGGCTTGGGCAGTAGGTGACGTTGAAGGGAGGCTTTCTAGCAAAAATCAATTACAAGATAAGGACTTGCGCCTCACATGTTACATGTACATGACATCTTTGATAATCGTCAGGTAACAATGCTCTTTAAATACTTACTTTTGTCCATGATCTGCGAATGTCAATATGTTTAATATCATGAAATATATCATTTAAATATCAAGATATTACATTTTGAATATTAGGATATATATATTTCGTAATGAAGTTATGGCATTGTATGGTGTTGTAATGAGATGATTTTACATCAGAATATCGGAATATGACATTAAATTAATTGATGTCACAGTGTATCGTCAGGATATGATCTTTTTATGTCACAATAATATAAGGACAAGACACATTAACGTCATGATATGGTTTTGTAATGTCCAAATATTGCCCTTTATTATAGTAAAATGACGTTATGATGTCTGGATATAGCTTTATTAATGCAAGATATGGTGGTTAAGCATCACGGTATGGTATTAAAGTGACAGGATCTTTTGGTGTATTGTCACGATATTATTATAATATCATGATATAGCATATTAACATCACAAGGGGGTACTGGGATGATTGCTAGTAGTAGTACTTTTTGCCCCCATTCGGGGAGGGTCATTAGGGATCTGTTTCGTCTGTTGGATGCTGTTTCGGCATTGTACGGAAGCACTAGTCTACATCAATCATCCAAGGGCAGCTGCAGCCTCCTCGTATCTGGCTATAATCTTTGGACGGATTGCCAGTGGCGTACCCTGGTTCCTTCGCTCAACAGCGGAGCCAATGCAGCACCCGCATCAGTGCTGGCGCTGATGTAGGCTGTGGTAGCCTTAAATAACCGGCAATAGATTTTTACGAAGCCTCTTAATACCCGTTTTCAAACATGGGCAGATAACAATGACATAAATAAAGATGAGCAAGCATGTTATCGGGAAGGTTTTTCAACAATTGATAAAAATTTTATATTATATGCAGTTGTTTCAAAATATATTTCTAAGAAAAAAGGGCGAATGTATGTATGCTTAGTTGATTTTAGCAAAGCTTTCGATAGCATACCGCATTCTTTACTTTGGTATCAAATGATGAAAAGTGGAATACATGGAAAGTCTATGAGAGTGATGCAAAGTATGTATGAAAATTTGAGGTCGTGTGTGCGAACACAAGGTGGACTAACTCATTATTTTGATTGTTCAGTGGGTACACGGCAGGGTTGCATGCTCAGTCCTTTTTTATTTGCTTTATACACCGGAGAGTTGGTTGATATGTTGAAAAACAGTTATGGTATATTTATTACTGAAGAATTATCACATTTGAATATATTGCTTTACGCTGATGACATAGCATTGTTTGCTGACAGCGTGAAAAGACTTCAGGAATTACTAAATACTTTGTCTGAATTTTGTAAGAAATGGGGACTTGCTGTAAACATAAGCAAGACAAAAATTATAATATTTAGAAATGGTGGCATTGTAAAACATATTGAGAAATGGTATTTTCAAGGTAAAGAACTGATTAATGTAACATATTATAAATATCTAGGAATTATTTTTTCTTCTAGACTGACCTGGCATTCAGCCCAAAATACTTTGTGTCTCTAAGCCAACAAAGCACTTGTATTTATCTATAAATTAAGCCATGCATGTGGAGGAATTCCTATAAATATTGCATGTAAATTATTTGATTTTATGGTTTTACCAATTCTTTCCTATGACAGTGAGATGTGGGGGTATGAACAAATAGCATCGATAGAAAGAGTTTATATTAAGTTCCTTAAAAGAATTTTAAAAGTTTCAATCACAACATGTGATGAAGCTGTTTTAGGCGAAGTGGGGCGTTATCCACTCAGTGTGTATTGTTCAGTCAAATGTATGTCTTATTGGTAAAAAATTGTTAAGATATAGGATAGTAAAGCAAGTGTATATAATATTAAATAAATTAGATGGAGTCAGGAGGAAAAATTGGGTCTCCCAAATAAGGTTTTTATTAAAAGAACTTCGTTTTGAGTATGTGTGGTTACAACAAGGTGTAGAGAACAACCAATTATTTTTAGAAATATTTCAGTCAAGGGTAGAAGAATTGTATTTTAATAAATGGAGGCATGGGGTTGAAAACTCGAGTAAACTGTCTATTTATTCCACATTTAAAAACTCATTGGAATGGGAAGTATATACCGGTATTATTAAAATGAGTAAAGTTCGGGCAGCATTGACACGATTTCGCTGTTCAAGTCATGTTTTAAATATTGAAATGGGCAGGCGAAATGGTATCTTATTAGAAGACAGGTTATGTGCCTTTTGGGAAAATAATGGAATTGTAGTTATTGAGGACGAATATCATTTTTTATTGCATTGTCCGCGTTATAATACTATCAGGGGAAAATATCTAAAAAAACATCTGGTGCTATATACTGTTATTAGCTACTCAAATTTTATAGAGATTATGACCGCTAAAAATGTTGACTTGATACAAGATCTCGCATATTATGTATATTATAGTTTCGAGCTCAAAAACACACCTGCTGTTGTACGAAATGTTCTTTTTAATGCCATTACCATCATATGAAATGTGCTATGTACACACAAACATACTATGTTTTTGATAATATATGCTGTGTATAATGGGCCTCTAGGCCTTATATTACTTGAATAAAGATTACTTACTTACTTACAATAGCGTGTTTGACATTAGGTCTCTCACGCGGGATGAATGGAGTTACCCAGAGGCAGTGATCCTTCCTATTGTTACTCTGGGGACTATCCGACCCGAGGATAGCGGAGCTGCGCAAAATGCCACAGAGTTTCATCATTAAATTGTACAGCGAAAATCAAGTCTCCGGCCGTCTGGGCATGTCTGGGGGTATATCCCATAGACATGCCCAGAACCCCTTACCGGGCGAGCGAAGGAAAACGCTCTCAATAACCCACCATGCCCTATCACCCCCACCCTCACATCATCATCTGTACATCATTCATCTCATCAATTGACTACAAAGTTTTTATCGTATTACAATGTCACTTAAAAAACCTTTTGTGCCGAAAAGTGACGTAAAGCAAAGATTCACTACTACTACAACATCACAATATGTAAGAGGTGAAAGTAAGAGAGGGCAAGGCCACATGCTGTTCAAAGAGCATGTGTCTTAAGCCTATCTTACTTTCCATTTTATTGAATCTTCCGAAGTGCTTTTGTTGGTCGCAGTTTTGGAGTACCGGTATTTGAGCAATGTAGAGGCATTTACTTACTGAAATATATTGCGATATATATGTTGAACTGACATGTGCCATCCTGATATTGGAATGTTCTATGTCGATTCTGTATTACCATATGGTAACGTGCGTCTCTCAATATAATGTTATTGAAATGTTATACCTTGACACGACAATATAATATCCTGACATTAAAATGACATATCCAGACTTTAAAGTGACATATCCTGACATTCTATGGTCACATTAAAATATTGTAGTGTAATATTCAGTCTTTATAATGTCACATTAGAATGCCGCCAAGCCCGCCATATCGTGATTTGCTAATGTCATATCCTATCATAAAAAATGGGATATCTTGACATTCAAATCTTATTGTGTGATATAAAAGGACAAAATATGGACATTATAATACCATCTCATGACGTTAAAATGTCATATTCTGATAAATTACAATCCAATATCCTGGCATAAATATGCCAGATCCTGACTTCGAACTGTTTTTCTATGTTTTTCCCATTTTAATGTCATAATCCGACAAGTCTTTTATACAATATTCGATATTAAATAGCATGTTTGTCATTATAATGACACATCATCACATTACAATGCTACATTGTGACTTCAATGTGTCATTTCATCAATGTATAAAGTCATATCATAGTATTCAAGTACCATATCCTATTCTTCGAATGTCATATCCTGACATTAAAATGGCATAGTGATGTTAAAATGATATATCACGAAACTGTAATGCATTTCGTGATAATATGATGCCATATATTTTCCTTTTAATACGGCAACGTGATGTTTAGCCACTATATACTGCCTTTATAAAGCTGTATTGAGCCATCATAACGTGATTTTGCTATATTAAACACCAATGTTTGGACATTATATTACATATCATGATATTAAAGTGTCATATCCTGATATCATATTCATATATCCTGACATGAAACTGTCACATCCTCCAATTTGATGTCATATTCTGATATTTCAATGTAATATCACATTGCAATATCATACAATGTCATATATTTATTACGTAATACACTAATATTCAAATAAAATATCTGAATATTCTAATTTATTATCCAAGGTATTTACTCTGCCAGTAAAATGATGTGATTTAAAACATTTTCTTATTTAGTAGTACATGTAAATAACCAACAGTCTCGTAGGACACGTGTTCAAGCTGGTGTGATATTGTACTTAGCTCTGTTAATATGTACATTCACACAAAATCAGCTAAAATTCATAGTCTAGAAGAATCACAACTAATACTTAACCAAAATCGAAAAACATTTTCTATAGGCCTACTATATAAAATACCTACATTGGAATTAGTCGCTGGGTTTGAAACTGGAATTTCTTACACTATCTCAAGCTTCAAATGAATGAAAAATACCCTTATATTTAAAAATGAGGCATGGTAGAATTTTTATTCAGTGATTTCTGACATATGATATTTTGTAAATTTGATAAATATATATCTATATTCCCATATGAAAAAGCAGTTGGACATCGCTTAATTGTGGCACCTGCGCTAAAAGAGCTAACCAATATGGCAGCCATGTTGGATTTTGTGTTGATAAGCACATTCTATTAAAAAAAATGGTGCTGGAAATATATTCTAGATTCCATGGCTCTGAAAAAAAAGTTTCAACAACATGATGATTATGGCATGTAAGTGATTTTATGAGGGGGGGGGGACGCTTGACATAATGGTCGCCATCTTGGATTTGTGGAGATAAGAAAAGGAATGATATCATTTCTGATCCTGTTGATGAGCTTTTTGTGCTTTAAGACATGTGTAGAGGCACCAAATTTTAATTTTTAACTGCAAAAGTGAGAAATTTGGGTATACTCTTGGGTTGTTTTTTGGAAACATGACGTTATATGGTGTTACATAACATTAAACTATGTGGGATTTATGTTGATAAATTCAATATAATAAAATATTGGTGATCTAAATAAGCGCTAGACTCCATGTGTTTAGACAAAAAATACATTTTAGGCTCAACAATGAGATAGTTACCTCATATTTTCGTTTTTTTAAGAGATCGCACAACATACTCAGTATATCAATATGGCAGCCATCTTGGATTTTTGGTATTGAGAAAAATACTGATATCATTTCGGATCATCTCGATGAACTCTTTGCGTCCTCAAACATAAGTAGAGACACTCAAATATTTTTTTCTAACAGCAAAAGTGAGGAATTATGGTATGCCCCTGTTTTTTCGAAAATGGCGTTACATGGTGGCGGCCATCTTGAATTCAAAAAAATGCACAAGGGGGATTTTTGGGGCCTCTTCGGAATTCGTCTGGGGAGATGTCCATGTATCATTCCTGAAAAAATCACCTTTCTGCAATTTTATTCCAGGTTCAACCCTAATGCTCTTGCACTAAAGTTAACAGATGATATTATTGATTATTCACACACAGATGATCATGTTTGTATAATAGCAGGGGATCTCAATGCTCGTACATCGGAACATAACAATTTTTGTGAAATTTTAAATGACAAAGAAGATATCTATTTAAATCTTCCTGATGACGATATGGATAGTAATTTAAGTATATGTAAGAGATATTCACAGGATAAAGTGACGAATGCGAACGGCAGTGATCTTTTACAATTTTGTGAATTGTCTGGCTTTAGAATACTGAATGGTAGAATTGGTAAAGATAATAGAATAGGTAAATACACATACTATGGTAGTTCAGGGCGCAGTGTGGTTGATTATATGTTATGTAAACAACGTGATTTTTCATATATTACAAATTTTGAGGTACTTCCGGAGACTATATATTCTGATCACTGTCAACTGCAATTATTTATGAAATTCCAAATGAAGAATATAACCATTACAAAAAATGTGTCTATAAACAGAATGCTCAGATGGGATAATGAAAAAATTGATGCTTATCAAAACGAATTAGCTAAGGCAGATGATGTATTTGTGAATATCTTTCAATCTGTGTCTGACAATGTTGATGGTGACGCAATTGACAATTTAGTTAATGATTTCACCTCTGCATTGCACAACGTCGCAGACCCCTTTATTCGGCAAATCTATTAGAACTGCTAATCATATTCAGCCGAATAAATGTCATCCTGCTTGGATGAATGATGATTGCCTTGAGCTCCGTACCAAATACTACCGACTCCTTAATAATAGCAGAGAGAATACTAATGATGAAAATAGAAGAAAAGATATGGTTTTTATGCGTTCTAAATACAATGCTAAAGTCAGACAATGTAAGTCAGATTATGACAAAAAATTTACATATCAGCTAAAAAACAGTATTGCATGTAGCAGTAAAGAATTTTGGAAGTTACTAAGACCACAGAAACATAATAACAATAGTGTAATTTCACCAAAAGATTTTTTTTGAATATTTTAGGAAGCTCTCTAATCCGAACGATGTAGATTATATAGTTGATGATGATATTTATGAATATATGCGGCAGTATAACAATGGTATATTACAAACACAATGCAATGAATTGAACAATCCCATTTCAGACGCAGAAGTGCAGAAGGCGATAAAAGAGCTCAAAACTGGTAGAGCTTGTTTTGGTGATATACTTATAAATGAATTATATGTATGTGGGATCGTTAGTTTATTACCAAAACTAACAGTAGTACTTAATTTAATTTTCATTTCAGCACATTTTCGTTCGGCTTGGAAAAATGGTGTGATGTTAATAGTTTTCATGGAATAACCCTGTTGAGTAGGCCTACACTGGGTAAACTGTTCACCAAAGTTCTGAATAATACACTTACTTTCCGGTCCGATACTTATGATATAATCTGTGATTCTCAAGCGGGTTTTCGAAAGGGGCGGGGAACAATTGATAACATTTTTATTATTCAATCCATTGTAGATTATTCATTAGAACAGGGGGAAAAGGTGTATTGTGCTTTCATTGATTTTCGAAAAGCGTTTGATTACTTGAATAGAGATTGTTTATGGTTTAAATTATTGAAAAGTGGAATAAGAAGCGATATGTATGATATTATAAAACACATGTATGAAGAAACGACTGCTAGTGTAAAGCACCAAGGTATATTAAGTGATATATTTGAATGTAATCTCGGAGTACGTCAAGGTGAAAGTATTTCACCGTTTCTCTCTAACCTATTCTTGAACGACTTGGACGAAGCTCTTTCTGTAGGTCAATTTCAAGGAATCAATATTGGTGACATTAATATAGAAACATTATTTATGCAGATGATTTGGCACTTTTATCAGAAACTAGAGAGGATTTACAGGTTGGGCTAGATATTTTGTATGATTATTGCCATAGATGGAAATTAACTATAACACACAGAAAAAAACATCTATAATTATTTTCAGGAAGGGAGGGACTGTAACACAACATGACCATTTATTTTTCGGTGACAGAAGATTGAATTTAATAGATAACATTTCCTATTTGGGCCTTACATAAAGTCTCCGGCCGTCTGGGCATTTATGGGGTTAGATCCCCTAGACATGCCCAGAGCCCCTTATATTATCGGGCGAGCGAAGGAAACGCTCTCAATAACCCACCATGCCCTATCACCCCCACCCTCACATCATCATCTGTACATCATTCATCTCATCAATTGACTACAACGTTTTGATCGTATTAAAATGTCACTTGGAAGACCATTTGTGCCGAAAAGTGACGTAAAGCAATGATTCTCTACTAGTACTACTACTACCATATGTATCATTAAAATATAATTTTTATATATAATTGCAATTTTTCCATCACGCACTCAATAAAGTGTGGCGAAGTCTTATTTCGCGCGCTGTCATTGAATGATTTCGTGAACTATTTAAATCGAACAAGCTCCACCGATTATTTCTGTCCATTAGGTAAAACTGCAAATCCTCTGACAAACATCTGACGAAAATCTGAAGTGTACACACATCTACATAGGAAGTAATTAATTTTAACTAATATAGTTGATATGTATACATGCATGTAATTGATAATAATATGGAAAATGTATATATTGAAGATATATACATAACTTACATTGTAAATGTTACAACTACATACATAAATACTGCAGTAATGAATGCGGGTGATTGTTAGGGTAGACCTGTAAACTGAAACGTTTATCTAATGCAGTTTACTGCTGGCCCTTGGTCTTCGACACTGGCCAAGATTAAAACAGCATTAACACAAAGTATCGTGTTGCTGGTAATTAAGTTAAATGACTCTGTTATGAGACTGTAATTACTAGCAGCCAATATGAGATTATTCCGCATAAACCTGATACAATGTGCTAGAAGATCTGGTATATATTTCATTACAGCAATTTCTACCTTGCTAAAGTAACATACCTGATCATCTGATTGTGGCAATAACATGATTGTTGGTTGAATAGCTTATTTTTAAAGGCCATTCATCTGGACATATCAACGTGAAGGGGTCTCCACGTTAGAATACTCAAGAACTTTGTATAGGTCAGTGAAAGAAGTTATTTTTACATGTTCATCCCACACAGGCGCCCACAGTTTAAACTAGACGGTATTATTTAACAATTAAAAAACTATTGTTAATGGAAATCTGAACTTCAATGTACCCTGTTTGATTGTCTAAACTCTAAAACATACAATTTATAAACATGATGAAAAAGCTAAATACTATTTTTTTTGAAAACCGGTTTTGTGTATGTGCAAAGTAGCGACAATTGACAAATAACAACGCATGTGAGTATGTCCATCTATTTCAATTCACCTCAATGGTATATATTGTCATTAGAAATATACAATATGAAAACAATACAATATTGGGCAGATAAAAATTAATAATAAATAAAATATATCGCATCTAATGACAAAAAGGGCAAAAACGCCCACTGGCGTATGCTCCCTCCGAAATATTTTCGCATTGTAAAAAATAACTAGTGCAGAAGTGCATGATACCAACAAAATAATAAATGATACATCAGAGGATATGATGTATAACAAAAAAAAAATACAGTAGTCAAAAGAAATATCTTTAAAGCTCGTTTAAAACATGTAAAGCTGACATCGAAACATACTTTGCTTGAAAATTCATTTCATAAAATAACACCATAACACTTGATGGCTTTTTGTGTGGCAGACGTTATTTTGCTGGCGTGTTACATGACTATGGATATCCACATTCCGAGTATAATGAATCAATTTATCATAGAAACCTATGTTATATATCTACAAGTCTATTAATGGTCATTCACCATCATATTTAACTCAAATGCTTGAGATAAAGGAACGACCAGTCCGACTGAGACAATTTGATGACCAATTGCAACTCATGGTCCCCCGCACCAGGAGACTGGGTACTGGAGCAGCATTCAGTGTGAATGGACCCAAACTATGGAATGCCCTCCCTTTCGATTTGAGAAATGTTTCATCGCTGAACAGTTGTAAAAAGAATCTGAAGACATACCTTTTTAAATTATACTATTTTAGCTGAATATTTTAAGCATTTTACAAGTATTACATTTATGTAAGCGCCTTGATCAGCAGTGATGGAGTCGTGCGTTGTTTTTAAGAACTGTCATAGTAATAATAATAATAATAATAATAATAATAATAATAATAATAATAATAATAATAATAATAATAATAATAATAATAATAATAATAATAATAATAATAATAATAATAATAATAATAATAATAATAATAATAATAATAATAATAATAATAATAATAATAATAATAATAATATTTTTGAACAGTTTTGGTAGACAACCACGAATATATTTGAGCATAAATAATAAAACCTTCTGTTTGCATAACTGGTAAATGTACATATTTTTAAGTCTGAAAAATAGGTTCAGTGTGAGCTCTGTTGGGTAAGAATTTCATTATCCTAACCATTCATTTTTGCAATTTAAACAATGACAATAAACATACATCACCAGCTCCTCCCCACACTCAAGAAAAAGTTAGGTAAGGATAAATAAAAATGTGGTACAAGGTTACTAATGTCGAAAAATATATATATTGTTTTGCTTTATTTAAAATTCCTGTACCTTTAGAAATTATATAGATTGAATATGGTTTGCCCAAATCCTAAGAATTAAGTACAAGTAACACGTGCTACCATTTGCCCAATAATCTTAATATCTGTATCCTTAATAATACGATCTCGAGATAAGGTAAACATCATGTCATGAGTTTGTTTTGACGTTCAACCATTCAACATGTTTTGTTCCTTCTTTATTTATAATGACTAATAATTGTCTCACATCTATTCCAATTGTAAAAACATTTGTGTCATGTGCAAATAAAAGTGTAAAGAATAGTTGTGATACATTAGACATGCTGTTGACATAAATCAAAAAATAACAAAGGACCTGATATTGCACATGGCGGAGAACAATGTCCATTAAATAATACATACTGCTGTCTATCTTTTAAGTAATCTGTCATCCAATTATAATTAAGAGCGGAACCTCTAATACCATATTTAAATATGTGTTTTATAAATATGGAATGGTCTACATTATCATCTACTGCCTTCAGTATTTTGCCCACTAACACTAATGAAATTGTTATTTCTATAACAAATGAAAAGAGTTTTAAAAGAAAAAAAAGTTTTAGATTATACGTATTATATATATCTATGAGACCTCATAAGTTTGGAAGATGTCCAGAAAATTGCAGCGGGAGGGGCTTGCTTATGCAATAGCCCATGACCAGTGCGCTTACACCAGCGGTTTTTCTGCCATGTTACTGTCATTACCAGAGACGCGAATAGTTCCAGTGACAGTTTCTGATATGGTATAACCTAATTAAGACTTCTGACACCAGCTGTAAAACCACTCAGTAAGAGTCGCACCTGGTACTACGAGAAGGCAGACAGAATTGTTGACAAAGTTGTGGTAGGCATTATCGTATCTTCGTTGGGAAACGGGTACTGTTTTTTTTTATTATTTTAAAATCGTATATCATTTCTTTGTATTAATACAGCTTGTACATATAAGTACATATCACATATATGATGTGTAAGCCCAATTTAAACTTGTATGTCAGCATGTGTGTATATATAATATTCATTTATCTATCATTCAGATGACGGAATTGTTCTCTCGAGACTTGCACTTATCACAGCTGGAGCAGTCGTCACACACAACTGATAATGAAAAGGTAAGATATGCTTATGTTCGATTTCTTGAGTGGCGTTTTTGCCACTATTTAGTTATGTTACCTTTCGTTATGGTGCAAAAAACACATAATAAACCTTTGCGTATAGTGGTAATACTGTTTAATTTTCTTTTAATTGGTTATTATGCCTATTCTAAAAATGGTCTGTTTTGTTTAAATGTATCCAGAGAAGAGTTATTTTAAGTGCATGTATATTTCCGTGTGATTTTAGTGCACTAAACATGTTGTATTAACTATAATATACATGTATATATATATTTGTATGAGAAATAAGTCAATAATTATTTTTTATTGCGTCAATAAAACATATGTCTGTCTCCATTTGTCTACATAACAATTTCCGTTTGTATCATTAGGTACATAATACAAAGCAGACAACATGGTAACTTTTACCTTGTACCTTGTTGTGTTATGCCCCGTTCTTAAAAGCCCTGCTAGTCAAGTCAAAAGTCAAGTCAAAAGTTTATTGAACCCTGGCCTCAATGAGGCATGGGGCACAGGTATCATACAATTCATGTAACAAAAGCAAGAAATTATAATCCAGTTGAAACAGATTAAAACAAAATACTTAACAAATTGAATTTAAGTTAAACAATGATAACATAATAAGAGTAGGTTTGAAATGCGTATAAACAGATAGACAACATAATAGAGGTAAATCAATGTACCTTTAAACAGATATAAAGCATAAGAAATGGATTTATAATATGTATTTCATTGGTGATTGGAATTATTATATGTATATATTTAGCTTCTGACATCCTCGACTAATGAATTTAGCCAGTTTATTTAACATAAATATATTGACACAAGTCATTAGAGACTCCAGTTTTAACATATTTGGGTTATTGTGACAAAAGCGTGGAAGCAGCTCTGTACGCAAATCGTGCAGTTCAGGACATTCAAATAAAAAATGAAATTCATCTCCGACATAGCCCAACTCGCATTTGTCACATAACCTGGTATGTCTTGGCAAGTTTGCGTACCTGCCAATCTCAATTGGCAGACGGTGATTAGTAGTACGAAACTTGCAGATTATTCTTCTGGTAAATGGGGACATAGTAAGATATTTTTCAAAAATTAGGCTTTTCTTAAAAACTCGATATAGCACACATTTACTTGAATTATACACAGTAGTTGACCATTCTTGTGAATACTGTTCTCTTAAATTGAGCCGAATAAATTCAGGGAGGGAGCATATTGTTATCGATTGTGAAAGCCAGATAAAACTTACACCACAGTTATCAAGAATATTTTTAACATGTTTTAACCATTTAGATTCTACAGTGTTGATTCTGTAATGTGCGTACATAATATTATACATAATAGATGACAGTTTATTTTTATTACTAGTTCGAATAATTCGGCTCCAAAAGGATACAACACGAGTATTAATATGTATTGAAACTGGGAATCTTCCAGTTTCACCAAGGGCCATGCAAGTTGGGGTAGACATTTTTAGAGACAAACTGTATTTAAGATACTTCAAGTGTAATTTTTCAATTAGATTGATGTTCTCGAAGCCCCATACTTCACAGCCATAAGTAAGGATGGGTAAAACAAGAGAATCAAATAATTCTAGTTGAATGTCTAATGGTAAATTTAACTGTCTGTTTCTTCTTAACAGAGCAAACATGGCTTTGTTTGCTTGATCAAATAGGTGTTTTTTATGTTTTACAAATGAATTATTAAAATTAAAAATCACACCAAGATATTTGAAATGTTCTACAATCTCAATAGTAGTATTTTTGTAAATAAAATTATGTTTTTCTCTGTACTTATATTTAGAAAAAATGACAATTTTTGTTTTGTCTGTATTAACAGACAAGTTCCACATATCACAATACTCTGATAAATAGTGCAGATTATTTTGTAAAGACTCTGCATCATTTGCCATTATAACAGTGTCATCAGCGTAAAGCAGTACAAACATCTTCATATAAACATCGATAACGTCATCCCCTACGTTGATTGGTGATGATCCTCTTAGTGAGAAAAAAGACTCGATATCGTTCACATATAAAGCAAATAACAGGGGGGAAAGATTTTCACCTTGACGTACTCCGTTGTGGGACATAAAGTAATCTGATTTATTATTATTACAAGTAACACATGACTTAGCATTGATGTATATATTCTGTATAACAGTTAATATTTTTCCGGATAACCCCAAATTTATTAGTTTGGACCATAGCCCGACTCTCCTTATTGTATCGAACGCCTTCTTGAAATCAACAAATGCACAAGCCTATCATAGCTCCTAAGGCACTACATAATACAATTTAATTTTTTGTCAACTTGAATTTGTGTCTCGCTACCGCGACCCACAACTTCAAGTGGAAAATATAATTAAAGCAGTAGAGGCATGTATCCCCCGATATGATATTACCGTTAGGCCTAAAGATAAGCCCTGTTTTCAGGTGATCTAAGGCGATTAATTAGGCGCAAAATAGAATGTTTTCACCGGTGGCGCCGAGAACCTGATAATTTAGGGCTGCGTCATGTTTATGTATCACTGTTGCAAAGATAAGGTCATCCAAAATCGAGTACGAACTTGGCTTATTTCAAAACCAAAAGGATATTTATTTACGTAACGTTAAGTCTTGGTGGCATACATCTAAAACAATAATGGACAATAAACATATAATAAACTCTCCCTTATCTATCAAAGGGGAATTAATTAGTGATAATTTGAAGCAGATTCATTTAACGATTACTTCAAAAAAATCGAGCATTGACGAATCTAATGTACGTATCCCTTATCTTCCTCGTTTTTTTGTAATACCAACATACCGAATAAAACTGTTGAATCGTCTTTTTAAAATTTAAAATAATTAAATATAAATAAAGCAACTGGACAAAACCAAATTGGCAACAGAATCTTAAAAGTGATTCGATTGGCTAATAAAACGACTTGAAAATCAATATGGTCGAGTTGAGTGGTAAAATGGCACATTGCCACATAAACACAACTTATATTGGCATATTACGAGATTCACCTTTTCTTTTGCTGAATGCTAATTATACAGTCTGAAAATATTGCCCATAATACTGGCGTGGTGCATATGAAGAAAATTGAGCTTGTTAAGTAATGTAGTACATGATTGCAACAATTTTCCGCATTTGAACTGCAGGATGATAAATCTCGTCTGGGCGCCCCATTGGCTGCTCTACTAATGGCAGGTGGAATGGCCGGCAGTGGAATACTGGCCTTGCCAAAAGGTATTGCTGATACTGGTAAGTCTTGGTGTATATTTATATTTGTCATTATACTTTGAACTAGAAAATAACTTATTTGTTTATGACATTATTTAACAATATTACCATAAATGAGATATTTCGAAAACAATGCGAATTATTTAGATTCAGAATCATCTAGACTTTCGTTGCAAGCATTTTTCACAAAATAAAATCCGGGGTTTCAAGGAATTTTTAACTGAAACAAAACAAAATTGTCAGCAATTTAATTTTTTTGATTTTTTGATTGTTTCCGATAACAGTTTGAAAAAGCTAAATTTTTTGTTATCAATTGAACAATTAAACTTCTTCTTGGTTTTGAAATATATTGCCTAATTTGGTCAAAAACAAATTGTGTGGTTTTAAGTGTGATATATCTACGTGATGTGGGTGTATTGTGTAAGTCAGGTTGTTTCCATAAGCTTAAATAATTTTGGCTTTATCTCATACAATTCATGACAATATTATCTATGCATTTTCGTCATTAAGGGATAATCGTACAGCATAAGTTACTGGACCAATTGTTTGTATTTGTTGTTGACAGATCTATATCTCGTTGAAAAGCTTGTTTGGCTATTCTAGTATTAAGAACTTTTATTATTCTATTATCGAATCTAAAACTATTCAAATACTGACACTCCCCCATAAAAAGCAGGCCAAGGAGTAAATTAATACACCTCTCATGCATTTTATTACTCATATCTATATTCTTACACCCCAAAATTTCTGATGCATAATATTGCACTGTCTCCACAAGTCAATTGTATAATTGACAATATGCCCTATATCCTACATCTTGTAACGAGTGACATGTTGAAATAAACTTATCAAGTGCTCTAGATGTACCACGTATCCTAATCTTTATACAATGTACAAATGTAAGATGTTCTTGAAACGTAATGCCTGGGTATGTATGATGAAAAACAGTTTTTATTAAAGCAATTATCAGACTAAAATTGAAATAAAGTAGAAGGTTTTCTTATTTCTCTCAAATCATTTATGTGGCCTAAAACTTCATTTATTCGTACACCATTTATGACAATACTCTAATATTTTAGGCAATTCCTAAATTTAAGTTTTTCTCACCTACTGTCAGTTTTTTGATAAATGATAAAAATAATATAGCATCTTCCTTTCGTGTACCAGACGTTACTTAAAACCAATCAGTTTATAAATGATTTAATAAAATACTAAATTTATTATCAGCGTATATATTATTATTGAATTGTACATTTTCCCATCAATAGCATATTCTAAAAGAACTTAAATGTTAAAAATCTTAATTCACTTGATCGAAAGCTTTCTCAGCGTCAAGAAAGGCTGGAAAAATGCACTTCTTTTCATGCCCCTCGCCTAGAGCATATTTAATGCAGACTTAGCATGTTTCTAATGCATGTTCAGCGAGCGTAAATTGTATACGCTTTGAATCCATGAATACACGCTTGCATATCTCTATGTACTCGTATATTTCTGTACGTTAGTTTAGTAGGGTCGTTTTTCTTGGTTCTGTGACCTTTTTGTTCCTACTTTTCTTTCTCGGTCTATTGGTAAACTAGAACCACTTAGAACAAAAAATAGCTCATATGTCACTATCTAAACTGACGGGAATATTTTCAAAATATTCCTTTTTTAAATGGGAGCCAGTGTAATTTTGTAAAACATCAAAATTAATAAATCTGGAAATAAGCAAGCCACAAAGATGCACAGTTTGTCAAATTTGTCAAAAATAAGAGAGGACAAATCTAATTAAATTGCTACTTTTTAGATTTAGGACCATTCTCACTTCTAAATCCAAGATGGCTGCTATCGCCATTTTAGAAAAAAATAAAAAATTAACCTTTCGAACCAACCAAAACCAAAAATAGCTCCCATGTCCCTCTCAAAACTGACGGAAAGTTTTCATAATAGTCTTTTTTACCAAAATGACCGCCATTGCCATTTGGAAAAAAACAAAAAATTTAATAAACCTGGAAATAAACAGGCCACAAAGATGCACAATTTGTAGAATTTCACTATTATATTATTGGATGACAAATTAAATGAAATGGATATTTTTTAGATTCGACATAATTTTGGCCTCTAAATCCAAAATGGCCGCCATCGCCATTTTGAAAAACCTAAAATATAGTAACTTTGGTACTAAACAAGGTACAAATGGGCATAATCTATCAAATGATACTACAAGTATTTTGAGGATGAAATATCCAACGAAAATGCTATATTTAAGATTTGGGACCATCTTGATCTCTAAATCGTAATTGTAGGCATACTAATAATGATAATACCTTACAGGGTGGTTTGGCCTAGTACTTGTAGTCGTGTGCTGTGCAGTGGTCTGCTATGTGGCGCTGCTGTACGGTAGATGCTGGGACATTCTGGAGCAGTACTTAGGATATGAAGGACACGTCAGGGATCCAATACTCGCCATCACTGAAGAAGCTATTGGATTCAAGCTAAGGTGACTTCCACAACCAAAAAGATGTTGTATCCATAATAGCTTATGCACGACCGCTTTGCGTTTGTTATATGGGAAATGTAGAGTTGTATCTGCCACTGCGTCGGCTATTTAAAATGAGACAGATATGTGTGTGAGTGAGTTGTGTTTAAAAGTCTATCGAATCTATATTTAGTTCACACTTACAGGAAATTTAAAATCAAATTCATTGACACCATTATATGCATTTTTTCACATATAAATCTATTTGCTGTCAATTTTACTCCTATAATTGGATATCAACTTTGTAAAATGGCTCACATATTCTGTATATCGTATGTTTTCTCGAGTATCCGTGCAATCCATTTCAATACAAGAAATCTGAAGATGGAAGTAATATTTTCTTAACCCTTTGAGCATTCTGTGTTTTAGTAGCATCTACATAACCACTGATAACGACCTGTGTTCACATTAAAATATGACCTAAATCTTAAAACACTGATATATAATGGGACTTAAGTTTCACAAATCACATAATTTTTCAGTCACTTGAAGTTGTGTATCGCGGTAGCGAGACACAACTTCATGTGACTGAAAATTTAAATTGGTTAGCTCAGTGATCTAAGGTTCGATTAATATCGCCATCATACTTTTTTATTTCCAGACGGGCTGTGTCAATCCATTTTGACGTGGCCATTATGTTCCTATCCACTATGTTCTTACTCATTGCTGCCCAGAATATGCAGTCCTTGCTGGACGGAATCATTTATGATTTGTCCTACAGAGGCTGGATTGTCCTCATAACACTAGTCATTGTTCCATTTCTATTTCTGTCTACACCCAAAGATTTTTGGTGAGTGAACCTCAATAATGACAAATTCTAGAACAATATACGAAGAGGACTTATAAAATATAGATCTTAACCGTTTCAGCTTTAGACGTCAGAACCTGACGTATGTAGACGTCAGACACTGGCGTCTAATGTAGGTCCTCGCACTGAAACAGTAAATCATTTTTAAAATACACCGGTGACGTCAGTCTATTGTCAAAACAGTAGATTCGGATCTACGAATCTACTGTTATTTTATACTGACCAGGTCGTACTCAATATACAGGTTTTACCATGGCAAATGTTTCATTGTTTAGCATACTAACTAATATTTTGTTCAAAATTTGTTCTAAATCAAATCTTGCCATATACCTATTTCGTGTATTTTAAGTCGGAGAAAAAGTCAGTTACGATAGAGTCGTAGATCCGAAAATACTACATTCGGATCTACGAATCTATCGAATTTTATTCTTTCTCCTTGACATAATGGCCGTGGACCATGTACCGTATCAGAGCAAGATATTCTAATGAATTGAAAAAAAACCCTTTTAACTAAAGCATTTATGTTGATTTCAAATTTAAAAAAAGACCTTTGATCTCCATGAATTATATAAAAGTATTTCAGCGCCTCAAATTTTATTTATATAAATAAATACATACGTAATTCCGCTGTAAGACACATAAGGTTAAAAAAAATCGTAGCATCCGAAGCAACATTGAAACATGTACAAATACGTCCTTATAATAAACTAAAGTGTATGTGTATTCGTATTTGTCTGTTATTTTATCTACGAATAAGGCCATTGTTGTGCCAACTTTGACGGGACGTTTTCGAAGTGACAACAGTCACAGAAAGACATAGACAAATCCTTAGCAATAAAATATATTGATATGAGAAAAATGGCATCCGTTGTCAATGTTTTTGTACTTTTATCATGAACTGTAATAATTTGATGATGAACTTCTTGCTTGACAATGGGATCTTCTTATGGAAATGTTTCAACAATCCCCGAACTTTAAATGTGTGGCTAACTTTAGAAAACATGCCTTATTTTATTAAAAGCATGCCTTATTTTATTAAAAGTTGTTTGTTGATTTTATTGTCGAATCAATACAAAAATGTTTTTTTGTATAGAATACAATTTAAATATACATACAGGAGATGAAAGGCAATTTCCTAACCCTTTCAGCGCGAGGACCTCTTTATACGTATTATTATACGTATTATTCTCACGTACATAATATTATGTGTATAATCTTTCTCACGTATGAAGAAGGTTTTTAAATATTTTCAATGGACGTGGAACCATAACATAGGTATTCAAATGATGCAGAAAGAGCTAACTAAGCCATTCATGATGAAAAACCCTTCGGTTTCCATGGTTTTTACAAAAAATAATTCAGCGCTGTACGGGTAGACACATTGCATAATACTTGTTATACATTCACATTTCTAGGCCTGCAGGCATATTTGCACTGGCTACAACGGGAATCGCAGACCTGATTGTTATAGTAGAGCTGTGTATAAAGGGCAACAACTCACCGCCTCAAATTAAAGACCTTAAGCATGCTAAGACAGAGGTGACATGGACAAGCTTCTTCTCTGGTCTGACCTTAATTGTACTTTCCCTGGCTGGTAGCTGTGGATGCCCGACAATACAACAGGACATGAGAGACAAAAAGCAGTATCCAAAAGCTGTGATATTGTGCTTTTTACGTTAGTATGCCATTTTTTCCAGACTTGTATTTTGCACATATAACGTTATTGGCTTTATTTCAATCGTAATCAAGTAATCATGGTAAATTATTTATCTGATTATTATCCCTTTGCTGAGCTACGGTAATAATCTGATAATGTTTTTTTTTAAATTCTCATCATTATAATAAAAATCATATATATTAAAAAAAACATCTTCTGCTCTAGTTACCGTTGTTAACTGTTGAAATTTTATAGACGACATACTTGATCATAAAGTGTATTTATTATCATGAAATCATTAACATTTCCAGCAAAATATTGCATAATTTCAATTTTAAGATATATATATATATATATATATATATATATATAGGCCTATAAGTGATTGAATGTTCGCTGAAAATGTACATATCTTATATCAAAACCAACGGGTGTGAAGAGGCATACCGGAAGGAGTGGATAGTTGTGTACTGTATAGCGGTAGTGGTGTTCAGGGCTCGATTCAAATAGATACGTCAAAAAAAAATTTATCATTCTCATTTAAACCAAATCAGCCTCTTCAGAACAATTGGTACATCGAATGGCCACACATCTTAGCTGCACATATGCAAACTTATGTCATGTAACTGTCGCCGAGGTTGTCAAAGACCCGTTTTGGTAGTCGACAGAATAGGCATGCACTCCTGGATCAGTGAAATGTTTTTAGTCAAATAGAGCAATTGAACATATATTCATTTAAATATTATGATGCAATATATTACGATTTCACACTACAGAAAAAAGATTTCCGCACATTTGTAATTATTTTTAAAGTACATGTACTAAATATAAAAGTCGGGACCACCGATGTGATAGTTGTGTTGGCATATAGATCAAAATTTGAATAAAAATAATAAGTTGGTTTTAATCGTGTTTTGATTAATTTAGGGTAATGGTGAAGTACAATATGTTTTTTTCATCCAATAACTATGTATTCAGAAATTATATCTAAATTATGTATTCATACGAGATTAATAATATTATTTCATAACATACTGTGTACTAAGGGAGGTCATTCCAGGCATTGCTTATAGCCTATATATTCTAGATGTATATCATTACAAGCACCAACAAACAAGACACTCCAAACTAACCATGAAAAATGTTAGTCCAGTATCGTGTTTCCGTTGGCGCTACTGAATGAATACCGTCAGTCAAATCAATTCATTCGAGTTTCTAGCAGCGAACATATACACTTGAGCAGGCAAGGTGTGTTCAGTGTGAACCCCATCTCCACAACCAATGATATTTACAAGACATGAAACAGGTAAGTCTATGCGCATGTGTCACAGTGTACCACAACACACTGAAGTCTCTAATGTGAAATAAAAAAAATCCACATAGGCCCACAAAATTATTCAAGTTGCAGCAGCATCAGCAGCAGCAGCAGCAGCAATCATTTATGTAAAAATAATATCTTAATAATATCTAAATAACATATAATTAATGTATAAATAATGTAAAAATAATATCTAAATAATATTTAAATAATATATAAATAATAACATCTCATGCTTTGTAAAACACACACTTACTCTTGCTGAGAATTGACATTATACAGATCTATAGTCCTATGCTTGTTAATATTTTGAACTATCCATACAAAATAAACTATTTGAATTCGTGACATGACGCCCATTCATCATCTGAGGATGAGTCATCATTCTGACGCTCATGAATCATGTACATTGATGCTCCCAGTGTCAAAACATGACGCTCATTTATCACCCATGGAGAGGGGCAATGATGAGTCATCATTTTTCTGGGGGAGGGGGACCCTCGTCATGACGCCCATTCATCATCTGAGGATGAGTCATCATTCTGATGCTCATGAATCATGTACATCGATGCTCCCAGTGTCAAAACATGATGCTCATTTATCGCCCATGGAGAGGGGGCAATGATGAGTCATCATTTTCTGGGGGAGGGGGGACCGCAAACATGACGCTCATTTATTACCCTAGAATGAGTCGTCATCCTGATGACACTACATTTAAAATATGGTGCCAGTATTCAAAGACACTCAATAATATTTTGAACCAGCCACTTAAATGTGTGCATACTGAAGGAATAAAACAATTCTATAAAAATACCCTTGTTTATTGCATAAGATAATATTGATATATTGATATATTGATATATCGATATATTGATATATTGATATAGTAATATAGTGATAAATTGATATTGATATTGATATATTGGTATTGATATATTGATTAATGTTTGTTTAATATTGAAAATAAAGTTATTTTCATATATTATCACAATGACGTGCATTCATCATGCACATTGATGTTCCCAGCCTCAAAACATGACGCTCATTCATCTTTCAAGGATGAGTCATCATCCCAATGACACTAAATATAAAATATGTTGCCATTATGCAGAGATGCTCATTAATAGTTTGAATCACCCAATCAAAATAAAGCACTTGGAGAGCACCAAGGAGAGGGGGAGGCAAGGGGAGGGGGGGCGTGATAAGTCACCCTTTCCAGGAAGGAGTGGGGACCGTGATGAGTCACCCTTTCCAAAGAGGGATGGGGGGCCTTGATGAGTCACCCAAAGAGGGGTGAGGGGACCGTGATGAGTCATCCAAAAGGGGGGACAAGGGAGGAGTGGGGCTCCACCAATCACAGCCAAGGGGAGGGGGTGGGGGCAGATTATGTTAATGTGGGGGCGAAGTGTGTGCCTTACTACTGAAGTGTCAAATGGCCGATGAAACATCAAGTGTAACTCCACTCCACTCCACGGACATTAGTTTTTTGATTGTTTACACTAACAATTATTGTCATTAAAAGCTAGACGTAATGACAAAATATTTAAGTTGTAAAATCCGCTTCCAGTTTACTCTGGCCAAGCAAACATGCTCCATAATAACCCATTAACCCTTTAACCGCCGGTGTCGCATATATGCGACACCCACAGCTCTACCCTATACTGCCGGTGTGGCATATATAGGGCACCAGCTGATTGTGGTAATTATGCCAAATTGATCACTGTAGTGGTGCATGCAAAATCCACAAAGCAGTGTTGGTAGCCTTTGTAAGCATGGTAAAGAGGGCGTGCATAACATTACTTATATGTAAGGGTGAATATGTGGGGGTGGGTTTTTTTTTTGGGGGGGGGGAGGGTTGGTGTTAGTGGGGTTTGGGTGGCATGAATATATTTATTTCACAAAGAAAATGTGTGTGGTCCATTTTTCATATTTTGCGTGTGTGGGCTAAGCTGGGCATATAGATACGAAATAACAATAAATTCCGTTATTTATTACCCAGCACTTATTTATTTTAAATTTAGACCCCCCCCCCCCCAACAACTGATGGTGATCCCCCCCCCCCCACCCCCCGAGTGCAGTGTGGTGAGGGATTTTACTCATATCGTGTCCAACGTAATTGTTTAGCAAGATCTTAGTAGAATTATTGGTATCATATAGGCTGTCTCTAGGCCTACTGATTCACCATTGTGTGGTCTACTGTGATCATTTTAGCGAAAAAAAACACTCAACCTATAGATAACATTTTTAGAAAAACGATTTTACAAAAAATAAGTTCATAGTCTTACCAAAAAAAAAACTTTCAAAATTTGTCGCCTACAAATGTGTCTAATCTGCATATTCAAAATGACTGCCAGAAGAACAGTGCCGAACGTGAAAATACGTCATATCTCAGTAACCAAGCATAAAAAAAAAGAATAATAATGGCGCTACACCTAGGTTTTCGAGTACGGGGAACGCGTTTGTGCTATTACTTTGCGATTCAAGGTCAAGGTCACACACTGGGTCAAGGTCAAAGGTCATTTCAACTCCCTAAGGCGATATCTCTGTAACTAATCATCATATAATAACAAATAATAGCTCTACACCCAGGTTTTCCGGTATGGAGAATCGGTTGGTGCCATTAGTTTTCTGATTCAAGGTCAACCTCACACACTGGGTCAAGGTCAAAGGTCATTTCAAACTCTCTAATGCCATAACACAGTAACCAATTATCATATAATGACAAATAATAGCTCTACACCTAGGTTTTCTGGTATGGAGTGCCCGTTGGTGCCACTACTTTTGTGATTCAATGATCAATGTAACACACTGGGGCAAGGCCACAGGTAATTTCAAGTTTTCTAACTATACACTTTGACCAATCATCGAAAATTTTCCGCCTACGAATGTGTCAAACGTGCTACTGACACTTAGGGCTCATGGGCAACGATATGTTTGCAAATTTGCACCTGTTGAATTCCCATTGTAATATTTGTGCAATTTTATTGTTATTTTTTTTTACTACATTGAATTGCAATCAGCATGATTAGTGTTCTCTAACATCACTTCAAGGTTATTATGCCAGTTATACACAAGTTATATAAAATAATTATATTATCCCGTATCCATCTGTTGCCATGGCAGCCCAAGCTGATATTTCCCAACACTACATTTTGGCTTTGGGAAAAGGGTTTTATAAAAGGAATACCCTTTGCGATGCGTGTTGAAATGATATTCAACCAAAGTTGTGTCAAGATCAGTCATTTGTCACCTGCACCGCAACATTTGAAATGGGTTTAGAATCGATACATTTTTTTACCAATTTGACCTTGACATGGCCTTGGAGCGACCTTAAGCAGTACATAAAATTGCCCTCAATCCCTTGGTGATGATTATTGAAATAGTGCTTTACTAAGGATGCATCAATAATAGCTCTACACCCAGGTTTTCCGGTATGGAGAATCGGTTGGTGCCATTAGTTTTCTGATTCAAGGTCAACCTCACACACTGGGTCAAGGTCAAAGGTCATTTCAAACTCTCTAATGCCATAACACAGTAACCAATTATCATATAATGACAAATAATAGCTCTACACCTAGGTTTTCTGGTATGGAGTGCCCGTTGGTGCCACTACTTTTGTGATTCAATGATCAATGTAACACACTGGGGCAAGGCCACAGGTAATTTCAAGTTTTCTAACTATACACTTTGACCAATCATCGAAAATTTTCCGCCTACGAATGTGTCAAACGTGCTACTGACACTTAGGGCTCATGGGCAACGATATGTTTGCAAATTTGCACCTGTTGAATTCCCATTGTAATATTTGTGCAATTTTATTGTTATTTTTTTTTACTACATTGAATTGCAATCAGCATGATTAGTGTTCTCTAACATCACTTCAAGGTTATTATGCCAGTTATACACAAGTTATATAAAATAATTATATTATCCCGTATCCATCTGTTGCCATGGCAGCCCAAGCTGATATTTCCCAACACTACATTTTGGCTTTGGGAAAAGGGTTTTATAAAAGGAATACCCTTTGCGATGCGTGTTGAAATGATATTCAACCAAAGTTGTGTCAAGATCAGTCATTTGTCACCTGCACCGCAACATTTGAAATGGGTTTAGAATCGATACATTTTTTTACCAATTTGACCTTGACATGGCCTTGGAGCGACCTTAAGCAGTACATAAAATTGCCCTCAATCCCTTGGTGATGATTATTGAAATAGTGCTTTACTAAGGATGCATCAACAGCAGTCATTTGTAATAGGCTACACACCTGCACTCCAAATGGGTTTGTAATCGATAAAAAATAGATTTTTAAATGTTTTTTTCAGTTTGACACATTGTCCGAATGGTGTCTTAATGTTGGCCAACCATTGCAGACCGTAAACTAACATTATAACAAGTCACATTAGGTTAACGTGTCGTGTTTGCTGGTCACTGTCGCTCTGGAACTAGTACACCACCCACTCCTAAATTAATCATTTTGTTATTTATTGACCAAAAAGGTTATTGGACAGCTAAAAAGAAGCTAAACACCATTCGGCCGAAATGAATTTTATTTTATGAACAGGCCAGGCTATTTACATGGCAGTAAGGAGGAAATAATAGCATTTCAAATATCTGGTAATGACTTATTATATCATTCGTATCAGAAGTTGCTTTACAACAAAAATAACATATATATTTTGGAGCTGCAAAATACAATGACATATCTTTAATTTTATATAAATCGCAGAAAAGTTACCGTCATAGAAGTTACCGTTTTCATCACTCAATTGTATTACAATAGTTACTGTCAGCCTGCTCACTTTTCTACATTGTTTCCCACTATGGCATCAAAATTTACAGAGCTCTTACTATGATATTTAATACACTAGAGATGCTAGCTATGTCGTAGGCCTACCAGTTACCGTCATACAAGTTACCGTTTTCATCACTCAATTGTATTACAATAGTTACTGTCTGCCTGCTCACTCTTCTACATTGTTTCCCACTATGGCATCAAAATTTTACAGAGCTCTTACTATGATATTTAATACACTAGAGATGCTAGCTATGTCGTAGGCCTACCAAAATAAACATGATGATTAATACTGATGAACATTATTTAACATTAGGAGATATTAATTAATCAAATGAAATTAACAGTAAACATACAGACTTTTCTCGACGTTTTCTTTATCTGGCATATTGGGACTACGGTAAATCAAGTTACCATCATCAGTGGTTTAGGCGTACTCAAATTCTAAAAACTAGTTATTTGAATTTCGTAAATATACATAATTCATATTTAAAAATATTCAGTACAGGCGACGATTTTAAGTGTATTAGAGCTGCTTTTCAAAAATAAAATTATAAGTATTGTATGGGAGAGTGGAGTTAGTTGATGAGTGGGATAAGATGCTACTGTAACATCGATGAATAGCATAGGCTTAGCTACAAGATGTTCGTGTAACATGAGTGATGTTTTTAATCAATCGATCTGGCAATCAATTGAGCATTGCCAGATTCAAAAGCAAAAGAATCACGTTTAGTTGAAAATAAAATAGACATCAACATAAATATTAACGGCACACAAATAAAAAAATACCAAACAAGAAAAACTCGTAGGTGTGGTTATCGATAATAACTTAACGTGGCATAGTCAAGTAAAAAAAGTTAAACAAACAATTGCTTTCAAGCTGTCTATTTTCAGGAAAGTAAGACATTATTTACCTACAAAGACGCGTATTTTGTATTATAACTACTATATAAAACCACACCTACAATATTGCTGCACTATATGGGGACAATGCAACAAAACCGACATATATTCAATAATAAAATTGCAAAAACAAGCCGCGCGCCTCATTCTGGATGCAGATAAGTATTCCCCATCTAGTCCTCTATTCGATCAACTTGAATGGGAAACTTTTGATAAAATTGTTCAGGAAAAACAGGCCACAATGGTATTTGACGTTCTAAACAACCTTACCCCTGATTATATATGTAGCGAACCGTTGGACAGTAGTCATGCACGCAGTGATAACGAAGAAACACTTGCTGGAGTTGCTGTGAAATATTTTATTGTTAATACTGGTGAATCTGGAAATACATATCTATTGTTCTTTTATTGACATACAGGCTCCTATTTCATCATTTTAATATACGGCATAAACAGTAAATTCACTTCAATTAACTACTTTTACAATACTGTATATCTCTATCTCAATTCGATTACTTAACTTACGAAACATTGGCACTTGTCCAAATGATACGCCAGTGCGATGTCTAGGATGCGCAAACATGCGCCTGTTCAGACCGTTGCTATGTAATAAAATCATACACGAGATCTTAGTAACATAGAATAAATGCAAGGATATATTTTCCGTAATCGGGTTTTATGCATATTTAATTTAAGTTAGCAAAGTTCATTCTTACTAGAATATCACGACATACCTTGGGCAAAGGGGTGACTTTGAATGAAGGGACTATTCCCTGATGTCAGGACTGCTCCTGTACATTGTACCCCTAGGCTCTATGTATTATCTGTGCCTCAGACTAACTGAGCATGGCCTGTCGCTCAACAGGTCTGCCTAAATCATAAAATAGTAATAATCACCCTTAGAATGACATTCAAATGTTTGTTCTACAAAAATTATTTATAGAAAAAATTACTAAGATTTTGTCTAGACCTAGCCAATTAAATAATTGCCTAATAAAGACAGAATACAGTGCTCTAATTATAGTTAATATTATTCGGATATTACATGGTGTATTTATAGAAAAATGTATCAAATTGAAGATTATTAAAATGTTTATCTGAGCTGTCACCTGATTGGCTGAAATTGTTTACTTCTCTCAGATTCATAACAAATCTTTCAAGCTCTAGATTTATGTCTAAACCCTAACATATCTTCATAATAGTTTCAAAATATGATAGTAGTAGCTATCTTTTAAATTATAATTCAAATGGCTAATAATCTTATGTTATAACCAGGTAGGATTGCTCACCCAAAAAATACTTGTTGTCAACTTGAAGGCCACTGTGATCTGCACAGTAAAAATTATGCTAAGTCATTGCTACACATTGGGGTATTACTAGATTATAGGAAGATCTAGTAATGCAGATAAAAATGTAAAAACAACGATATAATTGCTAGAATAACCGTAGAAAAGGGTTGAAATATGATAATATATTACTTGTCAACAATATTATAATTATTTTTGAACCTACAGGTATTATCATTCGTGTTTACATTGCATATTTAAGACATATAGGCTGCCCAAATTATGGTATTAATAGCCACCTGGTGATTAACCATTAATATTAATGTACTGAGCTCTCAGTCCATAATTATTTATTTGCAATGTCCACAAAAACCATCTATATGAAGGCAAATACATGCCCAGTTTACAATATATCTTATTTATATAAAGCAACATGCACAAACACAAATCATTCTTTAAGATCAAAGACAAGCAATAAGCTCCATGTATCAGCAGCTCATCACAAAAGCCTTAGGTTTAATGGTCCAAAAATATGGAATTCTCTATCCGACAAAGCACGCAAAGCAACAACATTAAAAGAATTCGTACGGGGATACAAAAACGGAAATAAAAATAGTTAGAATATATATAGCAGATTTGTAATAATTGTGTTTGAAAGAAAATATATGTTGTCTGCAATTGTGCTTTAATTGTACTCCCAAATGTATTTTATGTATGTGTGTTTGTAGTTGTCATTTTTTACAATGTATATACTGTATATATATATATATATATATTTCAATACTAGATATCATTTTATAAGTCAAGTAATATTATGAGGTTAAGTACTATTATGAGTTATATAAATATACCCCAATATAAAAAAATAATAATAATAAAAAAAAATGTCCATGTTTATATTATTTTTGTCAATTATTTCAATATATACACTTCAATCATGTAAATTGTTTTACTTCAAATGATCACTGCTTGTAAAATTATATGTTGCTCCCAGATATATTGTCAGATTTACCATGTACACGAATTTAAATATATGCTATCATTACTGTTTTATATTATATAAGTAAATTAATGATACGAGTTATCTAGATCATTATATCATTATATTATTTAAATAGATGTATATATCAATGTATGTTTTTAATGTTTATGTATGAGGGCCCAACGGCGGATGAGCTATGCTCAGTGGGTTGGTACATACATGCATGTATGTTTTTAATTTTTATTGATGTTGTACGTTGCTGTATATACCTGTACCCTCGGTAAATAAAGTCTTTATTATTATTAATAATA
The DNA here is from genome assembly GCA_964017125.1 of Flabesymbios commensalis. Classification (NCBI taxonomy): domain Eukaryota; kingdom Metazoa; phylum Annelida; class Polychaeta; order Terebellida; family Flabelligeridae; genus Flabesymbios; species Flabesymbios commensalis. Next base: position 53,250,974 of record OZ024916.1, on the reverse strand, counting down.
TTATTATTATTATTATTATTATTATTATTATTATTATTATTATTATTATTATTATTATTATTATTATTATTATTATTATTATTATTATTACTATTATTATTATTATTAGTATTATTATTATTAGTATTATTATTATTATTATAAACAAATGACAAAATGAGTAAAGCGTATTGCAACACTGTACGTAGCGTCTCAAATGTATCAAAACTTAAGTAAGAAACATACGGGAAAGGGAAATTTGCTCAAGCTTTCTAAGGACGTATTTGAGGTCAATTATTACTATTCAGTAGATCTGTCGGACCAATGGACTGTCGGACCAGTGGACTGTCGGACCAATGGACTGTCGGACCAATGGACTGTCGGACCAATGTACTGTATGGCTCTTTCATGTTTGTGGCTGCTGCTATTCATCCTGCTGCTATTCAGTATATCTGTCGAACCAATGGACTGTCGGACCAATGGACTGTCGGGCCATTCGACTGTCGGACCAATGGACTATCAGACCAATAGACTGTATGGATCTTTAAAGTTTGTGGCTGCTGCTATTCATCCTGCTGCTATTCAGTAGATCTGTCGGACCAATAGACTGTCGGACCAATGGACTGTCGGACCAGTGGACTGTCGGACCAGTGGACTGTCGGACCAATGGACTGATCTTTTGCCGCACTTTTCACACTGATATCTGTCCGGCTTGTGTGTCCTCATATGTTGAAATTGAAAGTCCCCTGCATGGCTTCGCTGGTGACGCTTAAGACCAACAAGGCTATAGAAAGGTTTTCTACACGTAGAGCATTCTCCTACAGACTTGCCGCCCACAGTCCGCACATGGATGAGACATAATTGTGAAGCACGTAGGAAGATCGAAATGATGATTAATGACAGAATTCAAGTTGGAAGAACGAATTATCTCCAAGTGCACAGTAATAAATATATTCATCCGATGGGATACATGTGAGCCTTGGTGGTAGTTTTCGCAGTAGGAAACAAGACTTTTAATGCATGTTATTTGAATGTTGGATCATCACCACACACTGTGGCTCAACCTTCAACCAGCATTGATCAACGTATCATGTTACCTGGACAACTGGCCACTTCCCGCATGCTGATTTCATTTTGCTCCACCGTCTATATTGCTGGAGCAACTTCAGATAAGCATTGTGTCAGCGCCCATTGGTTGCTGTTCAATAATTCGGTCTGCCACATGAGGGTTACATTAACTATGTGGGCGCTAATAAACATGATACACGAAAGCCAAAACCAATGATTTCCTGTTGATAGGGCTCTAAACACAACTAACCATATGGTGTTATATAGCAACGCAACTATCATTTTTCGATGGGATTTTATATAATTTTTATTGTGAACAATATTTTTGTGAGAAATTATGAGTCCACAATTATGAGTCCACAATATCACCTGAATAAATATATCAAAGGCATGTTAATTTGTATAATAATATAAACGAGAGGGGAATTGTGACTTTTCAAGTAACAATAATGTTATGACTAGTTTTCTGGAGGCCATTTAGAATTTTGTTGGGTTATTTTTGTTACGACATATTGATTGGAATTTTGTTACCGTTTTTTTGCAGCTATTTTGAATTGGAATTTTAGACTTCAGAATTCAGAATTTGAATTGTAGCGATGAGAAGTCCCTACTGAGTTTTTGTACTTTTAAATACACTTAAGTTCGTTTGTCAAATGGAAACACATTTAGATGGCCCCCATTAAATACATTGACTTGTCTCTCTGTTGGTTGAATGTTGCATCACTGTTTGCGGTGCTGGCCCAACATTAAACTAATATTGGATCGACGTTTCGCGTTTGCTGGAATTACAACTGTTATTTTAATTTTGAAATCTAGCACATAAAATGTTACTACTGACCATTGTAAACATGCAAGTTGGTTCAATGTTGGGCATCCGTCTGCAATTCTGACAATACAACAGAATTAGGCAAATACAATTTAATTATCAAATCAAACATTTAAAGTGTTAGTAGGGCGACCCAGCCTGGACACAATATGGTTGTTCCAGTTTAAATGTTTATTGATAATTAATTCGAAAAAAAATTAAGTTATTGACACAATCGATTTTGTTTCCATTTATTATTATTTTTAGTTTTATATTTTTTTTCTGTAGCTGATGAAATAATGTACATTTTGATTTACGTACATTTAGAGATAATTTGTTAACTTTGTATCAGATAGATATTTTACATAATAATCTGTTTATTAAATTATTATTGATGTCTTTCTTTGTTAATAAAGTCGTATCATCGGCAAAGATAATAAACTGGAACAATATACTTGAATTGAGCAGATCGTTCACATATATCGAGAACAATAATAGACCGAATATTGAACCCTGTGGTACACCAGTAGAATTTTTTTGGTGATATGAATTACCATTATTCAAGTGTACATATTGCGTTCTTTTTTCTAGGTAATTTTTTATCAATCCAGTTGAGCTTTTGGATAATCCGTAGTGTTTTAATTTATGTAGTAAAATATTGTGGTTCAGAGTGCCAAAAGCTTTTGATAAGTATAAGAATATGCCAATAGGGGTATCATCATTATCCATAAATGATAAAATTCTGTCTACAAGCTCTAAAGGTGCCATTTCAGTGGAATGGCCTTTACGGACACCATATTGACCTTTAAAGAAAAGGTTTGAGTTTTCAAAATAAGCATATAATTGTTGGTATAGAACTTTTGCGATGGGAGAAGAGAAATAGGTCTGTAATTAGTCAATAGGATGGGATATCCTTTTTTAAATAAAGGTATAACTTTTGCAATGTTAAGTTTGTCTGGGAAAAGACCAGTTTCCAGTTTCAACACCAGTTGAAGACTTGTTTTGAGGGTAGTATAACGTAGTGAATTTGTAGGAGTTACTCTCAATAACTGTGTAGCCTGTTTTTTAAATTATTAGATTTAATTATGCTTCTTGTGATCCATGACGTTTTCTTGTGCTTCTGCTTATTACATGTTATTGTTTTATTTGGAAGATGTTTTTCTTTTAATTGAACTATCCCGATCTCTAAAAAAGAAACAATTCCTAAGGATCAGCGTGGCAAGGTTTAAAGTCGATTGAATGAAAACTCGCGCACCGCGAGTTTTCATTCAATCGACTTTAAACTTAAAAAAAAATGGCACTATAAAAGTTGAATCATAATATACAAAGCTAGCAGGAATTGCCCAAATATAATAATAAATAGCTGGGTTGCGGTGCGCGAGTATTTGACGACCTCGGCCACAGTTAGATGACCAAAGTTTGCATGAGAGCAGCTAAGATGTGTATAGTGTGGCCATTTGATGCATCAATTGATCTGGAGAGGCTGATTTGGTTTGGATGAGAAAACAAGCAATGTTCCACGATTTATCAATTTGAATCGAGCGCTGAACACAACTATCGCTATACTGTACACAACTATTCACTACTTCCGGTACATCTCTTTACACTCGTTCAAATGAAAATCACAAGTTTATTCTGACACGTCTACCGCCACCAGCCCAACTAACGCCGATTTAAAAGAGTAGTCAACTGTGTACGAATAGCGGGACATATCTGTACCAAGAAAGCAACACGCTGGTTACAAATATAAAGGCAACTGGGGTTCAACTAGAACCAGAAACGTAGATAGAGTGGTATATAGCTTTAATGTAAGATTGTATCGTGACAGCTCTCTCTGGCGATGGGAACAGCTACGTAGCCGCGAAAACATGTAGACCACCTGGTGAATTCAAAAAAATACAATATCTAGTTAAATGAAAAACAGTGTAAAATTATCAGATCATAAAAACATTCATGTTTGCTGAAAATATACACACCCTGATGTTTGGAAAACGAAAGTTATACATTAGCCAAATACCAACTAAACAAGTTCAGTTTTATGTCCGAAGCTCTGATTTCTCTGACATAAAACAATTGCATATAAATATATACAACATTCTCCTTTTTCAGTACTTCTGATCATCTACCTGCCGATCTCAGCAGTGGGTTATTATGTGTGTGGAAGCTCTGTACAGAGTAATATTTTACAATCATTGCCTGATGGAGCTGCCAGGATTACTGCAGAAATCTTGATAACTCTTCACATGGTATTTGCCTATGTTATCTGGATGAATCCATTATCACAACACATGGAAAAAACACTTAATATTCCACACAGTGAGTTGTCGTAATCTTAACCCTTTCACTGCCAAATTATTCAATCTGAATTTTCACCCACTTGAAGTTGTGTCTCGCTGACGCGATCCACAACTTCAAGTGAGTGAAAATTGTTCAGATTTGACAAAATGGAGGTCAACTGTTTTCAAATATTGCTGATTTATGTCACATTATATCTTTGACGTGTTTAAAAGGAGGTACTTAATGTGCTAATAAAAAATGAAAACCCGAATATATGCGGCACCGGCGGTTAAAGGGTTGAACATTGAACTGTTCATCGTGATTACTTTGAAATGTACCAAGTTCATGTTTTTTATGTTTTTTTTTAATAAAACAAATACTGACGTTATTTGAATGTTTCAGAAGAGTTATCATGGAAACGTATTCTGTTGAGAACTGGACTGGCAGTCATATCATGTATTATAGGCTTAGTCATTCCTGATTTTGTCATTATTATGGACATTGTATCAGCAGTATTTCTACTTCCACTGTCTATTATACTACCTGCAGTGCTGTATTTGAAACTTAAAACGCAACTGACACTGTGTGGAAACAGGTGAGTCAGAGAGTATCACGTTAAAAAACATTATACACACTAAGCTATTTACTTTATTATTTAGTTTGTATGGTGTGCATGGTTAAGTATTTTTAGTAATAACTTAACCCTTGAGGTCTTCACGATGCATTAAAGCATCATTTAACATCCCTGTAAACAGACTTAATTTTCCAACAACTAAGGGTTTTATAATGATAATTTCCATGAAACTGGTTCACCAATTCACGGCAATTTTCTTTAATTTTTAAACCACATTAAATCATCTTCATCCACTCCAAGTCGAGAATTGCGACAGCAATTTTCGGCTTGTAGTGGATGAAGTTGACAAAGGTAAATTCAGGCCTGGAAGGGTTAAGTTTCGATTATCAGAAACAGGGAGATGTTTATTAACCAGATTGGCATATCAAAGAAAAAATGTTGTGGTGTGCAAACAGATAGCAATTCATCATGGTTTAAAAATACATGTATATATACATTGATAATCTGCGATGCTGACCCAACATTGAACCAACATTGGGTCAGTGTATCTTGTTATATGGATATAATACTCCCTGCCAATTATTAATCAAGTTACATTCCCTCAGGCATTTAATATATACTTCACTTGTGAATATATCTAGGTGTTATCATCATTATTTACTTTTCAGGCCTGGCTTGCGGCTTACATATAATATTAAAAAAAAATTTTTTGGGCAATGAAAGTAATTATGTCACAACAACACAGTCATTTGTATTTTTGTTTGAATTCAGTGCTCTACCACTTCATGTGACAGTAGCAATCTGGGAAATCATCGTTGTGAGTGTGGTGGTGATGGTGGGCGCTATATATGCCGGTGTCTGTGGTGTTATCACTAACTACAGTTGATATACTGGAAATAGCTTCACAGACAACAAATGTCATAACATTGTATGAATCACAATACAACTGATTATGTTAACTGTCTGTGCACGATCTTATTCGTTATTGCTTTGTGGTGCAAAATCACATTTATGTTATGTGGTAGCAGATCCACCTCAAGGACTTAACCCTGTCAAGCCTGGGTTTATCATTGTCATCTTCATCCACTACAAGCCGCGAATTGCTGTCGCTATTCTCAATTTGTAGTGGATGATGATGATTTCATGTGGGTTGAAAAATTAAAGAAAATTGACATGTATTGGTAAACCAGTTTCATGGAAATTTTCAGTCTAAATTTTCATGGATGTGAACTGATGCTCTAAGATATGCATATGGCACTGCTTTTTGGTCGATAAAGGCTCAGATCGGTACGAGTCGCCAGATACAGGCCGAATGCGAGTGCCTGTGTCTGTACCTGTGTTTAACTGATAATTAAAACATTTAGACTACAATGCGTCAGTAAACGTAAATAATTCGCAACCGCAGAACGAATTGTTGACGAGTTTTGGTCGATACAGGAAGTTATCAGTACAAGTCTCGTGGTCCATAACACCTGTGGGAGCTCGATAATGCATCGTGATGGCTTAAGGGGTTATGTGGGGATGAGGCAGTGAAGCAAAACACAGTGAACACTGTGAAGTTGAACACAGTGTACCCTGATAGACCAGACGTGGCTGGGGGTAAGGTGTCACCCGGAATGGGAATTTAGGCCACTATGATGTTCACATAGATGGACTATTCAGGGGCCAGGATCGACCTGTTGATCACGTTGCCGCTGCTTTACAGAAATATGGCCAAAAGTGTACATGGCCTATGCGCGATTTTTTTTCGATCTGGAAAAATCTAGCGTATTTCACATTTTCGCCCACTGATTAGTAAGATATATTTGATATCAACCGAAAGCCAGTGGCACAGGCTTTCACGTAAATGTAACATATTATCTGACCAATATTTGATAAATGCACAAGAGAGCTTTAAGTTGGTATTTTAATCCATAATTTTACCTATTATTTCATACTTTTTCAGTAAATAGTAAACATACTTTTTTCACCCGGTTTTTGTATAGTATATATGTTTTGTTTTGATTCAAACATGTTCTAGAACTATTGTGGACTTAAAATAAACCCATTCGGAATAAAAAGAATGAGTTATGTAAACATATTACACTCTTTTGTGGCCAGACGTAAAAAATAGCCTGCTTTTCTTCAGGTTCGGGAAAATTGACAGTATCTCACATTTTTGCCCGACTGAGTAGTCAAATTTTGAGCTATATCAATATTTGTAATATCAATAGAAAGCTACTAGTACATGCTTTAACGTGGATGTAACATATTTTCTGTCCGATCTTTGAAAAATGCTCAAAAAAGCTTTAAGTTGGTATTTTAACCCTCAATTTTACCCAATTTTTCAGGCTTTTTCAGCAAGTAGTCAAAATACATTTCTCTCAGCTGATTTTTGTATGGTATAAATGTTTAATTTTGGATCAAACTTGTTCTAGAACTATTGTTGACTTATAATAAAACCATTTGGTATAAAAAGAATCAACCTGTTGATCAGGTAACTGCCGCTGCTTTATTAAAATATGGCCAAAAGTGACCTATGTGCGATTTTTTTTCCGATTTGGACAAATCTAGCGTATTACACATGTCCGATCTTTGAAAAATGCACAAGAGAGCTTTAAGTTGGTATTTCAACCCCTTATTGTACGTATTTTTCATACTTTTTCAGTAAATAGTCAAAATACTTTTCTCTCAGCAGATTTTTGCATGGTATATATGTTTAGTTTTGATTCAAACATGTTCTAGAACTATTGTGGACTTAAAAAAAACCATTTGGAATAAAAATATCGAGTTATGTGAACATATTACACGCTTTTTTTGGTTACATGTAAAAAATGGCGAATTTTACTTCAGGCTCGGGAAACTAGAATGTATTTCACATTTTCGCCAAATAAGTAGTCAAATGTTGAGCTATGTCAATATATTTAATATCTACAGAAAGCTACTCGCATAGGCTTTCACGTGGATGTAACATATTTTCTTTCCAATCTTTGAAAAATGCACAAGAGAGCTTTAAGTTGGTATTTTAACCTATAATGTTACCTGTTGTTAATACTTTTTCAGTAAATAGTCAAAATAATTTTATCTCAGCTGATTTCTGTATGGTATAAATGTTTAGTTTTGATTCAAAATGTTCTAGAACTATTGTTTACATAAAATAAACCCGTTTGGGATAACAATAATGGGTTATGTGAACATAGTACATGTTTATTGGGTTAGACTTAAAATTAGCTCGCTTTTCTTCAGTCTCAGATAAATTGACCATATCTCACATTATTGCCCACTGAGCAGTCGAATTTTAAGCTGTGTCAATATAATTAATATTAAAAGAAACCTACTGACACAGGCTTTCATATGGATGTAAAATATTATGTTGTGTCCGATCATTGACACATGCACACGAGAGCTTTAAGTTGGTATTAATTTTACCTAATTTTCATACTTTTCCAGTAAATAATCAAAACACTTTTCTCTTGCTGATTTGTGTATGTAATAAATGTTTAGTTTTGATTCAAACATGTTCTAGATCTATTGTTGACGTAAAATAAACCCATGTGGAATAAAAATGAGCTATTTGAACATATTACACACTTTTGTGGTTGGACGTAAAGTTTGAGCACTTTTCCTCTGGCTCGGGAAAATAGACTGTTTCACATTTTTGCCCTATGAGTTCTAAAATTTAACAAATGTACCAGCATCTTTGATATCAGTAGAAAGTCTCTATCAAGGGCTTTAACGTGGATAAGTAATAATGTATGCTAAATACGAAATGTGCAATAAAGTGTTAAGTTTGTATTTTATCCCCCCATTTGAACAATCACCAACGGTTTTCTAGTGAATACCAGCAGGACTCGCTCATGTTAACTTTATATGGTATAAATATTTGTTATTGCTTATACATTCTCTGGAGCCATATTTCAAACTGATCTTGCCCACAGAAAAAGTGATCACATCCACTTATCTCAGCAACTACAAAAGATTAGTGATCTTGACCACCGAATAAGTGATTACAACCAATTTAAAAATTATCTCAGCCATTACAAACGTGATCTTGGCCACTACAGAAGCTTTCACAGCGAGTTTAAAAGTTATCTCAGCCACTACAAAAGTGATCTTGGCCACAGAAGAAGTGATCACATCACATTAAATGTTATTGCAGCCACTACAAAAGTGATCTTGGCCACTAAAGAAGTGACCACAACCACTTTAAAGTTATCTCAGCCACTACAAAAGTGAACTTGACCACTGACGAAGTGATTACAACCACTTTAAAAGTTATCTCAGCCACTACAAAAGTGATCTTGGCCACTGCAGAAGTGATAACAGCGACTTTAAAACTTTAAAAGTTATCTCAGCCATTACAAAAGTGATCTTGGCCACTGAAGAAGTGAATACAACCACTTTAAAAGTTATCTCAGCCACTACAAAAGACCTTGGCCACTCCAGAAGTGACCACAGCTACTTTAAAAGTCATCTCAGCTACTACAAAAGTGATCTTGGCCACTGAATAAGTGATCACAGCGACAGTAAACGTTATCGCAGCCACTAAAAAAGTGACCTTGGCCACTGAATAAGTGATCACAGCGACAGTAAACGTTATCGCAGCCACTACAAAAGTGACCTTGGCCACTGAGGATGTGATCACAGCCACTTTGAAAAATATTTAAGCCAATACAAAGATGATCTTGACCACTGGATAAGTACTCACAACCACTTTAAAAGTTATCTAAGCCACTACAAACGTTATCTTGGCCACTGAAGAAGTGATCACAGCCACTTTAAACGTTATCTCAGCCATTACAAAAAGGTGGTATTGGCCACTAACAAACTAGTGTCAGCTAGTGAAAAAAATATCTAAGCCCTTACAATGTGATCTTGGCCACTGAAGAAGTGATCACAGCCATCTTAAAAGTTATCTTTGTCACTACAAAGTTGCTGTGATCACTCCTTCAGTGGACAAGATAATTTTTGGCCAAGTTCACATTTGTAGTGGCTGAGATGACTTTTAAAGTGGCTGTGATGGCTCCTTTAGTAGTCAAAATCACTTTTGTAGTGACCGAGATCACTTTTTTATGAGCGGACATAATATTGTTAGTGGCCATGATCACCTTTGTAGCAGCTGAGAAACTTTTAAAGTGATCACTTCTTCGGAGGCCAAGATCACTTTGTAGTGGCTTAGATATTTTTTCAGTGGCTGACACCAGTTTGTTGGTGGTCGAGATCCTCTTTGTAGTGACTGAGATAACCCAAAAAAGTGTGTAATAGCTCATTATTTTTTAATCCAAACTTAAAGCTCTCTTGTGCATTTGTCAATGGTCGGACACAACATATATTTTTTTACAGACACGTGAAAGCATGTGTCAGTAGATTTCTATTGATATTAAATATATTGATATATCTCAACATTTGACATTTGCTCAGTGGGCAATAATAAGAGATATGGTCAATTTTACCGAGCCTGAAGAAAAGTGAGCTAATGTTACGTCTAACAAAAAAACATATAATATGCTCACCTAAATCATTATTCTTATTCCAAATAGGTTTATTTTTGGTAAACAATAGTTCTAGAACATGTTTGAATCAAAAACTAAACATTTATACCATGAAAAATCAGCTGAGAGAAAAGTATTTTGACTATTTACTAAAAAAAATATTAAAAATAGATAACTTTAAGGATTAAAATACCAACTTAAAGCTCTACTTTCCATTTTTCAATGATCAGACACAACATATTTTACTACATCCATGTGAAGGCCGGTGCCAGTAGCTTTCCATTGACATAGTTATCTCAACATTTGACTACTCATTGGGAAAACATGGGAGATAAAGTCAATTTTCCCGAGCCTGAGGAAAAGCTTCCCATTTTTTACGTCTAACCAAAAAAGTGTGTAATATGTTCACATAACTCTTTATTTTTATTCCAAATGGGTTTATTTTAAGTGAGCAATAATTCAGGAACATATTTGAATCAAAAAAAAGTATTTTGACTACTGGCTGTAAAAATCTGAAAAAATTGGTAAAAATGTTAGTTAAAATACCAACTTAAAGTTCTTTTGAGCATTATTTAAAGATCGGACAAAAAATATGTTACATCCACGCGAAAGCCGGTGCCAGTAGCTCTCCATTGATTTAGCTCAAAATTTGATTACTCTGTGGGGCAAAAGTGTGAGATACCGTCAATTTTCCCGAGCCTGAGGAAAAGCGAGCATATTTTTAGGTCTAACCAGAAAAGCATGTAATATATTCACATAACTCGATATTTTTATTCCAAATGGTTTTTTTTAAGTCCACAATAGTTCTAGAACATGTTTGAATCAAAACTAAACATATATACCATGCAAAAATCTGCTGAGAGAAAAGTATTTTGACTATTTACTGAAAAAGTATAAAAAATACGTACAATAAGGGGTTGAAATACCAACTTAAAGCTCTCTTGTGCATTTTTCAAAGATCGGACATGTGTAATACGCTAGATTTGTCCAAATCGGAAAAAAAATCGCACATAGGTCACTTTTGGCCATATTTTAATAAAGCAGCGGCAGTTACCTGATCAACAGGTTGATTCTGGCCTCTGAATAGTACAGCTATGTGAAAATCATTGTGGCCCAAATTCCCATTCCGAGTGACACCTTATCCCCAGCCACGTCTGCTCTATGATCGCAGAAATCAGATGGTTGTGCAAAGGATGTACAGGTGTATGCTATTAGGACTGCGATAAAACCCGTGGCTTTCGTCACAAATGACACGCAGTAGCTTTCACAATAAAGTAGGGATGAGGGGGTTTTATATAACTTTATTTTCACCGAGTTCCCATTCAAAACGGTTTACAGTGACGTCACTGCGTTTCACAGAATAGTGGTCAGGACGAGAGTGGAGACGTCATGTTAGACGAGTTGGACAGATGGTGTGTTAAAGGCCTAACATTGGCCTGAACTCTACATACTCGCATACTCGCAGTCCCATTAAAGTAGGTTTGCCGACGTGGTAGACAGTGGTAAGGTTCATCGATTTGGATAGTCGCGCCTCTGAATCGGTCCTCTGAGGAGTCGGGCGCTATAGAAGTGCTTAATTAACCACTAAGAGCGATTATAGTCGTTATTAACGTCTCACCACACATAATACCCGTTCCATAGACTTACATGTATTATGACCCATACACTCAGACCTCCCAGCACTCTTTAAGTAGAAAAATGTAAATAAACCTATGTATTTTTTCAACCATCAGACTGTCCTCTTTCAATATCAAAAATAAAAAAGGGGTGTGAAAGTGATATAATTTTTTTTATTTGAGCTCATAATAACCTCTTGCCCCACTCTCCCCTGAGCGACCTCCGAAAAAATTGACCTTGTTTTTTAGAAGAGCCTTGTTACAGTCAGCGCAAGGACTTCCTGTTGGATCTATCTTCCATCATTTTGATGCTTTTGCTACCCCAAATCATCACAGAAGCGATTCAAATTGGTAGAAAAATGATATATCTGTAATATTTACCACCGAGGCTGCTGCAAAGAGCCACATTTTTAAAAAAGAGACTAACTTTCTTATTCTTAAACTTTATAATGATATGCGCGAATGAATTTGTGTGGTGAGACCTTAAGGGAAAAAAATATTTTTATGGCACATTTTTTTTCGAGTGATCTATAAAATACATTCTATTCTGAACTCAAAAAAGAAAACCTTGTCTAATTCCCATGAATAGAAGGCAGACAAACAGAAATTGAAAATCCGCTGTTTTTTACTAGATCTGGAGAAATGACCCGTTTTTCTGTAGTACACCATCATTTTTCATTTTCATGAAGCATCTGTATGGAATTGTCGTTTTTTACAGAGGTTCATCTTGAATTTAGGCCATAAATGAGTTTAGTTGTTCAGAATAATGATGTTCGGACATAAAACACCCAAGAAAATAGTTATAAATACCAAAGGACAAGAAAGTCAATGCGGGGACGTAGCTGAACCAAGTTGAACTTACAACTGTTTCAGTGCTATATGGAGGAATGCTTGATATATGGCCCATAATTGAACATTCTCAAGTCAGTTACGTTAATTTCACTAGAAAACATGTTCAAATGATATTTTTTCGCTGAAATGGCTGCCTGGTGACAATAAATAAGCAAAATGAATGGTCTAGTAGCAAAAACACATCCCATAGGCTCAAAAATGTGTTTTCTGGAACTACGGCCTTAACGTCTCACCACACATAATACCCGTCCCATAGACTTACATGTATTATGACCCATACACTCAGACCTCCCAGCTCTCTTTAAGTAGAAAAATGTAAATAAACCTATGTATTTTTTCAACCATCAGACTGTCCTCTTTCAATATCAAAAATAAAAAAGGGGTGTGAAAGTGATATAATTTTTTTTATTTGAGCTCATAATAACCTCTTGCCCCACTCTCCCCTGAGCGACCTCCGAAAAAATTGACCTTGTTTTTTAGAAGAGCCTTGTTACAGTCAGCGCAAGGACTTCCTGTTGGATCTATCTTCCATCATTTTTATGCTTTTGCTACCCCAAATCATCACAGAATCGATTCAAATTGGTAGAAAAATGATATATCTGTAATATTTACCACCGAGGCTGCTGCAAAGAGCCACATTTTTAAAAAAGAGACTAACTTTCTTATTCTTGAACTTTATAATGATATCCGCGAATGAATTTGTGTGGTGAGACCTTAACCCGTTTTATTAGCCGTTTAAATCGATGTTCTTGTGAAAAAAAATTGTGTTTAAACATCAAAATTGGCAAATGTTTTGTCTCAAATTAAAGAAACATGATACACTTTTAAGTTATGGGTTGCAGTAGCGAGACACAACTTCAAGTGGGTGAACAATTATATTATTCAATATAGGTACTTACGGTTTAATCAGTTTGAATTGTAATGAGAACGGCTTGGACGAGAGACGAAGCAGACTTGTTGTCGAGATTTAGTCCAAATGTCGGTACGTGTATATTAAAGGTGACATATCACCCCTTATATGGTATGAATAAATTTGTGACAACTAAATCAAAGTCGCCACAAGATGGGGCACAAGTGTTTCCTTATATGGGATGATTGGCTATCATGTGACCCTCTGAAAAAGTCATATGATAGCCAATCACCCCATATAAGGACATAATTATTCATACCATATAAGGGGTGGTAGATCACCTTTAAGTTTTCAAACCAATGTCGCTGACTACTGTAGTCCGAGTTGACGCAAGCACATGGGTTAGCATCAGAGCTATGCAGCATATTAAAACACACCACTACATTATTTTCTTTGACCGATCACTACATACTAAGCCGGGAATGGAGAGTTATTGTTGACCTAGCACAGATCAATTATCATGGTAGGCCCATGGTACTATAATCGGTCAGGTGTGACCGATCTGTTAATTATGAGGGATCCTCATTATGTCCGGATGTGTTTTAAGTCAGTTAAAACCCTCGGGTTCTGTGAAAAAGGCCTCGGCCTTCGGCCTCGGACCTTTTTCACAGCTAAGAATGTAGAGCTCCTCGGGCTTTATCCTATACGCAAAAGCTGTGTTTCTGTTTTCTGGTGGCCAGTGTACGCTGAGATCAATAATTTCATGAAAAATGTGAGGACAGCCCTATACAAATGATAAATACACCTATAAATACAGGCGTTTAAATCGCCTCATTAATGCATTATGCGAACGAGATGTAAATCTGTCACTGTAAAATAAATTAAAAATCTTTGATCAAACAAGGACGCTTTAATTCACTCCGCAATTGATCGTCCGTGCACCGGATTTTTGGGGCACAATTAACGAATGTCAATGATGACAGACTGTATTCTGTGAAACGCAGTGACGTCACCGGAAACCGTTTTGAATGACAAGTCGGTAAGAAACAAAATTATATAAGACCCCCTCCCCCATACTTCATTGTATAAGCCAGCTCGGTGAAAACATTTGAAGTCAAGGCTATTGAGCTTCACAGAACAGCACACACACTCTATTATTACGGCCTGGACTACCAATATATCTTCCACGCGGTTAGATATTAATATTGTGGTCACCTCCGCGTGCCGACCAAGCTGCGTCTTCGCCCCATTTTAGCACACGACCTCGCCGTTTGTTTTGAACATATTTAAACAATGAACGTGGTTTTGGCGTTCTATCAACGGTCTCCCCATACGTCCCTAATTAATACTAGGTACACGCTTCAAGTAGATTTGGTCAAAACCTCGTCCCTCGTGTCAATATTTTGAATCGTGTGTGTGTGAGATCCACCAGGTAGATCGTGTCAATAGGACCCGGCATAGGTTTACGACATTAGCTAACGTTCAATGAGGGTCGTGGACCCATAACATAGGTATTCAATTGAAGCGGAAAGAGCTGACTAAGACATTTGTATATATCTTAGGTTTCTACGCTTTCCAGAGTGCCTTTTTTGCTACTATATATAATTAGTATGTCATACATAGTAGCTATTTTATCTCTGGTTTTTGTGCGGGAAACAAAATGATAGACCTCTATGTTATCTGGGCAATGCCTTTCAATTTATTTTAAGTAGTAGTCATTTATGTTATACCCAGTTTTTATTTTGGCAATGCCACTTAACATGATTTTAGTTTATGTGTATGTCATATCATGTATATTGTCATATGATTTTAAAAAATTAACAATCTTGTATATACATGTACATATATCTCTTTCATTTCTATGACAAATAAGTCTGTAATGACTTTTTTCTGTCAATAAAATATCTGTCTGTCTGTCTGTCTATATGTTCAAAATTGACGTTTAAAGGGCCAAGATCGTTAGAGATGTGTTGTTCGACTGACTATTTCCAAGCATTTCAGCTATGAAGTCCGTATCAAACCAAACTCAGCTTGGATGTGAAAGGGTGTATCTGCCATGTCACGTTGATGATTAAAGCTGAGAATCGTGTTTCCTTGAAAATATCAAAATATATTGGTATTTTATGTACGGAAAATGACAATTACAAAAGCAAAGTTTAGCTAAAACTCATTTTAAATAGTGATAGTTAGTCTGTGAGAAACGAAGACAGCTACCATTTCACAGTTGGCCCCTATGTTAGACTCACAAATGACTTTATCTTCTTTGTTCGAAATATATAGGTGTTTTATGCAAGGCAATTAAATGATTAAACCGTCTGCTTTAATAACTTTTAATACTTTGTATGTGTTAACACCAAAATGTGTTTACACTTTTGTATAAATTAAATATTTACATATTTAGATATTATTTTAATAGTTTCTTGTGATGCATTAATCAATGTGTCACAAAGATCGATGTTCAGGAATTGTGTGGACTACAATAGCGAATTTGCTACCCACACAATGTTCTGTAATAATATTACAATCATATCAATTGGACGAAATATGAGACATATGTGATGATTTACATCGCGTGCTATTCGCAGTGTTAATCAATGATGTAGAGCTATGTCTGCCACATTGGTCTTTGGCAGACTTGGAAACCTTGGTGAAGATGTATGTTTGAAACCGGAAAACGGGATTCAGCTAAGCCCAATCCCCCATCAAGCCGCCAAAGTGGAGGGGTTATTACCACTCACATAGGGTATGGGAACTTCCCTCCGGAATTTTTTTAATCTGGGAAAGCCTGATGTGCAGGCTGGTTGTATTTCTGGGCTCATATAATAAGTTTAACATGCAAATTCACATAATCATGGTCAATGATGATTAACCACAATAATCCGCGTGATAAGCAGAGGGCGGCCTTGCACTAGTCTGGTCTTCGACTATGTGCCCATAGAATAGGTGAGTTGAGCGAAGGCCACTGATTTTCTGCATTTAAATTGCACAACAAAAAGCAAGTTTGCGTCTGTTAGGACATAAGGTAAACCTCATCAATGGTAGTAGTAGTAGTAGTAGTAGTAGTAGTAGTAGTAGTAGTAGTAGTAGTAGTAGTAGTAGTAGTAGTAGTAGTGGTAGTAGTAGTAGTAGTATTGTTTACGTCACTTTTTGACACTAATGGTGAACAGTGCAGTCCATTGATGAGATGAATAAAGTACATATGATGACGTGATGGTGGGGTGATATGGCATGGTGGGTTTTTGAGAATGTTTCTTTCACTCGCCCAATAAGGGGTGCTGGGCATGTCTAGGGGGTTCACCCCCAGGTATGCCCAGATGTCCAGAGCCTCGGGGTTTTTTTGTTCAAAAGCGGCCCCGTTATCCTCGTCCAGATAGTCCCCCAGAGTAACAATAGCTAAGGGTAACTATTCATCCAACGTGTGAGATATAATGACAAACACTCTATTGTGAGTTGTTTCAAGGCTACCATGGCCAGCACCAGTACATGTACTGCAGTGACACTGCACTGGCAGTGCTTGCACTGATACGAGAGCTGCTCTGGCACTGCTGTTGAATGGAGAAACCAGGGTATGCCACAGGAAATCAATCAATGGAGCATCAGTGGAATGAAAACACTCCTCTCCTATTTACCCCCACACCCATCTTTTGTACTACACTATAATTTTATTGCAATATTGTATTGTTCTTGATATAGGCCTATTACAAAGTAATTTACATGACCATCTCGGCAGAGAAACGTCGTCAAGTTTTTTTATTATATACTTTCTGGTATTCTAATTTATTTGGCTAGATATAGATTGTGAGATCAATTCCCGGACGCTTGCCATGTTCTTGATATAGGCCTATTACAAAGTAATTTACATGACCATCTCGACAGAGAAACGTCGTCAAGTTCTTTTATTATATTCTTTCTGGTATTCCAATTTATTTGGCTAGATATAGATTGTGAGATCAATTCCCGGACGCTTGCCATGTGAGGCATTGACAGTGTGCCACTTAGATTTTCATTTTTTGTTATACTACAATAATAGAATATGTATCTATGGCATGG
Source organism: Flabesymbios commensalis (assembly GCA_964017125.1). Classification (NCBI taxonomy): domain Eukaryota; kingdom Metazoa; phylum Annelida; class Polychaeta; order Terebellida; family Flabelligeridae; genus Flabesymbios; species Flabesymbios commensalis. The sequence goes on along the minus strand of OZ024916.1, from coordinate 53,233,432 downwards.
TTATGCATCTTTCCAGTGATGAATCGACTTCATATTTTGCACAACCATAGACCGATGATTGCCGGCACTCTCCTACATTTTCCCATATTTCAACACCGTGATACATGCGCTGGTCACGTTGTGGCTTGAAACAAGTCTCCCGTGCCAGAGGTTTAGTTGTGGTCAATTATATTTGTCAGATTGTTATTTACAATAATTCAGTAAGGATTTGGTTGTGGTAATTGCACTTATCCCTTTCTTGTTTGTAATGTTTTATACCCGTGTATTATTATTTATAATGTTATTTCAACTACCACTGCCTTTTTACACAGCAGTGTAATTGATTATAGGCCGCAGAAGATATATTTCACCTTGTACTTTGTTGCAGACACGGGTCGAGATCTTGACCCAGAAGGTGGCCACTAGGCATTTGAAATGTAACTAACCTTATTAATTCTCCCTACATAATCTGATTTATTTCCCTAAGTAGGGCTACCAAATATTTTTTACTGTAAAAGCACGATATGGGCAAGCGTGCTAATTGTAGAATAGGAACGCACAGAAAGCTCTTTAGAGAAAACATATTGTGAGCGACAGTTTATAGTATTAACAAATGGATTCATACATGTATGTGATCCTGTGCATATTTTAAAATGTTGTGAAAATTTCTAATGAATTTGTGCTTCCATTCCAAAGTTATGAAACATTGTATTGGGCTGCAGTTTGTTTAACCTGAGATAAACCGACTAATGATTGTAAAAAAGTGGTGATGATTTCACAGGTTGAAAAAATACCTTAAAAATTATATTTTCAGCTTGGAGACTCCTGGTTTGGGTTTTTAGAGATGTTAGAGAATGTCCTGGTATTGGTCTCCATCTTGTACTAAAAATGTTTAGCGAAAGTGTTATCTAGGCTCATATCGCAGTTTGACGCCCTATTGCTATTATAAACAAAAGTTATCGTCAACTTAAAATGGAAGTTATATTAGAGAATTACATTACAATAGTTACCGTTTTATTTTACTGTCTCTCGCATCGATATTTGACAGTGTTCTTATACTGTATTGCGATATACTGAAGATGCTGACATGTATCGAAATAATGTTTAGTTTTGCTGGTGATTAAAATTGATAATTGTTTGTGATTTGGAGATGTTTAATCGGTTTAAAGTAAAAGTAAGCATACAAACGTTTCCACACGGTCTGCTTATCGGCCATATCGCGATATTGGTAACTCAATGTACAGTAATCAGTGGTTTTAAACTTTACGAGTCGAAAAATCCCTGATAATGACTATTCTCACATGTTCCATTCGTCACAAACAACAAAGTGACACCTGCATTTGTCACGTTGCTGTTTTCAACAAGTCTTCTATATCAGTGATCTAGTTGTAGTCAATTGGATTTCTCATTTTCTTGTTATTAACGTTTGTAATTAAGTATAATTACATTTCAAATTAATTCATTCGACAACTGAACATGCTCAACTTGCAAGTTGTTGTTTGCAATGATATTTCATTTAAAACTGATTTTTTTACAAAAAAATGTGACAAATCTAGTTGTGGCATTGTTTCGATAACTAGGCCGAGGAATGCCCATGACACTTTGCTCCATTGAATTATGATAATGATACCCGCATATGCAACGATATCGATCAACACTTTACATTTCGCAGCATTCTAATCTAATTATTATCCATGATTTTTCTCTCTCAACAAACACTAGAAGAGACCCAGTGTTGCTTTAATATCTGGCCACCGCCTACGAGGCTGGCCCAAGATTAAGGCACAATCGGGTCAATGTTTCGTGAGTCAATAAGCCTACTGTAAATTACATAACAAGTATAATTTGCAGCATAACAAGAAACGGTCCCTGGGCACGATCTGACGTTGATGCAATGCTGGTATAATGTTGGTACACCGTCTGCGACGTTGGACCAACATTACACCAGCACTGAGTCATCCCGTATATGTTGCTGTGTTTGCAATTGGCATCCCGGCGCCCTGTGATATGCAGCGACAGAAGTACGCTTGACATCTCAATGCATGTATTTCTGGAGAGCTAGTACATAGTATTAATAATAATAATCCCCCACACAAGGGAAAATCGGTTTCTAATCATCATTGAGCCTGAAGGATACATCACAGAGGATAGACAGACTTCAAGAGGTAAGTTAGATCTTATGCATTTATTTATTATATATAAAATATTTCTAAAAATTATGGCAGAATCATATCTGCATTAAGCAGGGCAAATCTGTTATTTGTTACATATTGATCCCTTATAACAAATACACTGTTTAGACAGGTTTGCTGTAGAGACAACAACAGATTTGGTATCGCGGTATAACCTGCATCATCATGTCCGATTATTCAATTTTTTAAGTAACAGTTGATTTGTCGAGGTTTGATATGCTGATTCCTAACGAAGAAAATGATAAAAAAATCATGTTGAAAATCAATACAGACACACTTCTAAAGCTTTTCAAATTTTATGAAAAACCATATTGGAAAAAATGACTTATTGATAGAAGAACTGGAAGCTCGCGTACAAGTACGACAAGAGATAAACAGCATGTATAGTGATTTATTTATAAATATAAAAACGTGTACTAAGTAACAAAATAACTTAATAAAATGAAATAAACGGTATTGGAATGATGAATTAACAACCTTGTGGAAAATTCGAATACAAAATGATTTTCTTAAAAATAAAAGTAATAAACAGATTAAACGAAATAAAATAAAGATTTTTATTGAATCATCCAAACTATTTGACCAAAAATTAAGATTTTCTAAATATAGTTATGTGTAGGAATTAATCCACAGACATTTTGGCAATCATTCAAAACAAAGAACAGAAAAGCTGATTTACATAAATTGATTAAAGATCATGACGGGTCTGTTATTAACCCTTGTCCTGCTAGACCCGGATATATACGGTTTTAAGCATATTTTAAGCCAAATAATATGTCACTGAAATGGACAATACAGTTTGTGGTAGATGCTCAGTTAGTGAAATATCTCAATTTAGAAGATGTATATTTTCGAAAAATTTATATATTTTTCGTCATTTGAAGCTGGAAATTGCGTTAGCAATTCCAGCTTCAAATGACGAAAAATACAATTGAAACAATTCAGCAGGACAAGGGTTAAAGACCATACAATGATTATTAATAAATGGAAATAAATGAGAATCTTGTTTTAGCTATGTGTATAATGTAGATATTGATCGCAGTGAAAATAATGCTGATTACATAACACTATTAAATATACGATACGATACTTTTTTAAAAAGTGAATTATCTTTTGAAGAAATACATAAAGCAATGAAGCAGATAAAGGAGAATACAGCCACAGGTTGTTATAATAGAGCAAATCAAATTCGTAACGCGAACTGATTTTTAATACCGCTTTATAGACCCTTTCACACTATTGTTAAAGCTAGTTTGGTCCCAACGATCTGGGGAAAGTGTCATTCATTTGTTTTACATGAATGAGACAACTACAGTTGGCTAATCTTAGTTGTACTATAACACCGTCTTTGATTTGACATAGGCCTATAATAAAGGCACGTAGGGGAAAAAACATGTTTTTAAAACATATGTCATCGATTCCTTACAGCTACACGAAGAAAATGTTCCAACAGGAAGGTCACTTGTGAAATGGTTAAGTTGAGTGTAGTTTGCAAAAAAAAGATTTCCAGTAATCGTATTAACGCCACATGGAATGACATTTTCAACTGGGTCAATTAAATAACCTCCCAGCTAATTCAGACATTCAAAAAATAATAATTTAATTGTAAAAAATGTTGTGTGATGCTTTTTAAATTACAAACAAACACTAAATAATGCTTCCATCATCATAAATGTCAATACAAAGGTATCTTTTATAAAAACATCACCGGGTAAATTAGGTTTTAGCGTCATGGTATGACTTTAAAGGCCCAGTCACACTGAGGCGGTCCGAGGTGGCGGTCGGTCCAAAGAGAGATATGGCTTGAACCGTGCGAAAGTCGGCGGTTCGAGCCGCGGTCCATAATAAATGGAATGTCATATGCGCAGTGATATAATCATATACGGCCTCATAATGTATGTTTGGCAATTTTAGCATGTTTCAGAAAACAAAATAATGTGCAGTTGTACAGTTTTTTTCGGAGATTTACTGATGTTTCTGGCGGTCATAGTCGGTTTTAGAAATGCGATTTACGGTCTTTATTCGGTTATTTAGGGTATATACAGTCATATACGGTCGGTGTCGGTTATGTACGTTGATATACGATTATTGAGGAAGCTTGTCCTCGCTCCGCAACACACCTTGCTACCAATGGGCCATATATATCCCTATCTTCACGGGCGGGTATATAAGGTCTGATTCAGAGAAATACGTTCTCAAAATCAGAGATACGGTCTAGTAATTAGCACGGTCATTTACGGAGGAAAGCCGGAGATATAACGCTGTTGATTCGCTGAGATAGGGTCTTATACGGTCTCAATAACTTTATATATGGTCACTTGCGAGCGGTCATTTACGGAGGAAAGACGGAGATATAACGTTGTTGATTCGCTGAGATAGGGTCTTATACGGTCTCAATAACTTTATATGTGGTCACTTGCGCTTACATACAGACAGAAAATGTTTTTTAAGAATATATACGATTGCCCCTGAAATTCAGTATATAAGGTGTGTTACGGAGATATATTGACATATAAGGAGATATAAGGAGTTATATGAAGTTAAATGCTAGACGCGGGCTTATACGCGGAGCGGTATAGGGTTTGATACGCTACAAGCCGAAATATGCTGCTCTATCGAACCACGAAGAAGACTAGACTCCTCCTACTACCCCCAGCGTCTCTGTCAGAGACACCGCAACAATGATAACAAAAGATTGAACAAGCTATAATGACAACTACTTGTGAAATTAAAAAAGATATATAACGAAATAATGAGAAATAATAATGAAAAAATATATACTTATTATTAAAAAAAAGAAAGTCTGATGATAAATAATTGACAATAGTCTAGTTGTAAAAAGATATATGGAATACGAAATATTTCTAAATAATACAAGTATAAATTGAGGCATTTCAGTTTCGATTTGTTGTTGAAATTCCTTGAAGACAAACTTGTAATTGCTACCGCAATTCTTAGCTTGTAGTATTTAGATAACTCAACACATTTATTTAAAATTGATTTGGCATGTGAAAGCGAGGTGCGACTACTCCATTATTTAACACTCTATTGTCTATTTTTAGACAAAACTACATTCAACTGCCTGTAAAGTGAGCTGCCTGACTTGCTCCATAATAATTTTTAACATAGAGTTTGCCAACTAACATCAGATGCGTTAACATGTAGTTTATTACTAGAAATCAACACCAAAGTGTTAAATAAACGAATAGTCGCACCTGTCTTTGATTACGCATTAGAGTCAGGTCAAGTCAAGTTTATTGCACAACAATATACATTCATTGTATGGCAAACACATATAACATTACGGTACAAAGACAGTACAGACATTTACACATAAACATATACAATTTCAAACGTCCATTGCAATTAATACATATTCCAGGGTATGGATCATACCAGGTCAAAAATTAGTTATTTAATTTATATAGTGTTTCCTTCCTTAATAATTGAGCACGTGTTATATATATAGCCAATTTTCTTAATACACTATCCTCTCTGGATTTGAATATTTGCGAGAAAAAGGTAGTAGGGGATTGCGAAATGTTAGTGTGTGGTAGCAGTTCAGTTCGGAGAATCGTGTATAGAGGACATTCGCTGATAAAATGAGTTTCATCTTCAACTTTATGTATACATTTTTTACAGTAACGTTCGTTTGCTGGTGTAGGTTTAGGTCGATGTCTCCTACCGCGCTCTATCTCAAGGTCGTGAGAACTTGTACGAATTTGCGCTATTGCTCGTTTTAGTTGTATACTGAGTGTTGTTGAGGACATATAGGGTTCTATTTCATAAATATCCTTAATCTTGGCGTATGTCCTGAGTTTATTTCCCCCCGACTTGGAAATACCCGATGTGCTGTTGAGTTCAGTAAAAAATGTATTTTCGTACTGTTTTTTTAGGACAAGGTTTATCTTTTTTGGTACATCTACATCTTTTGGAATAGTTTGATGTTCCCACAATTTAGACAATCCGCAGCTCTCTAAAATATTTCTTACGAAAGTCACCCAATTTCTTATTCCACATTTGTCAAGTTTTATCTCTTCTTGATATGCTTTGAAGAGTAATTTCTCTGGTGAATTTAAAATATTGATCCATAATTTAATTGTAAAAATGGCTACGTCTATCAGTAAAGGGTAACGACCAAGTTCTGCTCTTGACGCCATATTACTGGTGAGTTTGCCTACATTGAGTAATATTTTGCAGTATTTATTTTGCACCTGTTCAAACGGAATCTTGTCGATATGATAAATGTCTTTTGACTGGCATGACATTAATTCGTACCCCCATACTGGACAACTATACAAAAGTATTGGTTTCACCATGGAATCGAATAGTTTTAGTGATACCATAGGGTTATTAATTTTTTGCGATTTTAAAATTGAGTAGATCTTAAAGGATGCACGCATCCCCTTATTCTTTAAGTCTTTAATCGCCAAAGTGAATTTTCCGTTAGTTGTGAATATGATACCTAAATAGGAAAAGTTGGATACTATCTCTATTTCAGACCCATTTATGAAAAATTTACACTGCAGGTCCTTTTTTGCAGTTCGAAATACCATTACTTTAGTTTTGTCTGTATTAATCTCTAATCCCCATTTTGTACTGTAATTCTGTAGCTGATCTAATGCGTTTTGTAGGCCAATGGAGGAGCTTGACAAAATCAACAGGTCATCTGCATAAATTAGGGAGTTCAATTTAATTGTATCTAATGACACTGCGTCACATTGGAGAGGACAAAAAATCCTCGAAATGTCATCAATAAAAATATTAAAGAGTATAGGGCTTAAACTGTCGCCCTGTTTAATGCCTATTTTACTGTTAAAACTTTCAGTGATACCCTGTGGTAATTTTACACACGATGTAGTGTTTGAATACATATTGTTCAGTAGTTTATATAACTTCCCTCCTATTCCTAAGTAGCGCATTTTTAGAAGCAATCCATTCCGCCAAACGCTGTCAAAAGCTTTACGAAAATCGATAAAGCAACAGTAAAGGTTTAATTTAAGACGCTTCACATATTTAGTAATAAGAGTTTTTAAAATAAATATGTGATCATTTGTCCCATGCTTTTTACGGAAGGCTGCCTGATATATAGATAACTTATTGTTAGTTGATAAGAAGTTTTGAACTCGTTCTGCTAATAGACTTGTAAAAACTTTACCTAAACAACTGGTAATACTTATCCCCCTATAATTGTCGCAACTCAAAGGGTCACCTTTCTTAAATAAAGGGACCTGAAAGTTTGTGTTCCATGCGGAAGGAAAATTTCCTGATTTAAGTACCAAGTTAAATAATTTAGTTATGGCAGGTACCAATATGTTTAAGCCGAACTTCAACATCTCATTGATAACCATGTCATTTCCAGATGATTTTCTGTTTTTTAGAGATTTTATTATTAATTTTACTTCTTTTATTGTGACTGCTTTATCTAGGATCTCCTGCGAGTCTACATCGACTGTTTTTTCTAGTTCTGCTAATTCATCTTGTAGACTCTTTTGTTCCTGATTTAGTTCTATATTTTTCAAAGCTAATGCTTTAAAATGATCGAACCATTCATCTGGTGGGATATTATCAGCATGAGATTCTTTTCCGTCGTTAAATGATTTTAGTGTTTCTAATGTTCGCCAAAATTCGGACGGATTGGTGTCTGCCATACCAACTAACTGCTCTATTAACTTGTCTCTGAAGAGTCTTTCCTTTTGTTTTAATATTTGTTTGTATTGACGGCACTTTTGTACGTATGATTGCTGAAGTTGAGTGTCAAAAGGTTTGTTTATCATTTTACGTTTAGTGGAACGAATATCTTTTCTCATTAGTGAACATTCTTTGTCGAACCACTTCTTGTTATGTTTAGGTCGTGTAGCTTTATTTGTAGCCCCCCTTCTCCCCCTTTTCGTTTTAAAAACTTTTCTACCTGCTCTAACAATTATGTTAGTAAAATCGTTCACTGCTTCTTCAATATTATCTTGGTGATGTCCATACTCGTTTTGCAAAAATGACACTAATGTATTTTGTGATTCTTCTTCCAATAGAGCTAATGAATATTCATCACTTTGGTTATGTTCTGCAGAAAACGTGTCGTAAAGATGATTTAGCTTTAGTTTAGGTTTAGTTGAGAGCACGGCATTATACTTTAATTGAATACAGGCTTCAACTAAGCAGTGATCAGACAGATGTAGAGGGGATACACGGACATATTCTACTAGCCTATATATGTTATAATTGCTAATAATATAATCTATTACGCTACACCCGCGTTCGCTAATGTATGTAAAATACCCCATAGAATCTCCTAAAAAACGACCATTGAGTATAACGTGTTCAGATGATTGACACAGTTCTATCAATTTTTTGCCACAACTATTAATAGTTTTATCGCAGTTATAGCGTTGTATGATATCTTTGTGGTGTATTGACTTATCTACTGGGGTGTTAAAATTACATGACGTATCACATATATCAACTAGATCACCGGTTCTTGCATTTATATCGCCTAGAATGACTGTGTCACCTAATATGCCATATGTCGCCAATGCATTTTCAACATCTTCCATCACTGGGTGACTGTCAGGAGGCACATCTTGACGAACATATACATTAATTAAATATAAATCCCTATCGTGGCCAATAGCCTGACCGTTCAAACGTACAATAAGTAGGTCTTCGTGACCACATGGTATACACTCTACATGGCTTTTGTACATCGCCTTATACAAAAATATAATACCACCATTTGGGCGACCTTTCTTTTTAGCTTTTTGTCTGGGCTTATGTATTGATCCATACCCTGGAACATTAATACTAGTATTGCTATTAGTCCATGTCTCAGACAGGGTACAGAAATCTAAACTACATATAGAGTTATATACATCTTCATCTTTGAGTTTTTTACTTAATCCATTGACATTCCAAGTCCCAAGCTTTATTCTAGAAGACGGCATAATGCAAATAATTCTATGATTTTACCTCGTCTACCCGGATATAAGCAATCAATTAAATTATTAAATGTAACATTCTATATTACACATAATTATAGTGGTAACATGTTAATATGCTATATAAATGGTGAGAACGTATAACATATCTCGTCATTTGAAGCTGCGTGCATTAAATCAGCGTGTTAAAACCACACATGAACAGCTTTGAATTAAAAACATCCAGTACTAACATGTAAAAGACTAAGATACACTGTAAATGATTGAAAGTGTAAACATTTACAATAATTAAATATTCAAGTTACCTGCATCAAGTAATAACATGTACTGGATAAGATACACTGTGAATGATTGAAAGTGTAAACATTCAAAAGTATGTGTTAAAATAACATCTAAACGTATAAAACCAGACACGTGTAGTTTACTTTAAAACATGACAACCATCGTACCATGTATCACAATAGTTTGGCATTTTGGAAATTTGAATACACGTGTTAAAAATGTACGCATTAAAATATAGAACAAGCAAGTGTCAGCTTATAAGAGTTGCTTACTCTCACATGCCAAAACCTGCTTTATCTAAGAATATATTACATAATCTCGCGTACAGAAAAAGAAAGAAATACGTCATAACATATTGGTGTACATGTTAGATACATGCTTTTGCCAGTTCGTCGTATTACCTTGTTGTTGCTATTTTAACGTTGTCTAACGCATTCTTTACAATTGTCCTTGGGTTCTTAGCATATCCGTTAGCCTATATATAGCATCGGCTACCGTATTTCCATGTCCTTGATGCCTAGGATAAGCGTTAAAAGTAGGGGGTATGGGCCAGGTGTGCCTTGAGTCACGGGGGTGTATAGGCCTATTACTGTCAACAACACGTTGTGGCGCTATATCTGGTGTGGAAGTATTGGTCCATGCGTTAAGTCCATAACACGTTGGCATGGTAGTAGCTCCAGAAGATGGTTGAGGTACTGATGGTGGTGACCAGTCAAACGCTTCTGGTGTGTGTTGTCTACGGGTGAAGTCTGGTGTTGGTGTTGGTCTGACCTGATTGACGGACTTGACACCAGCATTTCTGACGGGTATATGTCTAAAGTCAGTATCCATCAATGCATTATTGTTAGATTTGCTATCACCATGACCCTTTGGTTGCTGATTCCTTGATTGCGTCTTACTCACGCTGTAATGGGTATCACGAGTGGTTTTGTAGGTGGTGTACCGGGGAAGACCCAGTAGTGGGTTAACAATCGCCTTAATGTTACACACAAGCTGCTTCACACCCCAGTCTCTCAGGTGTACTCCATCATACTTAGACTGAGGGGTCAACAACTCTACTTGTGGGATATAGTGGAGATGATCATTTTTTGTAGATTTCTTACACATGTATTCCAGCCGTTTGTTGAAATCTTTTGATTTTTTATTAAATATGTTCCGATCAGTTCTGGTAAGGATTTGAGAGAACGCAATGTTAACATCACCACCCATCACTTTCCTTGTGTTGCTGATCAGGTTATCCACCTCTACCATGCATTTACTCACAGTTTTCTGCTGTGCTAGATCATTGGAACCAACAATGAAGACAACAAGATCCGCTAGTGTCTTTGTTCTCTCAATTGTCAGTTTTGCATCATGTAGGTTTTTTCCACGTGTCAGATGTTTTATGACAACATGTTTGTTTCTGTACATTTTACGGGCCTCCAGGGCTTTACCAATAGAAGACGTGACAATTAACACATCTGTATGTGCTGGTGTCTTGCCCCGTGCGTCATGAGAAGAGGGTACGTGAGTGGCTGGCTCTTTATTATCCAACTCATCGGGTAAAGTCGTTGGGGCATCCTTGGCATCTGACTTGGGTTCCTGGTTGGACTGGAGCGGGGATCCTGGCGCACTATTTACAGTAGGGATATCCTCCTTAGTGATGACACGGTCCTTACTAGTGCTTGTATGCGGAGGAGTTGTTGAAGAATCCCTATGTATATCCTCATTAGCGTTATCTGGGAGAGCCTCCAGATCAGCCATATGGGGAGGTGGCAGGCTATTGTTTACATCGTCTGTATCATCTGAGGTATCTTGATGTACAGGGGTATCTGTATGAGCATTTGTGACAGGGGGTTCGTCTATAGTAGTATCTTCAGCCAGGGCAATGAACCGATTTTTAAGAGGTAAGTCTGTCTCAACCAATGACTTATCATGCTCGTGTTGATCAGGCTCGTCCTCACTGTCGTCATCAACAATACTTAATGACTTATCATGCAGGTCCTGAGGTTCTGTCTGACATGATGTAGTGTCAGTTGAGGTACCTGGCAAGTTATTAGGTTCTGTCTGAGATGATGTAGTATCAGTTGAGGTACCTGCTGTTTGACGGCATGCTTCATTTGGCCTGTTTCTCAGTATATGTACCTCATTCAGAAGATCTACATACTTCGACTCTAGTTCTCGCACGGTTCGTTGTAGAGCTACGACGCCGGCCATTGCACCGCAGCCTTTATACTGATTGTCGCGTTTTGCTGAGAGGGCAGGTTTCTTAGTGACCTTGTTTTGTGCTATCCGTGGGCGACACTTCTTTACCTCACTTGTCTTGCTATGCCTTTTAGAGTTCACAGTGGGGTCAATATTGGCAGATGTTGGAGATGTAGATAAATCAGTAGCTACTACCTTTTCATGTAGAGCCTCATCTGTCAGGTCACTGGCCAGATTATTCCCCGATATGTCATCGACATTTAGTTTGTCCAGTTTATGTTCCCTGGACACGTGGTCCAACAACTGTACCGTGGTGTCAGTAGATGTTGAACCACTGACCTCAATATGTCGTCATTGATTACAAATAGCTAGCTCACACAAATAAAGTCACCTCAAATTGTACCTCTTCTGCACTTCATTTCACAGGCATATTTTATATGGGTGACGTCTATATATTCATAAAGTTTTCTGTTGTATTTTTTACGTGTTATATGCCTTTTATCCGGGTAAAAAATGAGATATAATCAAGAGCGGTTTACAGTTGGTTTACAGACGCCGCCATCTTATATCATCTTCAAAACAACATAAGGGTGGGGGCCCTGGTGGAGTGGTTTAAGCTGCCTGCTTGAGATCACGGGTTCGAACACCTCGTGACCGTGATGTAGCGTGTTCGGCGTCAGACCGCCAGGGTTCGAATTTCTAATCCTGTGTCTGGAGGGCAGTGTCATCTCATTGATGTCACCATCCTCAGGAGGTTCTCCTGGCCCAGTTTAGCTCATATGTGCACAAAGGAGGCCTGAAACCCGATTCATTTCATCTCATTTCAAAACAACATAGTGGAGTAAATTTTAATATTTCCATCTACCACAAGCTTGTCATTGTTGTGGCAATTCATAGCTTGTTGTAGATAAAAATCACTATCTGTTTTATCAGTCAAAACAATTTTTTGCACCAAAATAAACTTGTATCAGATAACGTTTTGTCACACAGCGTCAGCATGTCTACAAGGCGTCGTAAATGACCTAATATGACCCTGTGATGTGAGCACTGAGATTAAATAACACTAAATAACCTTATTTCTTCTTATCTGGCCGTATTACACTGTTTCTAAACGAGTATGGATCGTATTGGTCCGAATATGGATCGTATTGGACCGCATGCCTGGACCGTATCGACCCGAACCTACCACGAATTTATAATTCCGTACTTAACAGAAAATCTCGTGAAACACCTCTTGTGAATCCGTATATGACCGCTACTCATACCGTAAATGACCGTATTGGACCTCAATGAACATTTCTTGACCGCACAGAACCGTAAATTTCATTATATAACCCTACACCACCTCACATGACCTTAAATATCCGCAGTAGACCGCTTATGGACAAGCGTATATCACCTTATAAATTCATCAAAAGCCCTGAAAGTCACTTTTTCCAACCTCAGAACTGAAAAAACCGAGGTCTTTTAAGGTCATTTATGGTTCACAAAATATCATTTGCAGTCATTTGCGGAAGTTTACAGTGTTGTAAGGTTATATACGGTTCAACGGACCGCGCGTGAGCCGTAAGTTTTCAAACATGTTCACAAATTAAAAAAACACCCACGGTCGACGGCGGTCAACGGCCGGTCGGCTGGCGGTGCGCGAGGTCCAATACGGTTCAATTCGGACCATAAACATGGTAAATGCGACCGTATCTCTCTTTCACCCGAAAAGCCCCGTGTGACTGGGGTATAAGGGATATTGTCCGAGTGTACAAACACAACCTATACACACACAAAAAAAAACTACAAAAATAATAATTCCATACAGTTGTGAATATGGGTTGTCTTATTCCATAAAACAATTACGCGATTTGAGACAAAAAAATAACAAATTATAGAATTTTAGAATCCCTGATATAGTATATGACTATATGTATACCTATACGCACAGGATGAATTGACCATGATGACATACTGCTACATTTGTTTTTTTCCATCTTTATATCATACGATTATATGAGGGTGCGAGAGAAATGTTTTAAACGTCAGCTTAGTGTATGATTATCAGCCGCTTATTATTATTTACATATTTTCTATTTCGCATAAATCTTTTATTTTTTCGCTTGCCATTATCGCACGTATTGAAGATACAGTATTAGTCTGGTGGTAGTGGGAATTTTGTGGGAAACGCAATATAATTTATTCTTCACTTTTCTCCCACAAATAGTGAAATTATGTTGTGGTGCGCCTCCGTTACTGATATGTAGCGTTCTCGGGCTGAGACGGTCAATGGCTCGAATGTACAATCATACGGACTCCAGTGTCATCTAACTCATCTCACCATCCTCAGGAACATCTCAGTTTAGCCTGTATGTGCACAAAATTGACGTAAATCCCATTCATTCCCATGCGCTTAAGATGTTTGGTTACCATAATAATGTGTGCACCAAAGAAATAATATCAGCTGCAGCGGGATTCGAACCCTGTGCCCACGGGCTCTGAGTCAACCACGCTACCGATAAAATACCCTGGCGCCTCATAATGATATCTATGCTGCTCTGGTAAAAGTTTCGTGCAGATCCGTGCGATCCGAGTCGAATCCGGATACTAATCCGGATCCTGGTCATAATCCGGATCATCCCCGAAATCTAACGGATTGTTCACTCTTGTACAAAATACTGTCAAATCTTTAAAGTTTGTAACATTTTAATTTAGCCGACAAACGAACAAACAAACACGACCAAAAACATAACTATCTTGGCTGAGGTATAATCCTGACGGAGGTAATAGTTATTGATAAATCATTAAATGGTTATACTGGCATGCCAAGGACACGTCACTGCACCCATAGCATTATTAACCCTTTCAAGCCTGAGTTTACCATTGTCATCTTCATCCACTACAGGCCGCGAATTGCTGTTGCGATTCTGGACTTGTAGTGGTAAACCAGTTTCATGGAAATGTTCATTCTAAAACCCTTGATTGTATGAAAATAGATTTGTTTTCAGGGATGTAAAATGATGCTTTAATGCATCGTGAGGGCTTAAAGGGTTAACCCTTTGCCTGCTGATCACGACTAATGTTGTTTTCAACCTGTTTTATTCGTCAATCAAATCACCGATATCGCAGGGGCGTATCCAGGGGAGTGACCAGGGTGCTCGAGCACAACCCTTAATTTCCGGAGTGGTAAATTTCCAACTCAATAATTTCTTACAAAATTAATACACCAGTATCCGGCATGTTGGTGCCAGCCCCCTCCGCACCTAAATATCCCATTTAAGGTGGGATGCATCATTGGCGCCATTAGAGTAGACAATGTTCTGTTACGTGGTGGACCATTGCCTGTGCTCGCCACATCGGCCCATGTGACGACAGAAGCAAAATCTTTGCAATGCAAATCTGTAAAATTGATCATTTAGAGCACCTAAAAGTAGGAATTTGTTGCGACTGGTCTTCTTTCTCCTGTACACCCTTAGTGTGAGATGGATACATTTTGCAAACATTCATTCATTTTTTTAGAAAAAAGAAACAATATAAAATATATCAACTTTGTGTTAGTCTTGGCAAATAATTGAAACGTTGACCCAGACTTGAAACAACGTTATGCAAAAATAATTATGCTAAGATTGATGGTAATTATCATAGAATACTCTGAAACAATGTTGTTCCAAAGTCAATATGCTAAGATTGATAGTAATTATCACAGACTACCCTATATATAGGGTAGGGTGGGGCAAAACGCCTACCGTAAGCATTTAAAGCTGTAGTTATGTACTACCTACCTCTAGGATACTAAATTGCACTATCCACTACCCTGATGTTAAATTCCCTGTTTATTTATTTTTGCTCTCGAAATGCGAAAATACAAAAAGACACAAGTGGGCGTTTTGCCTCACACCATGGGGCAAAACGCCTTTTGGCCTTTTGGCCCACCATGGGCGTTTTGCCCCATCCGCTACCTAACATAATAATACACTGTCCATGACCTTAGGTTGACCATATTATCAGTGTGGTTAAAGCAAATTCAATAGAAACACAGGTTCAAGTGAAAGTCAGACGCACTAGTAGTAGCCTGAGTGTGAAATGGGCCAGCAGTAGCCTGAGTGTGAGACAGGCCATGCAGTAGCCTAAGTATGAGATGGGCCGGCAGCCTGAGACAGGTCAGTAGCCTGAATGTGAGACAGGCCAGAAGCCTGGGCGTGAGACGGGCCAGTAGTAGCCTGGGCGTGAGATGGGCCAGCAGTAGGCTTAGCATGTGTATCAGATGGGCCTGCAGTTGCTTGAGTGTGAGATGGGCCAGTAGCCTGAGAGTGGTATGGGCCAGTAGTAGGCTTAGTCTGAGTGTGAGACGGGCCAGCAGTAGCCTGAGTGTGGGACAGATCAGTAGCCTGAGTGTGAGATGGGCCAGCAGTAGCCTCAGTGTGAGATGGGCCAGTAGCCTGAGCGTGGGATGGGCCAGCCGTAGGTTTAGTCTGAGTGTGAGGCGGGCCAGAAGTAGGCTGAGTGTGAGACGGGCCAGTAGCCTGAGTGTGAAATGGGCCAGTAGTAGCATGATGGTGAGATGGGCCAGTAGCCTGAGTGTGAGATGGGCCAGCAGTAGCCTGAGTGGGAGATGGGCCAGCAGTAGTCTGAGTGTGAGATGGGCCAGCAGTAGCATGAGTGTGAGATGGGCCAGTAGCCTAAGTGTGAGATGGGCCAGCAGTAGCCTTAATGTGAGATGGGCCAGCAGTAGCCTGAAGGTGAGATGGGCCAGTAGCCTGAGTGTGAGATGGGTCAGCAGTAGCCTAAGTGTGAGACGGTTCAGCAGTAGCCTGTGTGTGAGATGGGCCAGCAGTAGCCTGAGTGTGAGATGGCCAAGCAGTAGCCTGAGTGTAAGACGGGCTAGCAGTAGCCTGGGTGTGAGATGAGCCAGCTGTAGCCTGAGTGTAAGATGGGCCAGCAGTAGCCTGAGTGTAAGATGGGCTAGCAATATGCTGAGTGTGAGATGGGCCATTTGCCTGAGTGTGAGATGGACCAGCGGTAGCCTGAGTGTGAGATGGGCCAGCAGTAGCCTGAGTTTGAGATGGGCCAGTAGCCTGAGTGTAAGATGGGCCAGCATTAGCCTGAGTGTGAGATGGGTTAACAGTAGCCTGAGTGTGAGATGGGCCAGCAGTAGCCTGAGTGTTGAGATGGGCCAGTAGCCTAGGTGTGGGATGTGCCGTGTCAGCAGTAGCCTGAGTGTGAGATGGGCCAGCTGTATCCCGAATGTGAGCTGGGCCAGCAGTATCCTGAGTGTGAGATGGGCCAGCAGTAGCCTGAGTGTGAGATGGGCCAGCAGTAGCCTGAGTGTGAGATGGGCCAGCAGTAGCCTGAGTGTGAGATGGGTCAGTAGCCTGAGTGTGAGATGGGCCAGTAGCTGATTGTGAGATGGGCTAACAGTAGCCTGAGGAGTGTGAGATGGGCCAGCAGTAGCCTGCGTGTGAGAAAAGGGCCAGCAGTAGCCTGAGTGTGAGATGGGCCAGCTGAAGCATGAGTGTGAGATAGGTCAGTAGCCTCAGTGTGAGATGGGCCAGCAGTAGCCTGAGTGTGCGATGGGCCAGTAGCCTGAGTGTGAGACATGCAAGTAGCCTGAGAGTGTGATGGGCTAGCAATAGCCTGAGTGTGAGATGTGCCAGTAACCTGAGTGTGAGATGAGCCAGCAGTAGCCTGAATATGAGAAGAGTCAGCTGTAGCATGAGTGTGAGATCAGTCAGCAGTAGCCTGGGTGTGAGATGGGCCAGCAGTAGTTTAAGTGTGGGATGGGCCAGTAGCCTGAGTGTGAGACGTGCAAGTAGTCTGAGAGTGTGATGGGTCAGCAGTAGCCTGAGTGTGAGATGAACCAGCAGTAGCCTAAGTGTGAGATGAGCCAGCTGTAGCCTGAGTGTGAGATCAGCCAGCAGAAGCCTGGGTGTAAGATGGGCCAGCAGTAGCCTAAGTGTGCGATGGGCCAGTAGCCTGAGTGTGAGACGTGCAAGTAGCCTGGGAGTGTGATGGGCCAGCAGTAGCCTCAGTGTGAGATGGGTCAGCAGTAGCCTGAGTGTAAGATGGGCCAGCAGTAGCCTGAGTGTGAGATGGGCCAGCAGTAGCCTGCGTGTGAGATGGGCCAGTAGCCTCGAGTAGCCTGATTACGAATCCAGATCATGATCACCCATTAAATTATTTATGATAGTCAAAAGGGGCAAAACGCCCACCTGCCTGGGGCAAAACGCCTATGTGGGCGTTTTGTCCCACACCATGGTATGCGTTTCGCCCCAACTGGAAACAGAGGAAGTTTCTAAATGTTGTCACGTGACCATGTATATCTTTCAATGGAAACCAAATTGCATCGGTAACCAACACTAGTAGCTTCGGATGTACCCCGGTTACTAGTGGTTCTCAGTATTCCTTGGGCCCTGAGAGACTATATAGTACTGCTCGCATTTACTAAGGATTGTGTTACATTATGTACTTACATGTAGCATGTATACACAACACTGTTTTGTTACAAATGGTCGACATTTTCAACAGTTCATTGAGAATGTGGCAGTAGTTATTCAAGAATCACATGAGACTATAAAATCACGTGGAATGACGTCATAATAGCGGTGGGCGTTTTGCCTCACCTGGGCGTTTTGCCCCACCCCACCCTACCCTATGATATTTATAACACACCACAAGCACAATCCACAGTAGGCTATGGGGATCGCTTAAAACGGACAACGACTTAAAGCTGGACGTGTTGCTCTCCCAAGCAATTGACGTTACATAAAATAAAAAGAATAAGGACCACGAGATAAAGATTATTCAGGTAAAAATTAAACAGGGTCGCTTTGTCAATTTCCAATATTAAATTGTTGTATTATATTCATGCATAGACTTTGCATTTGTTTTAAGAGCGTATTTGAAATCGTCGTATTTTTTCAGTGCAATATATAGACCTTCAGTATAGTCCATGAGCAGGTAGGGTCATCGGTACCACAAAAAGGTACAAATTCCCATTCATGCCATGTTATTCTACATGTCGTAATAAACATTATTTTGTATGATAGCAATCTCAATGTAGTAGCTTAAGGTCTCACACAACTATTTGAAGTTTCCCAGTGTAACATTTATGTACACTCTTTTTAGGCGAATTTGTGTAGCTTAGGCTCATTAGAAACACAACAAATTATATACCAGTTTTTAAGTATACCTCTCACCATGTCAATAATTGAATAAAAATAGGCGGTTAAACACTTTTGATGAAATTCAAGATAATGCGTAGGTAATTTTATTTGCTCCAGAACGACAATTTTGCAACTTGGTGAGCTCATGGCAAAAAGACAATAGGTGGTGAGGTGTGTGTCATGCGAGACAATGTTCATAGCTTGTTTTTTAGATGCTTTCCTGGACATAAATAACTAGACGAGATTGTGTTTGGTTGCGAACCCTCATAAGCAATAAAGACATCAGATGGATGTGACGCTACAGAAAAAAATCACCATGTTAAAAATATAAAATGAAATCAAATGTAATCAGAATACGGCCTATTAATATTTTGTAAGGATACATCACATTTAAATGTGTTACATTTGCCCCTCACGTTCATTCAGCTGGATCAATAGTGTTCTGGTATTTTAAAGCTACGGTAGGAGAGCATATCAGCAAGTGGAAAAACTGTTTATTTCAATTTTATTATTTCAAGTTATAAACAATAAACAAAATTTAATCACCTCTTTTTGACCACTAAAGGTCACCCAAAGTCAAATTTAAATATGCTATTGTATGCCGATATTTTTGCACCATAAAGTCACATTACTACACAGCTCTCTAAAAGTCCATCAATGGTGATTATTGCCAAAAGAAAAACTGAATCTTAACTGCATGTTTCATCAGACACTTAATGCGAAGTTGTTTTCCCATAGTGTTTCCTTGGTGTTTTCAATTCAATACGCAGTTCATTTAGTACTATAAGGGAATACTTTCCAGTATACATATCTTGAAGATACTCGATTTTTTTTTTTTTTAAATACGTTGTTACAGAAGTTCTCATACATGTTATAGCAGATATGTGATAGAGCACTTAAGTGCTCACTTTGTCTTTTAGTGCAAGAGCATTAGGGTTGAACCTGGAATAAAATTGCAGAAAGCTGATTTTTTCAGGAATGATACATGGACATCTCCCCAGACGAATTCCGAAGAGGCCCCAAAAATCCCCCTTGTGCATTTTTTTTAATTCAAGATGGCCGCCACCATGTAACGCCATTTTCGAAAAAACAGGGGTATACCATAATTCCTCACTTTTGCAGTTAGAAAAAAATATTTAGGTGTCTCTACTTATGTTTAAGGACACAAAGAGTTCATCCAGATGATCAGAAATGATATCAGTACTTTTCTCAATACCAAAAATCCAAGATGGCCGCCATATTGATATACTGAGTATGTTGAGTGATCTCTTAAATAAACCAAAATTTGAAGTAACTATCTCGTTGTTGAGCCTAAAATGTATTTTTTGTCTAAACCCATGGAATCTAGCACTTATTTAGATTACTAATATTTTATTATATTGAATTTATCAACATAAATCCCACATAGTTTAATGTTATGTAACACCATATAACGCAATTTTTCCAAAAAAAACAGGAGTATACCCCAATTCCTCACTTTTGCAGTTGAAAAAAATATGTTGGTGCCTCTACACATGTCTTAAGGCACAAAAAGCTCATCAGCAGGATCAGAAATGATATCATTCCTGTTCTTATCTCCACAAATCCAAGATGGCGAACATTATGTCAAGCGTCCCCCCCCTCAGAAAATCACTTACATGCCATAATCCTCATGTTGTTGAAACTTTTTTTCGGAGCCATGGAATCTAGAATATATTTCCATCACTGATTTAGAATGTGCTTATCAACACAAAATCCAACATGGCTGCCATATTGGTTAGCTCTTTTAGCGCAGGTGCCACGATTAGGCGATGTCCAACTGATTTTTCATATGGGAATATAGATATAGATTTATCAAATTTACAAAATATCATATGTCAGAAATCATTGATTAAAAATTCTAACATGTCTCATTTTTAAATATAAGGGTATTTTTCATTCATTTGAAGCTTGAGATAGCGTAAGAAATTTCAGTTTCAAATCCAGCGACTAATTACAATGTAGGTATTTTATATAATAGGCCTATATAAAATGTTTTTCGATTTTGGTTAAGTATTAGTTGTGATTATTCTAGGATATGAATATTAGCTACTTTTGTATGAATGTACATAATAACAGAGCTAAGTACAATATTACACCAGCTTGAACACGTGTCCTACGAGACTGTTGGTTATTTACATGTACTACTAAATAAGAAAATGTTTAAATCACATCATTTTACTGGCAGAGTTTGACCATCTATAGGCCTACGTAATTTGTTCCATTTCCTGAAAATGGTAATAAATACCTTGGATTATAAATTAAATATTCGGATATTTTTGAATATTAGTGTATTACGTAATAAATATATTACATTGTATAATATTGCAATGTGATATTACATTGAAATGTCAGAATATGACATCAAATTGGAGGATGCGACAGTTTAACGTCAGGATATGATAGTTTTACGTCAGGATATATGAATATGATATCAGGATAGGACACTTTAATATTATGATATGTAATATAATGTTCAATCATTGGTGTTTAATATAACAAAATCACGTTATGATGGCTCAATACAGCTTCATAAAGGCAGTATATAGTGGCTAAACATCACGTTGCTGTATTAAAATGAAAAGATATGGCATCATATTATCACGAAATACATTACAATTTCGTCATATATCATTATAACATCACTATGACATTTTAATGTCAGGATATGACATTTGAATATTAGGATATGGTACTTGAATATTATGATACAATATTGATGAAATGACACATTGAGGTCACAATATAGCATTGTAATGTGATGATGTGTCATTATAATGACAAACATGCTATTTAATATCGAATATTGTATAACAGACTTGTCGGATTATGACAGTCAGGATCTGGCATTGGATTGTAATTCATCAGAATATGACACTTTAACGTCATGAGATGGTATTATAATGTCCAAATTTTGTCCTTTTATATCACACAATAAGATTTGAATGTCAAGATATTCCATTTTTTATGATAGGATATTATATCATCAAATCAAGATATGGCGGGCTTGGCGGCATTCTAATGTGACATTATAATGACTGAATATGACACTACAATATTTTAATGTGACCATAGAATGTCAGGATATGTCACTTTACAGTCTGGATATGGCATTTTAATGTCAGGATATTATATTGTCATGTCAAGGTATAACATTTCAATAACATTATATTGAGAGACGCACGTTACCATATGGTAATACAGAATCGACATGGAACAGTCCAATATCAGGATGGCACATGTCGGTTCAACATATATATCGCAATATAATTCAGTAAGTAAAGGCCTCTACATTGCTCAAATACCGGTACTCCAAAACTGCCAAGAACAAAAGCACTTCGGAAGATTCAATAAAATGGAAAGTAAGATAGGGTTAAGACACATGCTCTTTGAACAGCATGTGGCCTTGCCCTCTCTTACTTTCATTTCCTCTTACACTAAAATGTCATATTGTGATGTTAATATGCTATATCATGATATTATAATAATATAGTGACAATACACTAAAAGATCATGTCACTTTAATATCATACTGTGATGCTTAACCACCATATCCTGGATTAATACATCTGTATCCAGACATCATAACGTCATTTTACTATAATGAAGAGCAATATTTGTACATTACAAAACCATATCATGACGTTAATGTGACTTGTCCTCATATTATCGTGACATAAAAAGATCATATCCTGACGACAAACTGTGACATCAATTAATTTAATGTCATATTCCGATATTCTGATGTAAAATCATCTCATTACAACACCATACAATGCCATAACTTCATTACGAAATATATATATCCTAATATTCAAAATGTAATATTTTGAAATTTAAATGATATATTTCATGATATTAAACATATTGAAATTCGTAGATCATGGACAAAAGTAAGTATTTAAAAGTGCATTGTTACAGGACGATTATCGAAGATGACATGTACATGTAACATGTAAGGCGCAAGTCCTTATCTTGTAACTGATATTGGCTAGAAAGCCTCTTTTCAACGTCACCTACTGCCCCAGCCAACACGGGGCATTAATCCAATTCTGTTTAATTTTTGGGCCAGCGTCGAGGACGGTCAGTCAATATTAAAACAGCATTGGATGAATGCCTCGTGTTTAAACTCCATCATGATACAGAGTATATTTTGCTGTACAGGAGAGTGTGGAATCTACTGTCTGGGAACGGATTTTTATCTAATGGTCCTTTGTCACCAACGCAAACTGAAAAAGCAAACGCTCCAGAAAGAGTGCTAAAAAGAGTGAGTTGAGGGTGCAGAGTGGCTTGTTCAAAGGGGGGAGGATCTCACAAATCTAGAGTCTACTGTACAACGATATGCTCTTTTTGTATTGGCCAAACATGTAGAAACTGACAGCTCGGATGATTGGAACGCAATAATTTCATTATTTACCGGAGATTAATTTGTTAACTTGACAAATCTCAATCTACATTTCTAGTGGGAAAGCTGTTCGAAAACACTCCAAAGCGTCACCCACCATGGTAGAATTAACTACCATGTGGGATTCATGTCGATAAACTCAAAAATATAATAAAATATGGTCATCTAAATAAATTCTAGACTCCATGGGTTCGGCTAAAAAAATACATTTTAGTTTCAACAACGAGATAGTTATCGCATATTTTCGGGTTTTTAAGAGATTGCTTAACAAAATATTATGGCGGCCATCTTTAATTTGTGGTATAAAGAAAAGTACTATTATTTCTGATCATCTGGATGACCTCCTTGTACTTTAAAACATAGGCAGAGACACCAAAATCATTGTTTTAACTTTAAAAGTGGGGAATTGGGGTATACCCCCTTTAAAAAAATTGCGTTACCTGGTGTTATTTTGAATTAACTACTATGTGGGATTTATGTTGATAAATTCAATATTATAAAATAATGGTGATCTAAATAAGTGTTAGATTCCATGGGTTTAGTCAAAAAATACATGTTAGGTTCAACAACGAGATAGATATCTCATATTTTCGTGTTTTTTTAAGAGATCGCTTAACATATTCAGAACAATATGGCGGCCATCTTGGATTTTTAGTATTGAGAAAAGTGTTGATATCATTTCTGATCATCTGGATCAACTCTTTGTGCCTTAAAACATAAATAGAGACACCAAAATATTTTTTTTCTAACTACAAAGGTGAGGAATTAGGGTATACCCCTGTTTTTCGAAAATGGCGTTACATGGTGGCGGCCATCTTGAATTAAAAAAATGCACAAGGGGGATTTTTTGGGCCTCTTCGGAATTCATCTGGGGAGATGTCCAGGTGTCATTCCTGAAAAAAACAGCTTTCTGCAATTTTATTCCAGGTTCCGGTGTTTTTTTCACTAATGCTCTTGTACTATTTATATACCGATGGCTGTGGCTCATCTAATATGATTTACCAATAATAAATGTAGGCCTAGTGTATACGAGTAGTTGAAATCGAGACATAGGATAAGCCTAAGATATAAGCCTAAGATTGTTGTCCTTCTGGATATCTTACTAGCATAATTCTACTGGTGTTGTGAGAGCCATCACAAGCCTAGAAATACAATCATGTGACATCTACAATGTTGATTTGAGTCTATTATTCACATTATCTCCCCATTTATCTTGCACGTTACAACTACCAAATACATATATATCTAGAAGTGTATACCTACTTTGTATCTGGATGCTTCTGTGTATACCACATTATTGAAGGTATAATTATTTAGGTATTTCAATTGCTTGAAGGCATAGGAGCTAACATACTACATGTACTATATCTTATCTAAAATAATATACCTGTGCTGCACTATGTATTATGTTATTGGCGTGCTAAGTGAAGATGAAGATTTGAATATAACTATATACACAAAATGTCAATAGTACGCTGCAAAATTAACATTTAGATATTTAGCATATAAATGACTTCCAAAGTTGCGTACTCATTTGGTGTTGCTGATGATGGGATAAGTTTATAGACATGATGTGATGCACCATACTATTTTTTTTGCAGTATACGATTAAGATATGTTGGAATTTTTGAAAACTAAGTATTATCCTGAAGATTGTTAGTATATTTGATTGGTTTTGCAATAATATTGTAATACCTGTAAAATATCTTTTGCAAATTTCTCAATTTTGGTCATGGTGAATTCTTGAAACACGACTAGTTCCATTATGTTCTGTATACAGTTTAGTGCTGCAGTCAGCTATTGGTTGCAACAGTAAAACAAAACAGAAATCAAGTTAACCATTCTACTAACCTCATAATTTGCATAACAATAAATGTTATAGATCTAGAAAAGTAGGCATATATACGAATATACCGGAACTGACATCCACTGAAATAAATGCTTTCACATCATTGTTTTGCATGCAGCACACATAATACGTTCTGGTTCAAGTTTATGTATAAATGTTTTTCACGTCTTGTTTAACGAAATACCTTATAATTGAACTAAGCTGTTGTAATCTTTTCAAGTTACTATGACACATGTTTCTTGTATGCATGTATGCTGATACTTAGAACAAGCACTGTGACTAGGCCTTCGTAGTATAAGGGTGACGGAAAATATATTATAGGATATGCAAATATTTAGCTAGATATTCTTCAGTGTCGTGGCTCTTTCATTTGCATCAAATTTAGCATTAAAATGTTTCATATATATCAGCCTACGTCTGAAAATGAAGCTATAACATTTAGCAGCTTGCAATAATCATGAAAATAACGTCTGTTGAATGGAGTTGGGTGGATTAATTTCTAACGCTATAACATACATTAAGCTATTACATAGCAACTGTTATCATGGAAATATATGTAGTACTTACTATATACCGTTGAACCATAACGCCTGGTAGTTTTAAAATTGTGGTCAATAACGTATGTTGAATTGGAAAATAAAATGTTTAAATCATTCACACGGTGGGTTTGCTTCTTACGTGATAACACATAATAATCCACTACATAGAAACTGCTATCATACCAATATATTTAGTACATACATATAACTTGCCAAAAACACAACAACACGTTTGTGCGTCTTGTGTGATTGGGTTAAAACTCGAAACAATAAATGTAACTATGTAAGAAACGCGTGAAAAATTGTACATATACACATATTTAGTTACATAATTTGTTATTTTGTGACTATTTCATTTGCGGCAAACGTAACAATAAAATAATGCAGATATATATCAGCCTACATACAAAAAATTCAACTATAATATCTAATAGTTTAAAACTTATGGAGAATAACGTATTTTGCAGTGAAAAATAAAATGGTCAAGTAATTCATATGGTGGGTTTATTTGTGAGGTGATACCATAGATTACGCTACTACATACACACTGTTATCATGCAAATATATTTACCACAGACATGCACCTTGTCGAAAATCTGAAAGATAAAATTGTGTTTCTTACATGATTGAGCCACGCAAAACAATCACTGTTACTACATTGTAAATATGTTAATAAATATAATATAAAAATTATTAGTTGCCTTATTTTATATTTTATGACCTGTTTACTGGCTTCAAATTTAGCATCAGCATGTGTTAGATATATATGAGTCTATAATAAAAAAATACAGCTATACTATTGGGTAGTTTTGAAATTAAAGTCAATAACGTATGCATGATTGCTAAAATAAAATGGTAAATCATTGAGAGGGTGGGTTGATTTGTGACGTGATAACACACGTTAAGCTACTACATACAAACTGCTATCATACACAAATATTTTGTGCAAATATATATCTTGTCGTAAATCACAATAATTATTTGTACCTCTTTATGGTACCAGTGACCTCTTTTTGGGGGTCCTGGCTCATGGACTAGAATAGCAGCTGACAAGAAATAATTCAGATAGAGGTAGGACTCAACAGTTTCTTTTTACTACAGACGAAATTAAGGATAATAATTGAAAATGGTCAGTAAAGTAGTTTTAACAATGTGGAAGAACAATCAATACTAACAAGAATATCTGATATAGGCCTAACTGATGATGAGCTGGAAGATAATATAAAGTTGCTTTAAAAAATATTCTGCCATATGTGAGGGTGGCTAATTATAAAGTGAAATAAAAATAAATATCTCAGGAATTTTAAGTGGACATTAGCAAACGTTGTACGCATTTTAATGGTCCACAACTTTTTTCAATAACATTTTATTATTTTTAATACATGAGTTTTGCATAACTGCATAGCTAATTATAAAGTGAAATAAAAATAAATATCTCAGGAATTTTAAGTGGTCATTAGCAAACGGTGTACGCATTTTAATGGTCCACAACTTTTTTCAATAACATTTTATTATTTTTAATACATGATTTTTGCATAACTGCATAACTACATAATTGCATAGTCGGCATTCCACAAACAAGGTTTCATAATTATTATCACAATGAGGGTGACCCAACGTTTCTTTAAAATTAATGTTGTTGCACCGTCTGCGACGCTGACCGAACATCATCACATCATTGGGTCGACAGCTGTTTATGTTTATCAAGCTCATTTAGCATGCCTCGTAGTTCGCGCTCGCTATTAAATGAGCTAATGTTGATCATGTTTATGGATTTTCCATTGTGTGGTTGTGTTTGCTTCAATAGTTGGACTTGTCTAGGTTGTAACACATCTGTCATTAAGTTCATTAAAAGACTGAAATTCCGGCCAGTATCTCATATCCTCGTTTTACAACAAAGATACCTCGAAATCGCACTATTTTTTACTTTTTTCCTACTGTTGAATGGTTTCTTGGAAATCTAAGCACCCCCCTTAATTTACTTCTGGATACGCCACTGTATCGGGAATGAAATGGATGTTTAAACATCAATATGTGTAAATGTTTGCTCTCAAATTAAACAAATATGAATAATTTCCAACAACTTGTGGTTGTGGATCGCGGTAGCGAGCCAAAACCTCAAGTGGTTGGAAATTTAAATAAATTACCAGGATAAGCATTTCAGCCTGATGTGTTTGTCATTCAATCAACGCCATGACAAGGTAGTACATATAGCTCACTAAATCGAGAACATTTTATTATTGGCTCTGATATTACCCAGGTATCATTTGTGCTCAATGCGCTACAAATAAATATTTTGGTCCAGTCGTATAGTTTGTACTTGACTTAAATTTGGTAATAATCGAACGTACAATTATATAAAAAATACAATTGTATGAAATAAATGGAATGCTCAATATGATTAAACTTGGTACTTAAATTATCATGCAGGAGGGAGTCAGACACCGTTGTTATCACGAGGCGTAATATCAGATTCTACATCGACGTTGTAACATTTCAAGTTTTTAAATGTTGGAATGTGTGTGCGGGTCCCACAATGATGGCGCATATTCAACAAGTGGTCATAATAATGCTTTGTATGGTTTGTATACATGCGGGGTGTGGAGTTAATTTGTAGATTGCGACGCAGAAATCCTCCACATCTATTGGCTTTATCTGTCAATGTTTTTAACATAGATATTAAACGTAAGTATACTGTTATTGTCACTCCTAAATATTTCATAGAGTTAACACTCTCCATCTGATGGCCGTGGGGGGGGGGGGGAGGGGCAGGTGTAGTTGTATAATAAAACTAATAATAATAAAATCTGTATTTAAAGAGAGTAAACCCAATGAGCATTTGCCCATCTTCCTTGGGGCCCTCAAACATTCAAATATACAAAATACATAATACATAAGTAATAAAGAATAAAGTAATAGAATATATACAGTATACTCAGAAATAACTTTTTAAAACATGCTTATGTACTGCCGTGCAAAGGCAGCATCTGCTTACTTTACAAGTAAGTAGATACTGCCTCTGCAGAGCAGTGTAAACATTTGAATAACATATATAGTTGTCGAAAAATATATGCTACATTGTATATTGGCGAATTACTTAATATTATCTATATCTATTTTCTTCTGAAGTTTTTTTAATATACAATTTTTTGAATTTGGTAAATGTATTTGAAGATTTTATGTTTTCTGGTAAGGCATTTCATATAATAACGCCTGTGTATGATAAGGATTTATGATGTGAGCTAGGAGCAAATATTTTTTTATTAGCTGAAAATCTGAGTGAATAATTTGAGTGGTCTTTAATATAAGTAAACATAGTCTGTATATATTCAGGCGCATTACCATTAACTGCTTTATAGACAAGACTAATCTGCTTAAATTTTACTATTTCGTCAAATGGTAATCATTTTAGCTGTTGAAACATTTGTTTACTTGGGGTCAGGGGAGGTGCTTCTAGTATTATTCCTGCTGCTTTCTTTAAGATTTTAATGATTTTAGTCAGATTTTCTTTTGAGCAAAAACCCCGAACTGAGCTACAATGGATATATAGATATTGCTGTATAAATATAGTCCAGAACATTATTGTTCTTGACCTGGAACTACGTGAGGACAGCCGATTTTTTTCTTACCAGCTTGCTCTATAAGGTCTCTAGTAACACCAACAAAGTCTTAAGCTCAAGTCGTTGGTGGGGGGAAGGGGTATTTTAAGGTCACGCCCTTTTTTGGTGTCAATGGAGATGTTCAGTGTGATAAAAGTGTCTACTTCTGTATATACTTGACCGATTTGTATGACTTTTGTGTCATTTCGTACAGTTAAACCTATTTAAATTATTTTGCTAACCTTGAATGGTAAATATATTGTTCAATGTCAAGGTTAAACTTAAAATGAACACTTTTGTATGGCTTTGTATTTGTTTTGCTACAAGGCAAAACTTTAGAAATACATGGTAAAATCATAGTCACTCTCTAGGAATTAGAATTGGAAAACATATTCCGATATTATGCAATTTGCATAAATACGAAATGGCCGCCACTGAAAATGAGCCCGAAGTCATAATACTGTTGATTTCTGCCTCTAATTGGCTTATCAAAGAGACTAGTCCACCACGAGGTTTTAGACATTGTTGTCACAATATGAGGCTGTGTCAGGTGTACCAAGATATATTCAAATTTAAGCTTTATTGTTACAATTATTTAGTCTAGACTAAGTAATAATTTAACAACATAAATAACATATACCACCAGGCAAGATGCTATTTTTCACATCCATAACTAAATCTAGTGGTGGGCTGGTAGTACTCTAAGAGTAATATTGGGATAATGATGGAAAAAAATGTCTTGATATTAACTTATTTGCGTAAATTCAAAATGGCCGCTCATGAATATCATGTGGTGGCTCATTGTGTTTGGTTATGTAGTGCTACTTTTTGACTGTCCAAGATGCTGATAATTATGGTTTAGCATATAGCTCTTCAATATATTTATATGTTTGAAGAAGTGTGTAAATAATGTTGTCTAGATATGGTACGATGTATTCTGAAGTGCCCTGTATGTATTTTAGAAAGTGTGGGGCATAAGCACGACGTTCTCGTGTCATGATATTGCCACCAAAGGTAACAGCATGGAGATACTATCTCCATGGTAACAGAAAGTCCATTTATTCTATGCACAGCTGATAAAAAGAAAACTTACACATATTAAATAGTCTACAATCCACCAATGGAAATGTTGTGTACACCAAAGAGCGAGATAATTTGTTATGCTTATCCTGATTTATTAAGCTTAAATTGGCAATTTAAGTAATTCCATATTATACAAAAACGTGATGGCCAAATTATAACAATATAAGCACGATTAATGTGGCACATCGCAGAACATCTTTCTGGACGTATCAAACGCATTTCGACACTAGATTATTAAATTTTGCTGTCGAATAAAATGACTAAAGATTCAAAAACAAAGCGCCAATCATTCATAAATAATCATTTTACATGCTGTGATCGATATACAGTAAAACAAATATACAGCTTCTACAAATTTTAGCAGCATGCCTAATTACTACAACCAAGATATCCACTCATATTCCACGTCTCACATATGTCTATCAATAGAGTAATACAATTATGAATCGGTATAGATCACCTACTACGTTGAAATGTTCTATATGTTATCATAAATGATCAGTACTAGATTAGAGATTTGTTTTAATGCTATTTAAAGGGTTTTTGAAGAGCCGATTTTGTAGCCATTTAAATATCGAAACCAATTTAAGACTCTATTTTATATTATATTGATGTATAATATATTAAGCACTAATATTAATGTCAATTATCTTTTAATTAGTTTTCTTGTTTTGTCAGAACACTACACATTATCCTACTTTTTACAAACTGTACCTAGCCAAGCTAGTGGACTGTTTGTATGACCTTGAAGGCTTATCATATATAGCTGAAAATTGTGGCAGAACTTAAGCGCTTTTTTCACATGACAAACTTTTTTTAAAGCTTTAACTTTCTGTTTAAACACTTGGGCATATTTATATGGCTTGTGCACATAAATTGAGCTCTTTCTGACATTATCGTATATCGTAATGAGTCTCTGTATGATTTATTGCTGAATCTCTCGGCTTACTTGTTCGAGAACATTTTAAGTATGGTAGACCTATACTGTTATCTTTTTCGCAGGATTTTTTATATATGTATGAAAAAAATCATATGGTGATTGGAAAATCTCAATAGGGCAATTGAGGAAGAGGTGATATAGGCTTATTTGCTTAATTGTGCTTATTGTCATTGGCGGCCATTTTGGATATATGGTAATTATATCATTATTAAATTATTTTTTCAATAGCCACTCATCTAAGTGTATAAAATGGACATGCGATATTTTATTATATCAGTATCAGTAATTTTGTACAAAAAAAAGCTAAAACCGCTAAAAAACGTACCTTTTGTGTTTGACCTTGATTTTGTCTTATAAGTTGACCTTAGAAGAGTCATATAAAGTTTTTTTATTCGACCCCAATAGAATAGAATAGACCCCAAGTTCATTAAAATCGATTGATTACGTACAAAGGTGGACGCTTCTCTGATATTGGAATGTTGCTCATGTCAAAAACGGGCGTTGCCCAAAAATACACCCAACGAGTTGAGCTTATGATTTTTTTGGTGATACTAGAGACCTTATACTACAACTTGGTGAAACAATCCGTCTGCCCTCTCGTAGTTCCACGCTCGGACATATTTTGACAAAAATGCCCTGGACTAATAGGGTTTTCTCTGTTTGCTAATGATCAGGAGCTGACAGTTCCCTGGGTGCCAAGCTCGAATCCCTGTCGGGCCGGATATTTGTCATCGTGGTTGTGCATACAAAGTGCTCCAAACTGTTCAAAGGCATGGCGTGCACAGTGCTGCCTATGGTACTGTGCTCACTAAAGCACCCTAATTGAAGTCATTCGAAACTAGAAAAGGAGTTCCCGAACTCCGAGGCGCGGCTTCAGTCTGTTTCAGTGTTATAGAAAAAAATCAGTGTATTGGTCTTCCTCATGGGCCAGAATCCTAAATGTCCAGGATATAATTAAGGAAAGAACCAAGGAGACAAGTTCAAATACATATTCGACGTGTATTCATTCCACCATCATCGCCGGTGCTGGCCGGTGCTGGTCCCCTAAATAGGACACAAACTCTGGCAAAATACACTTAATAGGCTACGGCCTACGGCCGAGCCTAATAAGAGTAGAACATAGTCCCGGCTTCGGGCTTCCTTCTGTCATGATATTGCCATGAATGTGCAGAAAGCGACGTAATATAAAGCAATATTCACTCACTCACTTTCCTGGGTGGAATATCAGTTATCCAGATGCTTATATCATCGACAGGTCTTTCTGGATTGTTGCATCAACTTCAGCACCAATAAACATATACATTTATTCCGGCAGCCAAACAAGTTTAATTTTCTCCATCATACCGATTCAAGGTGATGTGAAAATTTTGGTACATTTCACATTTAATAATACCTGATATACTTTTTGTTTGACAATTGGCTGCCATAGTATTTGACAGTGGCATAATTTGTCATATGGCAGCATCAGCTAATCAACATGGTATATTTTCGGAAAAATACTATGGCTTAGACATTGCACGGGACCAATGTTGTCTTAATGTCCACGACGCTGGCCCAACATTAAAACAACATAGAACGAACGTGTGGTGTTTGAAGGCTTCAATCTGTATCTACTGCGGCATAATATATGTAGCTTAATCAAATTAATAATATTTAATTTAATTAATATTGTTTAATTATAAACCGGCGTAATGAACCTCAAATGATAGTTGTGCATTAACATCAAATGCACCGAATTATATAATTCATATTTTACCCACTTGAAGTTGTGTCTCGCTACAGCGACCCACAACTTCAAGTCGGTAGAGAATACTTATACTTCAAGAATTTAAATAGAAACATATGCAAATCTGCCAAATTCAATGCCACCAAATTGACTTGTTTAACGAACAAATAAAATGGGGGGAAAATGGCTATAGATCAAATTGGAACTCTATGGTTAATTGCGCCATAAATTCACAGCAGCCACATAATGAACCATATATCAGTCAAATCAGACAAACGATGCTCATTATTGAGATTAATATTATCCTCTGAGTGCGGGAGATTGTTAGATTAGTAGATTATACCAATGTGTCACCTGACTGTTATTAGCACACAGCATGCCACCCAACGAATACCAGACCCTAGGCTAATGCTGCACTAATGTTGGGCCAGCGTCGTAGACGGTGGGCCAACATTAAACCAGCATTTGATCAATATCCCGTGTTAGCCAGAGGCGTATCCAGGGGATGATCGGACAACGGAGTAAATGAAATGAATCGGGCTTTAGGCCACCTTTGTGCACATATAGGCTAAACTGGGCCAGGAGAACCTCCTGAGGATGGTGAGATGATTGAGATGACACTGCCCTCCAGACACAGGATTCGTAATTCGGACCCTTGCGGTCTGAGGCCGAGCACGCCACCTCTCGGTCACGGAGGCTCCCCACAATACTGACTTTCACACGTGGATGGGGAAGAAACATTTTTTGTTCCGTTCAAACCGCTGAGACCGGGAACCGAACCCTGAACTCTGGCGTGAAAGGCAGCGGTGCTAACCACTACCCCAGGGCCCCCGCCCTGGACAACGGAGTACAATCCCTTGATCTGCAGAGTGATGATTAGTGATAATGTTCATTTTCCAGCCAAGTACCTTGAAATCGCACCATTTAGTGTACATATGTTCAACATTTACCGGTTGGCATGCCCCGGGCAGGAGTGGCCGCCCTCTTAAATAAATTCTCAAATATCATAGCACCACCCTTGTTTCATTTCTGAATAAGCCCCTGAATGCGACTATTCCGGCAAAAATAGTCTGCGATATCACCCATACGAATAGCAAGCGTCTCAAAGCAAGGAATCTATTATTCCTTGCTCAAAGTAAAAACTAAACATTGAACCAATGTTGTTTGAGCGTCGGGCCACCGCTTGCGACTCTGTCCCAACAATGAACCATCATTGGCTCAATGTATAGTGTTTACTGGTGAGCCTTACAGTTGACTACCTTGATGAGTCCCTGACCTGATTCTGAAAATAGCCGAATTGCTGATTAACTCAATGGCACAGGCAGTTCATCCGGATAGGTGAAAGGGTTTCCTTGCAAATTGGAATTCTCACAAACGTTTTTTAAGTGGTGGATGAAGGTGAGCGAAGTCAAACGAATAGACTTATACTAGTCAGTAAGTTTCGTAAATTTTGTGTTACGCATTTACCAGTTAAAAGAGAAATAACGACGAAATAGGAACGAAATTTACTTTCAGACATGCATGTCCAAAATAAGAAATTCAAGAATAACTTATAAACTGGGTTTTCGGTACATTTGCTACGTTGCCACAGAAACCCAAAATTTACCAGATTTCCGCCATTCTAGTCTCTGGACATGTTCACATATTATAGACTTATTATGAAACCATAATAAAAATGATGATTTTTTTATGATATTAGCCTGATTGTGTTGGTTTCAGCTATATATACGACGATATGAATTTCCCAGGGGGGGGAGGATAACGTCCAAAATCAGGCTTTTCATGCTTGTGTTTTTTTTAACAGACTAACGATAGGAAATATTATCACCCACTGGTACTGCATTTCTAATCTCAATTTTGACGTGTGTCTAATATTAGGCTTCAGAATTCATCTAGATTTAAAAAAACTTCGTTGGTGTTTGTGGGATTCCCCAGGCACATGCCTGATGCTGATCTCCACTTCGTTGATTTGTTGTAAGGTGACTTATTGACAATTAATTTTACCGATATATTTACATGCCGCACAAAAGTGTCAAATTTGCCATGCTGTTCGATAAATTAATATACTTGACAAAATTAATTGCTCCAAAGAACTTACTTATTATTTTGGGCGGGGGCCCTAGGGTAGTGGTTAGCACCGTTGCCTTTCACGCCAGAGTTTGGGGTTCGGTTCCCGGTCTCGGCGGTTTGAAAGAAATAAAAATGTTTCTTCCCCATCCACGTGTGAAAGTCAGTATTGTGGGGAGCCTCCGTGACCGAGAGGTAGCGTGCTCGGCCTCAGACCGCCAGGGCTCGAATTTCGAATCCTGTGTCTGGAGGACAGTGTCGCCTCAATCATCTCACCATTCACAGGAGGTTCTCCTGGCCCAGTTTAGCCTATATGTGCACAAAGGTGGCATAAAGCCAGATTCATTTCATTTATTTACTTATTATTTGAGCATAAAAACGACGAGAATCCAACATAGTCACTGTACAATTGTTAATTATGTGATAATTAAAATTGGTTGTCTTATTTTTTATCATGTTTAAAGTAGCTGGCATAAGCTGTAGTGATTACTAGAACTACAGTGTTTATTTATTCACAAAAAAGAACACTTAGGCGTATGTAGTTTATTCAAACAGTGAAGCATTGGAAACTTGTTGAAAATTTAGAACGGGAATTTGGCCTGCATTGAAATACTCAGTGACGTTTCTGTGTAGGTGCATATCATGATTTATCGTTGCAGGTGTATCTGCCTTCTCCATAAAGAGATGTAGTAGAGATACATTACCCTCGCAAATAAGGTGTCACCCCCAGATGACCAGTAGGCGATACTCGTCTTCTCAGATGAGAGCGGATTAGAGTTTGGTGGACATAAGATGAGAATCTCAAACCCAGAAAAACACCAACCAGTCCGTCATGGTGTGGGGTGCAGCAGTTGGGGGTCAACTTTATGTGCGTGGGTAGTGTATAATGGCAGGTGGATTGAGTTGCTCAGATTGCATTGTGGCGTGATTTGCAGCCCATGAGATGTATTGTCCTGTCCCAAAACGTGTACGGGCTTGCTGAACAGATTTACTAGCAGCTTTCATGGATACGGCTGGGACATATGATCCTGACAATGAAGGTTTTATGTTTGTCTTTAACATTTAAAACTCAGATTGTGTTCTATAGATGTCAGGGTTATCATTAGCTGCTTGCTGGATTATCCTGATACTGGTTCCATGGAACGAGTCATGGTGTAGACTATTGACCTGCAGTAACAGTAATAATAGTTTCAGATTGTAGTTGACTTATTTAAGTTGAGCAGTGTGTTATGTTAGCTGAATGCATAACGGATAACAGTTATTATTAAACCATTGTATTTATTTATTAGGTAAGGCCAACTTTGGGCCAGCAATGACAGCGTTAGGCCAGCATTCGGATGTGTTGTGTCAGCGTTGAGGCGCATTGGGACGGCGATGTGTCAGCGTTGCTACTAGGACAGGTACGAACATACCTCGTTATAGCATTGATGCCGATAATGTTCTGCCAAGCAGACATTTGTGGACCCAGGGCATGATTGGAAGGCCATAACCAAGGGCTGCAACGTGTCGCTAGAAGCTACAGTCTGGCCACTAATATTACATACATTTTACAGTCCTTATTATATCATTGAGTAGCTAGTTTTGACTAGTAATTAGATTCAAATAAAAGAACTGACAATGGGTATGCAAACGTATCTCTGGGACCCCACCTTAAAGGTGGAAGGGTGGCAGAAATGATTTAAGCTGCTAGACCAAACACTGTTGTTTTGGGGTTGGCCCACTGTCCACAACAACGGACCAACATTGGGCTAGCATCGGCTCAGTGTCCCTTTTTAGCTGGATTACTTGTATGAACAAGGTCAGAGGATGGCACAGTTACTCTATGTTATATTCTGACAAGTCTGCCAGAGGGCATGCGCAGAACTATAACATAGAGACAGAAAGAGCGAGAGAACACTGGGAGAGATGCGCGAACTACCATAGATTAAGGACTAACAATTGTCTGTGAGAATGTTATGACCATGTAAGTGCATTAATACAGAGGTGAGAAGATGATCCTGACCATGAGACCCAGCACGAGAGTGTATTGTCATTACAACCCCGTTATTAAATCCAGCGTTGCTGGTGAACCTGGAATGCGTTAGATTGTTAAATCAGTGTAGTGTAGTCATTCTTGCAAAATAATCCGGACAATTTGCTAACGAAGGTTTTATGATGTATTCTGGTAGATATAGGTCCCAGCTAACATGTCTGAAAAGGCCCAAGCAAAACTCCTGTTAAAATTCGAGAAATTGACCAAAATCATTTTTTGGTACATGATTTCTTGCGAAAATGGAATTTTTCAAGTTTTTTTTCCATTTTGCAAATGTAAGTTGTCGTTACTAATGTTTTTGGACATCGGGAATCGATTTGCCTTTAAACAGTTCGACTTTAAGTGCAAATTATGGTTGATTTAAAGTCGATTTAGCCAGTTTTCAGAAAAAAATAATTATATTTTAAGTGATTTTATTCTTAAAGTCTATGAGTATATGATGTAATATTTCTTAGCCTAGATATTAATAATATGCTCTCGTATTTAATAGGTAGCTTGTGTGGTGGAGTGACCACTTACAATATTGGTATTTGGTTTGTCTGTCAAGTATTAGTATTGATCCCATGAGTGTATATTTTAAGTCAAAGAATAAAAACTTAATTGAGAGCAATCACTAAATGATCGTGGCCTAAAGTTCTGCTAATTATTACATTTTTCAAATTAATTGTCATCAGTTTTTCATTACAGTTCAATATTGTTATTGGATATTCATCAGTTGTCGACTCCTAGTATCAAGTTAATAAGTCAACAAATTTTAATAGCGAGGTTAAGGAGAGGGTTTGACTCTGGGATTGAGCTCTCTTAATGATTTATGGCAGTGGATACAGCACAATATCCTAACATTTTACCGTTTAAGAACTGATATTTCATGCAGAACATGTCTCTAATGGCCTCTAAAATACTACTTTACAAAACCACTGCAGCTTAATAAATAATGAGGTCAAAATTGAGGTATTTGCCCACAACTAGAATTTAATAATTAACTTCGTTATCAATCACACCCAGGTTACATTGAATTTCTGTACCCCTAGATCGTTATCAAGAAAACAAGATTCTCAACAAGAGCATTTACATATACTGACACCGGATGACCAAGTACACAACAATAAAAACATTTAAAAAAAAAAAAAAAAAAAAAAAAAAAAAAAAAAAAACATAAATAATAATAAACATAAATACAACATAAATATCAACAAGTAAGCGTGGGTTTAAACATAGGTTGACTTTTTGTTTTTAGCGAAGTGAATTTTTCATGCATTGTATAGCAGTAGTGATGAAATAGACATTCTTTTGCTTTGAGTATATAGGTCATATATGATTAGGTACGCTGCAATTTACATGGGTTTTCATTGTTAAAACTTGAGACTTAAAGGGTTAGACTTAATATGATAATAAAATAGCATGTACACAATGCAAGTGTGGATATTATCCATGTAAATATTTGGAATTGACATTAAAAATGTACATAACTAATATAATATATACATCAAAACTGTTGGTTTGAAATTTTGTGATATTCAGATACCTTGACCATCTAAACATACGAATCCATATATTACCTTAACAATTTACATAGTTATTGGGAAAATATTTGATTTTTAGCATAATAGCTAGGGCAGATTGCGGTCATCTTGAATTCCGCTATTCAAAAAAAAGACATGTAAAACAATGTCAGCCACCAAGGTATTGCTCTTTGACAATTACTAAACACATTTCTGCAGTTAGTTTGCTTGTAACAAAAATATGGCATCACTCCATTTTTTCATCACATTATGTACCCCTGGCTGGCTGACTATTCGTCAATTTAACAAATTTGAACAGGAGTTTTACTTGTGACTTATCAGGATCGTTAGCTGGGACCTATATCTACCATGATAAACCATAAAACCTTTGTTAACAATTTGTCCAGATTTTCGTGGTTTCAGTACCAGAGTGACTACACTAGTGGACTTTTAATTGGACTCGCTGTCTAAATATTTTTAAATGGCCTGCTGTTGATGAGGGGTTGTGATCAAAATTATCTAATGCGCCAGCCGTGAAGATTCCATTTCGCTGGAAGGACAAATTAGATTGTCAGTGTGAAATTGTTTGCACATTGAAATGGATAGATAATTCTCCAATTGCAACACCCGTTCATAAATGGTATTATTTCCAAAAGAATAACAAGCTTGTAAATTGGGTTGTGAACTCTCATACCAATATATATCGTGAGACATGGTTGAGAATGTTTCACTTCATTGTGCAAGTTCGATCCATATAGAATCAGAGAAGTGAGTATCTGAATACTATGAGTGACAGCTATTGGTCTTGGCAAACTCAAAAAGGTACGCTAGGAAATTTAAATTTATTTTTGAATATATCTCCTCTTTGCAGATATTGACAACTTTTGTAAGAAGAAAAGCCTCTTCTTCGTAATCGCGGCTCATATGCTGAATTCCTTCAGTGAAAATTAAAACTTCCCTCTTACCATCAGACTGTTCTTGTAAGCCAGAGTCAACAAATTGTGCCCATAGTTTCTCCTTTACGCGTTTCCTATTGAAATTCACTTTTTTTATCTCTTTCACTGACACTGTTCTTTCCTTGCTATAAAGGTCAGATAGTTTGAACAAAATAAATACTTTGTCGTGAGCAGATAGCTCCGTGAGAAAGACAAATCATCTAGCTCAAGGTCTACATGTGGATTGTCATTATGATTTCAAGCAAATGAGCGATACCCATTGTCAAGTGAGATCCATGATATTTTGCAACAGATGCAACTACATCACTAGAAGCTAATGTTACTGTCATATTATTTGTATCCTTCATTTTTTCTTAACAAAACTTTAGCTGATTGAGTGTTATAATCATGCAGTTTTTCATAATGTACTCTCTGACACAATATACATTGATTGGGCATCGTGTACCTCCTTTATTTTTGTCCTTTTCTCACTCTTTCTAGTAAGCTCCAAATTGTTGAGCTTTTGATGACAAGAACGATACTACGTCGCCATATTTTACAGCGATATCTCGACTTTACCCTATGTATTTCACATAGACCTACCTCAAATGGTAACCTACACATTTCTTAGTGTTATTGAGTACTGTCAATAAATTAATGATAAACTTTTAAAGCATCATAACCTTTCTCAATTTAGGGAATGGCAGTTGCTGTGGTAACCTTTCAACAGATTATACATGCATCTCAGTCCATGACTTGTATGTATGCCCCATATATATATATGTGTTTAATTTATTGTAACAGACTGTCACTGTTGTTTAGTTGCATACAGCTTGCACATAATTACTATCGATTATAATATGTGATTGAAAAACAATTTTTAATGGACATAGAAAATCCATATTGACTTGCAGCGTTAATGTACAAACAGATGTCAGACGAACTCACTAACAAAAAGATGCAATAGTGTTTTTAGCCGGATAAAAATGCCAAAATACCATCAAATGATCCATTATTAAGGAATAGCATTTGTAAAAATAGGAAAAAATGGGGAGAGGATTTCGTTTGATCCATACATGTCCCCAAGTCTACGTAATAAAATGCACTCCGGTCCAGCAACTGAAGATCATGGAGCATGCGCTGCTGCATTATTTACATGACCATAATGTTAAGTACACAACATGAATGCAAAGTTCCGTTGTTCCTGAAATTTTTAACCCCAAGCTCCGACGTTCACAAGATCCGACGTCTCTGGAACTTCAAGTTTTAAGATTTCCCTTGAATCCTGGCCATAAGAGAGCCCTGCATGTGTTAACCATGTTAATAGAAATTATCAAATTGGGATAAAATTCAGACAGGCGATATGATGAACAGTCGGGTAACATTATAGCCTATAGCATTTTACATGTAGGCTGATTATATATGAGTGTGATACAGGTCTAAACTATTACTCACAATCTGTCCTATATTATTAGCATGGTTATCAGCCTATACCGCACCCATGCTGCAGGTTGAACGGCAATTTATGGCAGAGTAGATCATGTGGAAAATGTAAACTTTGTTCATCTTTGTTCACCTGATGAACAGTCGGGTAACATTATAGCCTATAGCATTTTACATGTAGGCTGATTATATATGAGTGTGATACAGGTCTAAACTATTACTCACAATCTGTCCTATATTATTAGCATGGTTATCAGCCTATACCGCACCCATGCTGCAGGTTGAACGGCAATTTATGGCAGAGTAGATCATGTGGAAAATGTAAACTTTGTTCATCTTTCGTGTGGTATGGAAAGATACAGCACATGTCCAAGACATAAAGTGTTCGCCTAAATGCTCACACCTTTTGCCTTGGACGAGAGCTCTATTTTCCCATATCACAATCAAATGAACACCGTTTGTGTACCTGAATATATAAAGCTGCCTAATTAGGTAACTGATAATAAGTGGAAGCTTACTAGAAAGAGTGAGACAAGACAAAAATAAAGGAGGTAGACGATGCCCAATCAATGTATCATTCTGTCAGAGAGTACAATATGGAGATAACAACTGATAAAAAGTTGAGGTTGCAGGCACATTAAGACTGAACACACGGCGCGAATCACAATGCCATACGCAAGATGTGGCACAAAAAGCAGCGCGAGACACAAAACGACAAACGGCACAAAACGGCAAACGAAGGGGCGCAAGAAGCGGCGTAAGACACGGAGTCATACACTAGTCCAGGGGTATTAGTCTAAAACTCATAGAGACCTGGAACAAATTCGTAACAAGCTGAAAATTTCGGCATATATTGTTGAGACAACATAAAAAACATATGAAAGTCCTCCAAGAGCCCCCTGGTATTAGTGCCCGAAATGGGGGTAATAAGGGGGTGAATAGGGGTAATAAAGGGAATAATAACGATAACTTTAAAACTATTTAACCTGGATTCATAAAAATTGTATCTTAACATATGTTTATTCCCTGCGGAATCCATTTAAAATATTGGTATTAATTTGTAGCCCCCGTTTCATCCCCAAAAGTGGTAAATATGGTAAGGTAGAGGTAATAACCATAATGTATGATCTATTTGACCTAGATTCATAAACTGTGTATCTAGCATCGGATAATTTTTTTTAAAACACTTCTAAAATTTGGCGACCTCCCCTTAATTACTAACAACAATTTTTTATATCA
This sequence comes from Flabesymbios commensalis, assembly GCA_964017125.1. Taxonomy (NCBI): domain Eukaryota; kingdom Metazoa; phylum Annelida; class Polychaeta; order Terebellida; family Flabelligeridae; genus Flabesymbios; species Flabesymbios commensalis. The sequence continues at coordinate 53,191,338 of OZ024916.1, read as the reverse complement.
ATTTTCAACCACCCTTTCCTCTCCATAAGAGGTCAATATGGGTAAAATGGGGGATGATAGCCATAGCTTATGAACTATGGGGTCTAAAGTTACGAAAATTGTTTTTAAACATATGTTTTACCTCCTGAGGATTGCACTACAATTACTTATATCAATTTTTAACAACCCTTTCGTTCCCGAAAGTGGCAAAAAATGGAAAATTATGAGAATAACCATAAATTTGACGGAGATTCATAAAATTGTTATTTATATATTTGTCCTAGCATCGAACAAAAAAGCGTAGGCCTATTTGAAAGAAAAACCAACCATCACCATTTAATCTCAAAAAACGAAATTGTACATGATGTTGTATTCATTTTTAACAACCTTTGCATACCAAAAAGTATTTTCATGTATAATGTAGATTGTTAATCACATAATAAAACAGTTAATTCGAGTTTATTTCAAAGAGCTTAAACTATTAAATTTTCAACTATTAAACTTTTAAAAACGGTTTCATTATTTTTTCTCGGATGCTAAAATATATAATCTAGATACCAATTTTATGAATCCAAGTAAGTAAAATATCGCTCACATCTTACCCTTATTTACCACTTTTCGGGATGAAAGGGTGATTTTACAGCATCATATCCTTTTGTTGCTGGTTGTCGCATAAGTTTAAAATGCTTTTACATTTTCTCTCATGGTAAAACATATCCAGGTAGGCCCTAACAATTTTATAAATCTAGGTAAAATAGCTCACAATTTGTGGTTATTATGCTATTTTTTTGCTTTGAAAAGGTGGTAAAATATTAATACAAATGATAATATCAAACACCCCGGGTATGTTTGGATACAAATTTTATGAATCTAGGTCAAATAACTCATTAATTTATGGTTATCACCCCAATTTTACTTCTATTTACCATTTTTTGGAGAAAAGGGTGGTTAAACATTAATATAAAAATTTGTTGCTGACGATTAAAGGGAGGTCGCCGAATTTAAATAGCTCATAAGCTCATCAGCTATGGATATTATCCCTATTTTTCCTATTTACCACTTTTGGGAATGAAAGGGTGGCAAAAAAGTAATACAAATAATTTTACTGTCTTCCGCAGGTGCTAAAACATATATTTAGATACAAATGTTATGAATTTAGGTTGAATACTTTTAAATGTATTGTTAATACCCATTGTTTACCCCCATTTACCCCATTTCGGGCACTAATACCAGGCGGATTTTGGAGGACTATTGATGTGTTTTTCTATGTTGTTTCAAGAACATATGCTGAAATTTTCAGCTTGTTACGAATTTGTTCCGGGTTATTATCTAATAGCCCTGGACTACATGGTACAAAACGCGCCCTAGGATACAGCTAAAGAAGCGTCACAAGACGCATCACTAGACGCTGCGCGAGAACCAACTCAAGAAGCAGTAATATGAAGACCATGATTCCGCTGCGAGAACGGGGGAATCGTTTAAAGTATGAGTTACTCCCAGTAGGGTGTGTAACTGCGAGAAGGATTTTTGTAACAAAGTCGGTATGAATGTAACGCCAACTTGATGATAGGCCACGCGAACTTGATGATCCTGTCCTGCAGCGTGATGGTTAAGTTATGGCTTGTCTGCCTTATCCCTGAATGACAGTTGGTATACATGAAGAACTGCCCGGATATATTACACCAATGTATGTTGCCATGGCAACGATTATTTCAGGACGCTGCGATTATTAGATATTTCACATGATAGTAAATGTCGTCCTCTATATTACCACAATAATTTGGTTTCAAAATTGTATGACATGTCGGGGGCTCTGGTGCAGTGGTTAAAGCTGCCTGCTTAGAATGTCGGATATCCTGGGTTCAAACCCCACTCTGGCCTTGAAATTTCGAAGAAACAAAATGTTTCCCCCCGCTCACTCGTAAAGATTCAATATTGTAGGGAACCTCCATGACCGGGAGGTAGCGTGCTTAGTCAAGGCTCGAATTTCGGAGCCTGCGTCTGGAGGGCAGTGTCATCTCATCCATCTCACCATCCTCAGGAGGTTCAGCTTAGCCTATATTTTCATGAAAATTGGCCAAAAATCGACTGGGAAATCACCGAAATGCATTCACCATGATTCATGTGAATTTTACTACATGTCACGCACCCAGACAATACCCAGGATATATCTCCCTTTTCTACGACTATATGCAAAGCTCACATAATGTTCTGTCCCTGCCTCCTAGAATATACCCTCCCTCCCTTTCCTACAAAGCTATGCAACGCTAACAGAAACTGACCCACTCTCCCAGAATACACCCCCTTTTCCACATAATATGTATCCCTGTTATGGTGTTTTGTAATAGCAAGGAAAATAGAATCAATTTCCTTGGTAACAGTATGACTGAACACATGAAAGGTGCTCCAAATTTCCCATGGCAATAAATATATCTTGCCTTCTCATCATACGATAAAAATAAATATTATCAAGAAAACTGTGTTACACTATCACTAAGACTTTGTTACATTCCTTTGTTTTATTTTATAATTTTATTTTTTATGGCCATGAAAACTACTAAATATTGTAATAACAGGCATCTACAATAACCGATAAAAATATGTTGTGATACATACAATCATGATCCCTGACTACCTTTATTAGTTACCAACATAGGATGATCATTATTAAGATTGAATTTACGAAACATCAAATACAACTGAGTATTACAATTTCTCATATTTTGTATACACGAACAACTTATTAGCATAATGTAATTGCTACATGATGTGTTTCAGTACTATGTTAAGCTGCCATCAGGCTGTCAGGTGTCATGTTGCTGCAAAACAATCACCAAATTTGCGTAGCATATCATTAAGTTTGCATGTCTTATCAGGCGAGCTAATGTTGTGTCCCTTATCCACATTATGTATCTGTAGAGCATGTCAATGGGCCTGAATACAGCTGAAGTTATACGCAACCTCGACAAAACTATCGCCAAAAACAGCCGTGCTTAAAATAGAGCTGTGAACCAGGATAACATTAATCCAGCCAACGGAACGAACAGAAGTTTGTCCCAAGTTCTTGTGTTTATTTGATAACCCTAGCTAAGATTTCAGCCCCTGTACCACTTGCCAGTGTATAGTCGCGCTGGGGCTGTGATAGCTCAAGCCTGTTAAGCTTTCAGATTTGTCAATAAATATATGTTAATGTTTTATTCAGATGAATGAGCTGTCCACTCCGTACCTGTCAACTGGAGAGTTACCTTTGCCAAAGCTTGACCAGTCTTCAAGCACAACTGAAGATGATAAGGTGGGATTTGAATTGTTTCATTTTCTGCATCGCACAATTTACGCTGAGATAGTTTAGCATGGATCATAAGTTCACCTTTAACACAACAAGTCATAGCTAGAATCTTAGTACAGCAGCAGGAGACAACATTTAGGATTACTCAAATCAACTAGTACAACATTGATGCACATGTCTCGAATTGTTCCCCAGTTTCTTTTAAAACATAATCTGGTTGATGACATTTGCTCCTACCCCAATTGTGGACAAAATTAATCAAAACTTTGCATCAGACCTTTGTGCCATATAATTTGAGTAATGGATTCATTTTTTCTATTCATTAGCTGGTGATGTTATATATATGTGGTGACAAAAATATATGTATTACTTTTCTGCATTTTATCATGTAGAAGAGATATTTTTGAGAAATTGTTGAATAGTGGCAAAATAAAAAATGGAAATATTAGAATTTTCCAACTTTTAAATAGAAGTTCTCGAGCAACAATTTTATTCGGAACGACACCTTTATGTCCAGCACCATATTTTGATTTAGGTCCAAATCATCACATGGCTAGGTAATCACCAGCCAGCGCTCCCACCTCGAGAATGTCATATTGAAACTAACTCTGGGGTCTGTAGATCAAACCTACTGATCATCGCTGGGCACCCGCTAGCCATGACAGTAGAGCAATCTAACACCTGACGAGTATTTTTGTGACGGAAAAGCTCACAAACTGACCCGATAGTGGCTGGAGAAAAAGGACGAAGGTAGGGAATTCCTCTTCTTACAGGCCAAAAAAGACAACCATGGAAGAGCTCTGAAAAGCAATTAGAAATTGAATGAAATCATTAATTACCTTGAGAGAAGGTCCATGCCCTAGTCGGCAACGGTGCTGCCAAAATTCCTGTGGCCACCATGCATCTACAACTGGGGAGACTCACGTTGTTGAACCAACCGCATCAGCAAGCTGGTTGAGCTTGTTGATCAACAATGCTGGACATTCCAGAAACAGTGATATGATGTGGGTCAGGAGGAATACCAAGTCACGCCCTACATGCACTCGCTGCTTCACTGAGAACTGCGGCCACCTGCGATAAACAAAGTAATAAGGAGTTTCTGGATGTGTTTGATGAGTATTTATCAAAACTTGAACAGTGTGGCGTCATACCTCTCACCATTAAAGTGGATGGGCACCGCCTGGTGTGGCAGACCCAGTAACAATAGCCCCTAAGAAAGATAGCTCTTGCCATTTCTGCATTGATTACAAGAAATTAAGTGCAGAAAGACTCATACCCCTGCCCCTCCTTTTCGACCAATTGGGTGATTCGACGATATTTTTTCACATTGGACTTCAGAAGCGGCTGTTGGCAGATTCAGGTAGAATACCCCACCCCAAGGATAGACAAGAGACTGCTTTTACTTGTCACAGAGGATTGTTTGAGTTCAGGAGAAATTCATTCGCCCTGGAAAACGCACCTGCCATCTTCCAGACAGCAGAGACAGTGTCTCAAGCGGTAAGATGTTTCCTGGGATGACTGGGTATTACCGCCAAACTATCCATGTCTACTCAAAATAGCAGCCTCTCTCATTGCCTTCACATGCAAGGGAGTGCCATGGGAATGGACAGCTAGGGGACATACGAGGAACATTTAAGACACTGAAAAATACCCTGAAATTTAAAAACATCTTTCTTTACCCCAGATTCATGAGCCCTACTGGTTGTACACAGATGCCTGCGACTATGCAGCTGGAGGGGGATGGTCGAAAGTGTAATACAATATGTGTTCCACCAGATATATCATATCCAGAAATGATTGGCCACTATTGAAAAGGAACCCTATGTCATTGTTTACTGCTTACAAAAACCAAAAGCATCTGGGGTGTCATGTTAATTATTTTAACGGACCATAAACTCTTAAGATTATTATTTTTTGAATGAGAAGGTCACTATCAAAATCTAGAGATGGGTGGTCCTGATAGAATTTGGGGTTACGTGGCCAATACCAAAATAAATAGATGGGCGGTCCTAATAGCATAATTTGTAGTGACAATTAAAAACCAAGAGTAGCGTTCTGGCAGACATGCACAGCTGACTTCTAAGCTAACAGGTCGTTTCAATGGAAAACTACATTTAACCCATGAGGGAACCCCCTGTTGGCTCTCACATGTATATTTTTATGGGATTAGTTGCGATACCTTAATGGCCTAACAAAGAGAGGAGTTTCCTGTTGAACGGCAAGGCACAGGGAATACTAACAATGAAGATTACAGAAAAGAGGGTGGGGTACTATTCTCCACAAAATATTAGCCTAGAAGAACCATTACCCCAGGATACTACTGCCAACTGCCTGGTAGGACATCATGTTGGACTGGTGTCACACCCGAACAGGCCACGCCAAGAAAGGTAAGATGGTAAATGAAAATAGAATACTTTGTCTGGCGAGGTACACGCAAAACTGTTGAAGAGTGTTTATGGTTTTGTGGCACATTACCTGGACACTTCCCCCCCCCCCCCAACTAATAGCACAGGGCAGAATGCACTAGTATGTAGGCATAGATTTAATCAGCCCTTTCGCCCGATCAGAGAGAGGACACATATATATCTTCACGCTCATAGACCATCTCACCAAGTGGGCAGATACGTTCTCAATAAGTAACCAGTGACGCAGTATGATAGCAGATATCATAAACAGAGAGTACTGCGTTCCAGTCCATCAGAAGAACTGACATCAGATAACGGTACGGATTTTGTGAATTCTGCTGTGTCTGACTAATGCAAATCCTGGAGAGTTGAGAGACACACTACCACCATCTACCACCGCCAAAGCAATGACAATGACAGAACCTTCAAATGTATAATTGAAAGACAAAATTCTACCAGTAGTCTAGTTGGGAGACAAAAGTAGGACCAGGCTTAGCGGCCTACATAATTTTTGGTAAGCAGTGCGACCGGCTAACCACCATTCCAGACACTATACAGTTGGAAGCCTTATGCTTACTATCTCTATTAGATGTGTGATGTTGTCTGGGTATAATCCGTTTAATGGTTCAAAGTGAATCGCTATTACCATTGCCAGTGATACATTTAGAAAATTGGATATAGAGCATACAATTCTCAAAAAAATACGCCTGGCAATTATTAATATAACACTTTGCTGCAGGGTGATAAATCTCGTTTGGGCGCCCCATTGGTTGTTCTACTTATGGCAGGTGGTATGGCCGGAAGTGGAATACTGGCCTTGCCAAGAGGTATTGCTGACACAGGTAAGCTCTGATGCTTTAATTTTTCGTACAATTTGTGCTGGCTACTAGATATATATCTATGTTTCACGAACATGCATTAACGTAGTAATCGTGGGGTTCGAAACGGGACACCGACATGACTGACCTGTCAGTATGTGCTCTGCCAATGCGCCACGTTTTAATCTATATCAGATCTTTCTTGTGATACTTGTTTTATGGCACGGGTGTTTTAAAATCATATACAAGTTAATCTGATCTCATTATACAAGTGAATAGTAGCCTACTATATAAATTGTACTTCATTTTTGGGCATTTTTTACAGGATGGTTTGGCCTAGTACTTTTAGTCGTCTGCTCTGCAGTGGCCTGCTATGTAGCGCTGCTGTATGGTAGATGCTGGGATATTTTGGAGCAGTACGTAGGATATGAAGGACACGTCAGGGATCCAATACTGTCTATTACTGAAGAAGCTTTTGGACTCAAACTAAGGTGACTCCCACGTACAAGAAAAAAGCTAAATATGCTAGACCTCATATACATATTCTTAATGTTACTTATCGCCCTCATCCCGTCTATTATTTCACTTTCACTTACAAGATTATACTGTTTGTTTTTATTTAATATACATATGAAATCATAATACTACTGCTTCAATTCAGATAATTATAATATATTGATGTACAAATAATAACAATTCGGCATACGAAGCCTAAACAAACGATCTTTATCATCATTGGAAACCGATTACGTTGATTTAAGGCACGAATTGGGGAATTTGGGTAATTTCACCTTCAACCATCAAGTTGTGTGCGGCAAACACCTTGAATCCAGGATGTATTGCTGTGTGTACACATCAACAATATCTCTAGGCCAATCACATCGCCATCTGACCGAGTGTGACCTGATGTTCTGAGGCTAAGCGACTGCTGACGTCATTCACTGCCACTGATTAATATTCATCACCCCTCCCTCATTCATGGGTGTGTTATGCATGTGTTGCCAAGGCTAAAACTTAGCTTTCCGTGGGTCTAGCCTTGGCTGCACTAGATTATTATTTTGTGTCTCATTTGAGCCTCAAATTAACACATTGTCATACTTGATGTAAGCACCACCTAGCGTTTAACCCTTTCAAGCCTGGATTTACCATAGTGATCTTTATCCACTACAAGCCGCGAATTGCTGCCGCAATTCTTGACTTGTAGTGGATGAAGATAATTTAATGTTGTTTGAAAATTAAAGAAAATCACCACGTATTGGTAAGCCAGTTTCATGGAAATTTTTGTTGCAAAACCTTTGGTTGTAGAAAAATTAAGTCTGTTGTTAGGGATGTAAAATGATGCTTTAATGCATCGTGAGGGCTTGAATGGTTAAAACACTCACATTCACCACACACTTCGAATGGTCAAATGACAAGACATAAATGTCCGTCTACGCCCTGCCACTCACGAATAAAACAATGACATTCACCACACACTTGAAAGATTCAAATAAAATAATGTGAATGTCATTGTATGCCTTGCCGCACACTCTTCACCTCCTGCTCGTATCTGTGAATATTCGACAATGCCTATTGATATATTAACCAGTAAAGCGATAAGCACGACTATAGTCGTTTTTAATCTGTTGTTTAGCTTTACCAAAATCTATTGTTGTCAGTGTGATCTGTTGAGGAGTGATTCCGATGTTTTCATTTTCTTTTCTCAAACAAGTCTAATCAGGCACTCTACATCAAGTGAATAATGTCCACCTACCCGATCTGAACAATAAGTGTTCATGAGGAGTGTGAGACTCCCATAGTTTGCAGAAAAAAATACTTTTAGAACAGCTCGTGTTCGCAGAGTGGTAGGTACAGTACTATAACATTTCACGGTTTGTGTTGTAGAATTGTACACAATGCAGACTGCCTGTTCCATCGTTAGAATGCCCCCCGCCCCCATTGCATGACTGCATGTCACAGTGAGGAGGGGTTGCGGTGATAGGCCCTTTTCTCACAATTACTCCGCTGTAGCAGATATTATATGGCAGTATGTGCTTGCTTTACAAGTAAGCACATACTGCCTTTTGAGTTTTGCACACTTACAAAATAGTAGACTACAGTGTACATATTGAATGTTGTTGATTCTATTTCGCTTCATTCTCGTCTTAAACACGAGACAAGAACCAGTGCTGGCCTAATATGAGGCCAGTGTCACAGACGTTGTGCCAACATTATAACAGCATCGAGAAGGGACAAAACTAATCTCTGGTCACTGTACCCTGTCTTAATGAGCCGTCCACGCCTGTTTGTTTATTCACACATAGAGGAGGTGAACGTTCTATGCAATATCAGTGTCCCGGCAAACACGACACATTGAAGCAATGTTGGGCCAGCATCACAGACGGTGGCCCAGCATTGAGCCACCATTGGTTCAATGTGCCTTGTTTGCTGGCACGTGATCTGGCGACATAGACAGGGACAGTGTATGTCCTGGTGTAGTCATAACAGCTTTGTCTGAGTCTGTTTAAAATTACAAAACCAGTTATGTAAAGCACAGAACCACAGGGTTCTTGTTTAGCCAGTCAAATTAATGACATTAGAAATGAAATGAGTGTTTAGCCATCAAGATTTCCTAATGCTCGGTCTCCAATTAAACAAATATGACTAATTTTCAACCACTTGAAGTTGTGGGTCATGGTAGCGAGACACAACTTCAAGTGGGTGAATTTTTTTTTAGTTTAGCGCTTTAACTGTTCGAGGGTTAATATTGTATAGTCACCATCAAAAATATATTGTTTTCAGACGAGCTGTGGCAATTCTTTTTGACGTGGCCATGCTGTTCACTGTCACTATGTTCTTACTCATTGCTGCCCAAAATATGCAGTCCTTGCTGCACGGGATCATTTATGATTTGTCCTACAGAGGCTGGATTGTCCTCATAACTATAGTCCTTGTTCCATTCCTCTTCTTGTCTACACCGAAAGATTTTTGGTAAGTTAAATTAAACACTTATATGATATAGCGTATAGCACAATTGCGAAGTGTTCCATAAGCTTCAGTAGGCCTACAGGGACCATTGATGTTCACATTGGGCAACAAAGAAAGGTAATGTCACTATAAATATCATATCAAATCAAATCAAATATACGCTGAAGCTTAACATATATGCAGATAAGACAGAACAACAATGGATATAACATTTTACAATCGTTTTCAGGCCTGCAGGAGTATTCGCACTGGCAACCACGGGAATCGCAGACCTAATTGTTGTGATTGAGCTATGTGTACATGGCGATAACACGCTACACACCAAAGACTCCAAGGCAGAGGTGACATGGACAAGTTTCTTCGCTGGTCTGTCTGTGTTTGTACTTTCTCTGTCCGGTAGTTGTGGATTCCCAACAATACAACAGGATATGAGAGACAAAAAACAGTACCCAAAAGCTGTGATATTAGGTTTTTTATGTTAGTATGTCTTATGTTTTATTGTATTTTTCTCATTAGTATTGCTTACCACATGTATTTTAAACATAAATGTGTTTGTCAATAACTTTATTACTTTTATCACTAGATTTATTACAGTTTTAACGTTAGAAACATAGTTGTGACTGATTTTGTTCAATGCTGATTATTGCACTAAACTAATATTTAAAATAAAAGTTTGTTCACCTATATTTTTTCACAGTTTTAAATTAGTCTAATTTTTTTTTAAATCGACACTATTGCTTTCGCTAAGGTATGTATGATAATTCTAAATATATTTTGTTCAGAATAGATAGCGATGTTCTTCACAAATGTCTGAAAATTGAAAATAAAAACTCAAGTACACATACACAAGTATATCTGAATGCTCACCTTCCAACGAGTATTAATCTTGTTTCAGTACTTCTGATCATGTACCTGCCGATCTCAGCAGTGGGTTATTATGTCTGTGGAAGCTCTGTACAGAGTAATATTTTACAATCATTGCCTGATGGAGCTGCCAGGATTACTGCAGAAATCTTGATAACTCTTCACATGGTATTTGCCTATATTATCTGGATGAATCCATTATCACAACACATGGAAAAATCACTTAATATTTCACACAGTGAGTCACCATCATCTAAAACATATTCATGAGCGAGTACAGAATAATGTTTGATGTTTACTGTATTCTGTTTTAAGCTTTGAACTCTAAAATTGTTTGTCAGTGTGTGTCATTCATTTAATAACTGACGCTAACGCAATGTATAGCTTTTGAGCTTCAAATTACGAAGATTATCTCTATTTGAGATAAATAAATACCTTCACCCCTGCATATCCACCCAATCACGACTATAGTTGTTGTTGATTTGAGTTGTTGAACGCTACTCTTAGATTGTGAATGTATTTAACCCATCTATTTACGCCACTTATCACAACTATAGTCGCTTTCAAATCACTGTAATCGAGAATGAAATTAGTGTTTAAACATCAACATTTGCAATTTTTCGCTCTCAAATGAAACAAAGATGAGTAGTAGCAAGGCACAACTTCCAGTGCGTGAAAAAATAAAAAAGATAAAGGGCCAGTGCGAATATGTATTTAAATCTGCATAACTGTTTTGTTCATTTTATTCAGAAAAATAATCCATGGAGAATGGTTCTTTATCTTTTTTAATTTTACTGCCCTGGTTACTGAATTATTAAGGATTTAAGTTTGTTGTTTTTTAGTATTGTTGCCCCACCAAAACAGACCTGATCACAGAGGAATAAGACACACTGTTTGTATAATGAGGACATTAAAAGCACCAAGTGGCAGATAACGGTCATCTTTAAAAAAAGAGTGGAAGACTTTTAAAATTATTCTTATTTCTGAAGTGATCATAAATACATTCTACAGTACAAAGTATTGTCTCATGTCATTTAGACATATCTAGGAGTTATTACTTTGTGTGCTATGGGTGATATCTGCATATAATGTCATGTTTTATTTTGGTACTGGTATGGAGATTGTCACTCACTTGAAAAATAGGACTATATCTTAGTATGGTGCTTTTAAGTGTGGGCCAGCATCTGAGCCTTTGGCCCGCCATTGAGACGCTCTCCCTAGACTGTGGGAAATTGTAATCGGAATTAGAACCAAATTTGTTGAAGTAAATCATATTTTTCGCTCTTTTGATTTTCGTGATTTTCTTGAAGAGTATTTGCAGTTTTTTAATTGATACAGGCCTCACGGGTATTTCAAAATATAGTGACAATGCTATTCGAAAATATCGGACTATGCTATTCCATCGTTAGTCATCACATGCAGTGATATAAATTGCGAAATGTGGTAAAATAAAATAATTGTAAAAAATTAGCCTTTACCGTACCGGTAGCTGATTTCCCAGAAAGCAAGAGACATAACTTTACCCATTGATGTGTCAATGCTGTACCAGCGTCGTAGAAGCTGTACCAACATTGAACTATCAATGGGTCTGTGACTCGTGCTTGTTGAGTTATTATGGGGGCTGGCCTAGTCTTAGGACACCAACTGGCGGTTCGTGCTTGGCATCGCAGCCAACACGAGGCATTGCTCCGATGTCGGAATAATTCGGGCCCATCGTCTACGACTGGGGCCCAACGTTAGGCCGGTGCGGTTCAACGTCTCGTGTTTGTTATTAAGGGTTTGATGCTGGTCTAATGTAACATTATATTGACCCATAATTAATCACTATTACGTGCACATTGTACAGCAATAGACCGATTTATTACACAATATAACTTGATGGTGTATCGCGTCGTGATCTAATCCAGCTACATTTACATCGATTTTGTGCATTTATAAAGCCTTTAAAAATATATGAATGATTGTTTTGAACATTTTAGGTTATTTATGTCGAAATAAAACAAAACAGTTATGCAGCTTTAATGTATTAAGCTGTAGCCTTGAATAATAGATAAATATTACTAAATCATCTGGATTATGGTTTTAATGAAATGTTCTCTAACTATATTGAAATATTTCAGATAGAATTTCATGGAAGCGTATTCTGTTGAGAACTGGCCTGGCTATCATATCATGTATTATAGGCTTAGTCATTCCTGATTTTGTCATTATAATGGACATTTTATCAGCTGTCTTTCTACTTCCACTGTCTGCTATACTACCTTCAATACTGTATTTGAAACTTAAAACGCAACTGACACTGAGTGGAGAAAGGCGAGTCATTTATATTAGTCACACCACCGAACTATATATTTAGCATCGATTTATGTTATTTTATGGTTCAGTGTGGGGGATAAAGATTCGTCATTAAAATAGACCAAATCTTTTGATTCTCTTAAACAAAATAATATTCATGCAATATTTTATCTAATATGGAAAATGCAATCCGAGATTGGAACTAAATCCATCCAGACTCAGAATAATTCATGACTCAAAAAACTACAGTATGCTTTATCAAAGCAGCATAAACCTCCATCTGTTCCTAAATATATACTTTTGATTGGTACAATTGTGTTGGTTTCAAACACCTCATAATCCTTACCTAAGATATATCAAAATATCTTACATTGTTTGTTATGATACAAATACGTGAGTAAAAAACTACTATCATTAAGTATTATTAAAATATAGTGCCAAAAAAGTAGTAAATTGTATTTTGTTTGATTTCAGTGCTCTACCACTTCATGTAACAGTAGGAATCGGTGAAATCATCATTGTGAGTGTGGTGGTGATGGTGGGCGCTATATATGCCGGTGTCTGTGGTGTTATCGCTACTTACAGCTGATACAGAGTAAAACGTATATGAGCTTTAGACATTTAATTACTATGATCGCTAACAGCGCCACATTGTGGTTTGTGAATAACAAGCAAAATGTGTATGTTAATGATTCGTGCATGCTGGTATTTATTCATTATGCTTCGCACCCTGAGAAATATGCGGCATCACTGCATAAGAGGAAGGAACACTAAATGCGTCCCTTTAAAAAGAGAACCAGCTGAAACCATTTAGAATGAGAATTAGATCCTTCAATTAAATACATTGCGTATAAGCTGAAAGTGAATACACTTAATCGTTTTCTGTACCACTCCATCGGTTTTTGGCAGAATCAGTAGCGTAAATGATAGACTCGGAATAAGCTTTCAACTACTTAGTCATGGTATTGGTAAATTATTATTTTATATAATATAGCTAAGATTGACTGACAAGTAGTAGAGAACATGTTATTAATGGTTTCAAAATTCAAGTGGAAAGTGGTTACATTTTACCCACTTTGGAACTTAGTGTGAAACGATTGGGACGTTTTGACCTGCTTTCAGCAGATCTTGATACGTGATGATCAGGGAGGTGATTCAGCTCAGAGGTTTGACGCTCAATGATCTGACCACAGTTGTATCGCTTCACACTAAGTTCCAAAGTGAGCTAAATTTAACCACTTTCCACATGAATCTTGGAACCATGAAAAACATATTATCTACTGTTTATAAGGTAACCTCACTATATTACATACAACAACAATGTACCAGTACCATGACTACGTACCTGAAAGCTTGTTCTGAGTCTAATATAATAATAATAATAATTGAGTTTATTGCCATAATATTCCAACAATCCACATAATCAAGTAACCATAATAACAATGGTGGCAACGGGAAAAATGCAGATTTGTCTATATACCATTTAAACTTAAACTTCATATTAATACTCATTGTGCATGCGCGTGCAGAAAATAAAATAACAAAATCAATTCTAGAGTACACACAAATTATAACTACCCACATAACGATACATGTGTTAACAATATATTATAAGATTATATAAAAGGTAAAACAAATCAATTATCAAAAATATTCATACAATAGGTATACATAATATATTTTTTGAGGTTTAATTTAAACCATCCAATTGGCACTTTATTATTTATATTACCACTAATTCTATTCCATATTTTGACTCCTATATATCTAAAAGTTCTTTTCATCAAGTTAGTACTGGTAAGTGGTAACCGAAATAAGAATGTATGTCTGGTACTATTATTGTGAAAATCTGCGTTAACATTGAAATCATTATTAATATGTTTTGGTACATGTATTTTGTTAACTATCTAATACATTAACAATACAACCTTGTAAAAATATAACTTTTTCATTGGTACTAATTTTAATTCGAGAAAAATTGGTTTTGTGTGTGTCATCCTGAACGAGCAGGTGATCTATCTAATAGCTCGTTGATGAAGAATAACTAGAGATTTTATATGAATATCTTGAGCATCACCCCAAACCTCTAAACAATAATTTAGATAAGGAAAAACTAAAGAATCATACAGTGTAACTAACACATTTTTAGATAATAATTTGCTTGCCTTTCTTAGAACTCCTATACCTTTAGATAATTTAGTTTTTAAAAAGGATATATGCTGACTCCAAGATAAATTAGAGTCAATATAGATCCCAAGAAATTTAGTGTGCTCATCAAATGCAATTTTTTGGTTACAAATTTTTATATCTTGTTGATCATCAATACACCATCGTTTCGTGCGGGAAATCTTAAAGTGTGTCTTTGTTATGTTTAAAGATAACCAAATAACAACTTTGTTTAACTCACAGTTCATACATTGGACTAATTCATCAATATTTCTACCATTTAAAAATATATTGGTATCATCTGCAAATAAAACAGGAAGAAGAATGTCAGATACATTGCAAATATCATTAATGTATAATAAAAATAAAAGTGGTCCCAGGATAGAGCCTTGTGGAAATCCACAGGTAGTAATAGTAGAAGGGCTAGTTTCTGTAGGACCCTTATTTAAGGAGTTGGTACAACCCATCATACTGACAAAATCTGATTGTATATTATGATGGAGCAAACCTCCCTGATCATTTCCAGGGTGGGCGTGAAGTAGATTTGTGGTATCAATTTTTTTATGAGCCATACTTTGACATGAGGGTATATTGATTTTATACTCTAAATTATTTTTTTTTGTTGCTGGCTTACTAATCTAACAATTATCATAAATAGAGTTCTCTATGTACAAAACACACATATGATATACCAAAATGAAGAGAATAAATAGGGCTGTAATATATGTAATATATATTTACTGCGGGTATGAATCCTATGTCGCGTTCGGCAGAAAACGGCAAAAATCCAAGATGTCCGTCAGGAGACATTTTGAAAAAAACAATATTTTTTAACTAGTCCGATGAGCAAGTGTGATATGTCATTTCTGACTCATTTTGGGGCGTGGAACCCATTTCTAGGCCTCCGATTACAAGTATACGCTTATGTGACCTTCAAGCACCACATTAAGGTCAAAACATGATCATCAGGGGTTATACTTAAATAATGCAGCGGTCCAATAGTTACTTGTGACATGTCCCTTCTGGCTAACTATGTGACACATAATCTTTTCTGGTATCAATGATGTCATATTAGGCATCAGTGACCTCTAAAAATGTAATATTGTTGTCATAGTAAAAATACAACTTTTATTTAAGTGGTCCAATAGTTACACGTGATTTGTCATTTCTGACTAGTTTCGTGTGCAGAATTCATTTCTGGTATCAATAATGTAATGCCAGGCATCAGTGACTTTCAAAACATTATTCTATGACATTAAACATCCGTATGAAGGTCTGAAATGACAAACAGTGGTCATAGGGACAATACAACTTTTCATAAGTAGTCCAATAGTTACATCTGATATGTCGTTTCTGAATAATTGTGTGGCGCTGAATCCATTTGTGGCATCTAAAAGGTCATTTTAAGCATCAGTTATCAATACAAATTAGGTGCAATGTGTCATTTTAGTCATGTTCGAATCAAACAATGTACATAGATAAAATTCAAACTTGGCGAGTGGATAGAAGGAAAATATGAATAAAATGTTTCATATCTAGAGAATGCAATACCAATAATTTTTCGTTTACTAAAACTAGATAATCAGTCGCTCACAATATGTTCACTCCTTTAGTTGCATGTAGCCTACGTACCGTCATCACGTTCCCTCGTATCGTGTTTGCTGATTCCGTTGAGTTGCGATGGTGGGACATCATTAAATCAAAATTGGTTCAACTACGTGTTTCCCAGAAGCGCTTCCAGTAGATTAATTCAAATTCAAATGTTCTTTGACTAGTATTTGGGTCAAGACCTACATGTATGCTTGACATACATATCTGGTTCTTGTAGTATAATAGATGAAAATCCGTCAATGTTATGCGGAGGCAACATATTGAGAATTGAAAACTAGTGCAGAAAGAAATCTTCCAAATTACACATAACAAATAAGTTATTTCCCATTGATGGATGGTCACAGGTGTATTGATAACGAGAAAAGACATTCTTCACACCCACATATTTACTCCATGTCTAAGGCAATATTTATTCACTATTGTGGTACTGAGATGGTTGTGCTAGTGCTAGTACTTTTTGACCACCTAGGCAGCTCGCTAGGGAGTCGTTACGTATGTTGTATGTTGTGTGGCATGGTACATAATCAACTAGTATACAACAACCATCCAAGATTACTCTAATGAGCTTCCGTACGAATACATGCTGGCGCTGACGAAGCCACCAGTTGGCAAACGTTCGTCCGGCCAGACCCCTGGTTAAATCCAAGAGAAGCTGAAGCATCCATGAGTCCGGCCATACTCTTAGGGTGCATTGCCGGTACGCTGGTTTTTCCACTCAACGTTGTAGCTCTTGCATCAGGGAGTCTCCGTTAACTGGTTCTATATGCCGATGAGCATAATCTCAAACCTTGGTTGGCGATAGGACTCAGTACATTCAGGTACAATGTTCTCCCCGATCCATACTCAATACAGCAATAATACAGTTTGGATCTGATAATTATGTGATCAGTATATCCTTAGCAGGGTTGTCCGATCACCAACCTTGTCCTTGCTGAATCTAATTTTCTTTCTGCACTTCTCCTAAATATTATATGTAATGTGCGGTATACATTTTAACTTACACCGCCCGCGAAAAAAATATGGATCCACCACACGCATTATGCACACTGCAGTTGCAAATAGCCTGTGATCAATTTTAATTTACTCTGTCAATTAGAAATCAATTCGCCCGAAATTTGGCACCAGTATGTAACTGGTATCTGTTAATTTATTGTGCAAGAAATTATGGGTAAAAGTATCAATTTTTGCAAAAAAATAGGTCACCAAGAAATGTTAGTAGGAACAGGATATTTTAAACTTTTTTTGGAAAATTCTCTGGGCATGGCATCGTGGTGGAAATTAGAGATAATATGTGAAACTATCAAACTGTCCTCTTGAGTAAAATTGACCAACACAAATAACAACAAAACGTTTATGACACTTTATTATCCCTCCACTTTATAAATAATCACTATTTCTTTAAAATATTGTTTTCAAATCACCGCTGCACTATCAAAAATGTCTTAATTTATTCCGTTTTTTTATGTGAATGAGATAATTTACTGAACAGTTAATATTTGGTGGAATATCCTCTTGCTCTCATCAAGGCATCGACGCGACGGGTCATTTCGACACATAGTCGTTCCAGGGAATCCTTTGGTATTTCATTCCAGATCTCAAAGTTGTTGGAGGGTTGTAACTGAGCTCTCTTATCACATGAGCCCAGATAGACTCTACAAGATTCATATCTCGACTACTTGGAGGCTACTGCATAACCTGGATTCCTCGTTCTTTAAACCACTGTGTTGTAACTGCTGCTCTGTGTGGTGGTGCTTTGTCCTGCTGCAACACAAATTGATGGTTCACATCTCCATAGATGTTCTCTACAGATTGTCGGAGGTTTTCCTCAAGACTGTAGTAGTGCATAGGTCCAAGTTTAAAATAAATCTGTTATAGCAAAGGCTCCCTAACTCTTCGTTTTGATTGTGTTAAATTTCTGTAAATTACAAAATAGCAAAAAACAAAGATGAAAAGCTAACCTCAGCCTGGTCGTAGAAAGACTGATAACGATACCATGATCCCTATGCAAAGATACTGTAGATGGCTGTAAATCCTGTGCAGTAGTACGTGGACGGGAACAAAACTCGCGTACCATAGTGCGGTCCTCACGAGTAATTGTGACACAGGGGTGCCTCTACCAGGCTTATATTTAAAACATCCAGTTTTTCTACATCATTTAACAGTTTGTTTGTAGGCCTACTTCACCCCTGTAAGCACCTCAATAATAGAATCAATAATTGTTCAATGCTGTCCCAGCGTCGCAACTCAACGGTTCCAGGAAACACGATACGGGGGAACGTGATGATGGTATATATAGGCTACACGCATCTAAAGGAGCGAACACATTGAGAGCGACAGATAATCAAGTTTTAAACAACAAAAAATTAATGTTATATCAAGATATAAAAGTCATCTTTTCATTCCATCCACTCGCCAAGTTTGAAATTTATCCAGAGGACTCGAATTGTAGCCTAATGTTATGCCCTCAAATAGATTCAGTCATCAAATTGATCTAAAATGACACATTACAGCTATTTTTTATCGGATAACTGATGCCTAGAATAACATTTTTTATATCAGAAATGGATTCAGGCCACAAAGTAAGTCAGAAACGACATATCACATGTAACTATTGGACTATCAGTAAAAATTGTATTCCACTTTTACCACTGGTGATCATGTTTTGACCTTCTTGTGGTGCTTTAAGGTCACAGAAACATATAATTGTAAATTGAGGTGCAGAAATAGGTTTTACACCCCTAAATTAGTCAGAAATGACATATCACACTTGATTATCGGATTATTAGTTGATAATCTATTTTTTCCGTTTTAAAACCAAACGCGACAAGAGAGCGATATATAGCTATTTGTAGATAATCAGGCCAATTTTTAGCTCTTACACTCAAATTTTCATCCCAAACCCTATTTTTTATGAATTGACGACGGCCATTTTGAATAAAATAATTATAATGTCTGGCATGCTTGCCTATATCACACTAGACATAATATGCATCACTAATACACAAAAAAAGTTTGTATATACCCATTTGCAAGGTTCCACCCTCGGCCCCCTGACTATATCGGTGACAGTTGTTATCATAATAGAATCCTTAGCGCGATTAGTATGTTGAGGTTTATTAAGTTATTTACCACCCCAACGCCCTAATGTCAGTTTCTAAGAAATTTGTCCATGCATTTTATTTACTTTATAATTTTATTCTGGTCATTTTGGTATATCATATGTGTATTTTGAACACACAAAACTCCATTTATGATCATTTCTAGCTTAGTATTCGACAATAATGTCATTTTGAGCGTATAAATCATTACACCCCTGTGCTGAACTATGGCTCATAAAAAAGTGATACCACAATGTGACTTTACGCCCACCCTATAAATTATCAGGAAGGTTTGCTCTAACAGAATATATAATCAGATTATGTCAGTATGGTGGGTTGTACGGACCGAGTTTTTCTCAGGTCCAGCTCTTCTACTATAATGTTTTTCATCGGATTTAGTATTATTGTAAATTACATATTGTTTTCGATCTGAAAGATAATTTGTGATTTAATGTAGTGCTGTTTCACGATTTCCATACAAATATAATTTGTCTAATAAAATTTTATGATTGACTGTATTAAATGCCTTACTAAAATATAAAAATACTCCCAAAACAAATTCTCCTTTTTGTAATGATTCAGTAATTTTATCAACTAATGTTATTAAAGCTATATTTGTTGGGTAATGTTGTCTGAAACAAAACTGATATCTATATAATATGTCATGTTTATTAATGAATGTTAATATTCTGTTATACATCAGTCGTTCTAGGATTTTAGAAAACAATGGTAACACGGATATAGGTCTATAATTATTTACGTACATTTTATTATCATTTCTAAGCAAAGGCGTAACCCTAGCAATTTTATGTTCTAAAGGGACAATGCCCTGAGCTAAAGATAAATTAATCACATCAGTTAGGGGTTCAGTTACGTTCCAAAATATTGGTTTGAGCAGGGATTGTGTGAAACCATCCTACCCGGCACGGTTTTTTTTCAAATTAATAAAAATTTAACGTATTTCCGCCATAGTTGCAGGTGCAATAAAAATATATTAGATGTAATTTTACCTGCTAAATTGGAGCATATATTTATACAAAATCATTAAATGCATTAGCTATGACTTTACTGTCCTCTACAATACTACCATTTATTAAAAAATTGTTATTCATATTACCTGGTTTCGATTTCCATATGATATCTTTTAGAATCTGCCAGGTCTTTTTTAGATTGAATTTGTTATTTTCAAGTAATTACGCTACTGATTCTGCCGAAAAACAAATGGAATGGCACAGAAAACAATTAGGTTTGTTTTCACTAAACATAAAATACAAAGGCATGTCCGAACAGATTTAATCAAATTAGCTTGTTTTCATTCTACATGGAAGTTTTCATGGATTTTCAACCTTTAAAGGTATATTCAACTGTTAAAATATGCCGGACATGTGTCCCCAGAATGTGGGTAGGCATAGGCCCTATTCTATTATAATACTAAAAATGCGTTCCATACCCAACTGCGCATTAAGAGCAAGTTCCCAAATCATAGCAAGTTCATATATATATATATACTTGAGCGACGTCTATGAGTTAATAATTCGAGGATCACAAACAGGATGACCCCATGCTTGTATTGACACCCAGTAAACACAAATCATATGTATGCCAATGTTGGGCCGACGTTGTATAAATGTTATACAAATGTTTTGTGTTTGCTGGGCAGGAGGGCTTTCCCTCAAGCATTGTACACTTCTCCAATTTTGGTTCAATGTTGGGCCAGCGTCACAGAAGTTGGCCTAACATTAAAACAGCGTTGGGTCAGTGTCTCGTTGGAGTTGTATCCATGGTCTTGTAATCAGGTTATAGCTACTCGAGCTGAATGCAATCAACCTGTAGGCCTACTGTATACTGGAGGCCTATACACGTGACCCACGCATGCCCGTTTCGGAATTGACTGGTGGTTTAAGCAGGTACTGGTTTTAGTGGCAATTGATATAAGCTCTCATGATGGCTCTATATATTTGTAGGGACATTTTATGAATCCAATATTGTAGGTAATAACAATTTTTGTGATTAAAACTGATCAGTATCATTTGTAAATTTAGATAACAATGGTTGACAGTTAGGTGATAAGAGTTGATAGTGCATGTTTCAAAATATTTGTTGAGTAAGACATGATATAGCTAATCGGGATCACTTTGATAATAAGTGTACCCAAACACTAATGTTTGGGTACACAATTATCAAAGTGATCCCGATTAGCTATATCATGTCTTACTCAAAAAATACTTTTTAAACAATTTAAATTATATGCCTATGTAAAAAAAAGGGATTCAAATGCTAATTTTAACATGTTTCAAAGACTTTCTCTTTTTCAGCAATCTTATTTTCAAATGTTTAATAGTTCATTACATTTGTTTGAATAATGATTTTAACGGACGATTTAAAAGCAATAAATACAATTTTTCTCTTTTTCATTTATACATTATCTCATTTTCTGAAAAATACGACTGCTTGTGTGCGGAGCATAGGTAAAAAATAAACATGTAGCAAAATGAACTATAGACATCAGATTATGACGTCAAAAACAGACATCAGAGTCTGAAGTCGTCCTGTTCTGTAAGGTTTTACGCTGCGGTGTGGCTGTAAGGTTTATTTTTATTTTGCGTAATTTCCAGCTTTAAATGACGAACAAAAAACATTTATAATAAATGACATATTTTAAACTGAACTATGTGATTAACTGAGCATCTATAAAAATATTTAATAAATTTTAGTGGTATTTTATTTGTTTAGGAACTGTTCAGATCTGTCAGAACTAGGGTTAATATAACCTACAATCAACTGTCTCTGTGAAATATTAAACATGTAACAAACATCCTGAATTTGTCTTCTCTCTTCCACCGATGTGTAGCATTCAATTGGTTGAGATGTTCTTATATTCGATGTATCCTACGCCCATTCTGTGTGGAATACGAAGATACAATCCAAATTTGTTACAATGCCTTATTCCCCAAATTCTTCTTAAAGCCATAGTCAGCTGAACATTAGTTACGGGACACTGGGGTCCCACAATTCAATGCGACCCATGATAATTTCACAATGAAGTCACAGCCCTGACCAACAGCCTTGTGACTAGACCATATCAAACGCCGCATTGGGAGCAGGCTCTTAAGTCACAGTGAGACTATATCTTGAGAGACATCTATGGATAATAATTCAAACAATAATCAGCTAGAATTCGATGATCTAGAATAATTATGCAAAAAAACTTTTAAAATGTCGTGAGAATGATGCTGTACTGGAGTATATATATTAAAAGAACAAACATTAAAGTCAGAATAACAATACATAATGGGAATAGCAAAGTTAGCTAGATTATCAGATAAAAATAATTCGTGAAAGGAATGCATTAAAATTATCATTCATGTTTGGCTATTGTTTAAGTGTTAAACTTTGTAAATGTAATTTTCTTGACAAGCCATCTAGCTCCAACATTATGATAGCTAGGCCCCACTATGGCTTCAGGTGTAATATTTAACCCAAACATTTTACGTGAATAGATAGGTTTATTGTAATTTTTAAAATTATGTATGTGTCCATCGGAATAACCATGTCATTGGGTTTTTAATATTATAATTCAGGGTAACTTGCGTAATCGATTATTACAGTCAATGTACATTATACGTCATATCCTGTTCATGAAAATTAACATTCAAACCAGAATATTGAGTTTGTCATGGCTATTCAAATTAGTCACCTTTTTTTAAATCATGTGAACAATGCGACCAACGATGAGGTGTTGTATTACCAGTGGAGTTGACACAGAGTGTGCGTAACTATTGAATCCTCGGCAGTAGTTGGGAAATTGGACATAATAATGCAACACACTAGACCATATAGAACGCGTTTAATTAAGAATATTGGTCGAATTTTTGTGCAAACATATTGTGTCCTCGACATTGAAAACCACATGGTCAGGTCAAAACCGGTGAAATGGTGATACCAAAACATTACTTAAGTTACGCTTTGAAAGGAAGGTGATGAGGACGAACGGGAATTAAATGTACATCTCTCTAATATGGGTATCTGGGATCTTTGTACCTATATTCTTTCATAGGGTTAGTAAATGTTATTCCAAGTAAGAGGCTCTTAATCAATTTCATTCTTTATGGTCCTTTACGTAGAATACAGATATCAACTTCACATTTTATATTATAGTTTCATTACAATGGCAGGTTCAATTCACGTCTTCCAATACTATAACATAGTCCGCCCTGGCTAGAATTAAACAAAGAGGCTAATCTCTACTGACTGAGTGACTACTTAAAAACTCATACACTGCTCAGTGAACACCAAACATTTGTATACCATATATACAACGTTGGCCCCTCCGACGTTGGGCCAATATTGTACAAATGTTATATACAATTGTTTTGTGTTTGCTGGATGACTGACACAGGCCGCGCTCTACCGGAAAACGCCAGCAGTATCAAGCCGCTGTTGTCTTATTCCAGCAGAATCGTGTAAAATCCAGGATAGTGTGTGCATTTTATCATACAAGCATGAAATTTTGCACAAAGTTGGATGTGCTCTTTCATGTTTGAGTAGGAGGCGAGCTTTTTTCCAATATGGCCGCCAAATCCAAAATGGCCGCCATCGACCGTTTTAAAGATAAAAACTGCATTAATGCATGCATGCACCAATAATTGATTATTAAATACCGAGCAAAAGTGAAGGGTTGTGATCAGAAGGCATCGATAAAAGTTGAAACAATGGTATAGTTATGTCTATAATTAGGAATTCAAAATGGCCGCCAAAAATCGGCTTGACGTGTGTTTTATAGAATAGTGTCCTACTGAGCGATGCATATTATCTGAGGTGTAGCCCACTAGGAGCCCATTGCCCGCTCATTGTTCTGGACATATGAAACAACACTACTCCAACACAGTATATATAGCATTATAAAGACACTGATTAGAGAATTAACAAGCTGACCAGGCACATGGAAAGTACGTGTACGTCTCAACAAAGTACCATGGACATCCAACATTTAAGTCGCCATAATTAAAAATGCATTTGGACAACCTGTTGATCTCTAACAATGTCATGCCTCCCGGGCTATTTAACTCTTACAAACAAGAGAACTGATAAACGTCACTTACCGGTATAATATAAAGCTCGTTAAAATGGGGGACTGTGAATATCGCTTCATGTCGCTTTCTGCACAATCATGGCAATATCGAGACAGATGGAAGCCCGAAGTCAGGACTATGCCCTACTCTTATCGAATAACTTCAAGGGTTATGCAGTGTACAGTAGCCTACCATAGACAGCATTGCACACTCCAGTCCTTTGGATATTTTGGGGCACTGTATATGCACAACCTCGATGACAAACATTCGACCCGACTGGGATTCAAACGCAGTAAGCTACCTTGAGCCACAGCTGGATCGAATTAAATAAATGGGATAGGCCTACATATCAGAATAAATTAAAAATGAGTCTAAAGCAAAGATCAACGGGCGTATGCTTTATAGTATTTATGCAGTAGGCCTATGATGTAATATCTCAATAATAGTAGCTATCCCAGCAAACACAAAATATTGAGCTAATGTTGGATCAAGGTTGGCCCGCCGTCTACAACGTCGGCCCAGCATTGACACAACATTGGCTCAATGTCTGTGACATGTGGACCTTAGTCGTTTGTAATGATTTTGTGAAATAATTAGCACATGCCTCGCTCTGTTTATTGTACGAAATATAATGTATACAGCTCATTCACCAGGTGTCCCATGCTCTCTCTATTCTCATATTTCCCGTATAGGATGGGATAATAATTATGAAACATATAATATGGTTCGCCAGCACATTGATTGTCTCAACTATCATCAGAATACTTAATCCGATAACTTACAAAGGTTCAGTTGGTAATATTGTTGACCTGGTTTCAGAATAAATGGTTTCAGAAAGCAGTGAGAGTGCCACCATTCAATCTCAATGGGGAGAGGGCTGGAGTATTTTTGAAATACATAATTTTGAGCAGACTCTTTCAAGACCGCTTCTACATAAACATGTAATCATTCTTTTTAGCATGCCGCCGAGTAGAATTGTAATAAATAATTTGTCGGATATAGTCGGAGAAAAAAACTTCCACGCCCCTCTAAAGATTTGAATGGTGGCCCCTAATCATGCTAATATATTTCAATCTATCGAGTGTGGAATTGCTTTGACCTCTAGTAATAATGAGCGATAAAAACAAGCGCATAAAAAAACACTTTCTTCAACTACAACATAAAACATACCTGTGAGATTGGAAGAACACAATTGGCTTGTACAACACACAGAAGTCTAGTTGTTGTTTAGTATTATTACTCACACTGTGTTATATCTAAAAATACCCTTTTTAGCCCTATTTCAATGTTTATTGTTCAGGGAAAGGATTATACTTGGGTAATTCATAAAATCACAACATTTTCATGGACTCGAAGTGAGAATTGTATCCAAAAGTTGGAACTTTCTAATTTGAAAAACAACTGTGTGGAATTGTTGTATTATGTGTATCCAATAGTATAACTTTCTAATTTAAGTACCAACTGAATGACAGCGATGACTAGATGTCTCGTCACGTGAGAACCTGGGCCACTATAGCACTGCTAGGGATTAAAATACTGTACTATACGTGCAGGCAAAATTCCAAACAGTACTGTTTGGCTTGCCGAAAGATAATTATAATTATTCAATATTATTTTGAAAGGGACATTACTTTGGTTCAACAGATGTCATATATTTCTTATTATGAATAACGTTTAAGGTCGGTCCTCGCCCTAAAGGATTAACCCTTTAACCGCCAAATTATTCAATCTGAATTTTCACACACTTGAAGTTGTGTCTCGCTGACGCGATCCACAACTTCAAGTGAGTGAAAATTATTCATATAGGCCTATGACAAAATGGTAGTCAACTGTTTTCAAATATTGCTGATTGATGTCACATGTTTAAAAGGTGGTACTTAATGTGCTAATAAAAAAAGAAAACCCGAATATATGCGACAGCGGCGGTTAAAGGGTTAAGGGTTAACCGTGCTGAGTTGTTTGTTTCTATTTTTCATTCATTTGAAGCTGGAATTACTGACTCAATTTCCAGCTTCAAATGAATGAAAAACTGTTATATCTATTCAAAAGAGACATATCTCAAATTGAACGATTTAATTGAGTATTTTTTTATCAATTCCAGTGATGTTTCATTTAGTCGGAAACATGCTTGAAAACGTATATAATACGGTCCCAGCAGCACAAGGGTTACAATTAATATTGATTTGCCAGTCATTTCTGAGAAAAAATGATGGTTAACAGTGGTTTTTTACTATACCAGCATTTTTTCAGCAATAGTTGGCTGGCTGTTGAGTGAACGTTCACGACGTTGACCCAACGCTGAACCGACGATGTCATTGGGTTATGCAGAAGTGAATACACATGGTAATCTGGTAATGTAAATGAAATGAATCGGGCTTTAGGCCACCTATAGCACATATAGGCTAAACTGGTCCAGGAGAACCTCCTGAGGATGGTGAGATGATTGAGATGACACTGTCCTCCAGACACAGGATTCGAAATTCGAGCCCTGGCGGTCTGAGGCCGAGCACGCTACCTCTCGGTCACGGAGGCTCCCCACAATACTGACTTCCACACGTGGATGGGGAAGAAACATTTTTTGTTTTTTTCAAACCGCTGAGACCGGGAACCGAACCCCGAACTCTGGCGTGACAGGCAGCGTTGCTAACCACTACCCTAGGGCCTCCGCCCATCTGGTAATGTAAATAACACATATTAATGTTGAATTGGTATTATTCATATTGTGTATAGTATGTATATTATATAATTATACGGATTATTAATTTTGATTGTTATTGCATATTAAATGTGCATTGTATGCATAATATATAATTGCATGGATTATAAATGAATTATTGTATATTCATATTGTGTATTGTATGTATATATATATACTGTATATTTATGTTGATAGTAATTATAAATGTTGAAGTATTGTGTATTCATATTGTGTACTGTATGTATATTGCATAATATGTTAATGGTCTCAGATGGGTTTACCCTCATGAAATAAAGATTTTATTACGATTAATAATATCTGACATGTTTCAATACACCTGACCCATATCATGTATATCTTTTTTATGTTGAAAGACGACTTCCCACTGTCACGAGGCAACCTACAGCTTCATGCATGATATCAGTGGGTTTTGTTTTACATACTGTACTGTACTGTAGCAAGTCGCTTCACTGTCGTGATCAACACTTTCACTTCATAATTTACACAGGATACATAGGCCCACATTGAAGTTACCATCTCATTTAAAACGATCGTAATACATTGTATATAGCGCAAAGTTCCCCAGACAAGGTGAATATTTTAGTAATTGGGTGTCAAATTTGAAGAAATAGTCATTAGTTATCCAGCGTGGGGATTTTTGTCACATCATTACTGTCGTCGTCCCAGAAAACACGAGGCGTTGACACAATGTTGAGCTAATGTTGGCCCAGTGTCGTAGACGATGGGCCAGCATTGGTCCAACATTGCTAAGATATGTTGTCACTGCTAGTATAGTCCTATCATAAAGCAAAACAAGGTGATCAACACTTTCACTTCATAATTTACACAGGATACATACATTAAAGTTACCATCACATTTAAAACGATCGTAATACATTGTATATAGCGTACAGTTCCCCAGACAAGGTGAATATTTGAGTTATTGGGTGTCAAATTTGAAGAAATACTCAGTCATTAGTTAACCAGCGTGGGGATTTTTGTCACATCATTCCTGTCGTCGTCCCAGAAAACACGAGGCGTTGACACAATGTTGAGCTAATGTTGGCCCAGTGTCGTAGACGATGGGCCAGCATTGGTCCAACATTGCTAAGATATGTTGTCACTGCTAGTATAGTCATAACATAAAGCAAAACAATGTTTTGACGAGACATGATCTTTTATATGATATACAGATTAAACATGTCAACCCATGAAGTGCTGATGTATTCAATTGACCTTTTAAGTCATTTAAAGTTTTGTTTTACGCTAACGCGATCCAAATTCTTATTCGGCCATTAGAAATATTTTATTCTTTCAGTGCGGGGATCATAAAGTCGATCCCCGAGCTGTAAGTGTTAAAGGTGCTAGGAGCAGAGACAATGTACAATATGTTTGTTAGGAGCTAATAATGCTAACTCCCCATGGTACATTAAAGGTTGATATAGCACAGTCCATGAAGGTGGCCGATATTATAGCAGTGCTACCTTGATACTGGCAGGTGCGCAGCTAGTTCCATTGCGATCATCGTTACATACTGAACACATTGTTAGTAAAAACAAAGGACAACTAGACCCGTAAAACAGTCGTGGATTGTTCGTCGCCAGGTTAGCTGAAGGTCAGTGATTATACCAAAATTAGTGTACATAATCTTTGATTGTATACTTATTTGCAAATGCAATGATATTTAAAAAAAAAAACTTTAATAAGTAATATGTAAGTACAGTAAAAACTAGGTAGTACAGTAAATTTTCTGGCCTGCTGCAAGTAAAGCACCGAATACACGTCATTTGTTGAAACCAATGCTCGTCTCACATATTATACCCATATGGCTGACGGTGAGCCAACGTTAAGCCATCATTGGGCCAGCTCCCCTTGTTTACTGGGATTACGGCCGAGGTGTCGAGGGTTGCAACATTGCGGCCATTTTCATTTCTTCATTTTCATTTGTGTGATTTCCTTAAATATGTTAACCCTTAAAGTCCTAAATTAAATAGTTTAAACTTCCACCAACTTGTAGTTGTGTCTCGCCACCGCGACCCACAACATCAAGCGGGTGAAAATTATCATATTTGCTTATATTGAGACCAAATAGTTGTTTTAAAATATTGATGTTCAAGCTCTATAATTGCATTCCCAATGATAGTGATTTTATCAGGTAATAAAATGTATTTAACACGGCTGTAGTCGTGATCAGTGATGAAAGGGTTTAAAGACTGATCCAGCCGAATTGTTTGTTTTTATTTTTATATATTTCAAGCCAAAATTTCCAGCTTCAAAAAAACGGAAAACATTTATATTTATGAAAAATATGCATGCCCCCAAATTTTAAATATTTCAAGCCGAAATTTCCAGCTTCAAAATAACGGAAAACATTAATATTTGTGAAAAATATGCATGCCCCCAAATTTTAAATATTTCAAGCCGAAATTTCCAGCTACACAATAACATTTCTATTTATGAAAAAAAATGCATGCCCCCAAATTGAATAACTTTGCAAAATGAGCATATTTTACAAACTATTTGATCAATGGCAGTGATATTTCATTAAGACTGAATGTATTTGCAGAAAAAAAACAATGATGTGCTACATGTGGTAGGTTTATTCATGTTGAAGTAAGATCAACAATTTTTTTTATTATTCAACATTTCATGCAGATATTTCGTGAGCAGCCATCTATTTTACTTTCACTTAAGTACACACCAAATCGATCTCAATTCGTACATGTGCTTGCAACATCTATTCATAGAGTACTTAAACAAAAGCATAAGTAAATATACGAAAACTGTGAATTGGTTACTATACACAAATGTTGTATTCGTATTATGTATAATATACACATGTATACAGCGCAATAAAAACTACGTAAGCGTTTCATGGACGCCTCATCATCCCATGTAAACTACTAACAATCGCAGATATTTCGGTTCTAATTTCATTTGTAAAATCATTGTGGTACATAAATTATACGCAATCAGTGATGAACAGTTTACATAACGACCACTGTCTACATATTTTGTTCTGATATGAGTCGCAAATGTATAGTAGCTTTGCCAAATACACTCTCGTGTGTTTCTTTGTGGGACGTATGGGTGCGCCATTGATCAAAATGCAAACACCAATAAAAGAATGCGCTTTACCTCGCACTTTCGTAATTTTTATGTCAGAGTATAAGCGTAGGTTGATGTGACAAAGGCATTTACAATTTTTGCTGAAAAAGCAGAGCCAAAATAAGAAGGCTGAACGACTACATTCATCATTTGCCCCATGACAGGCTGTGTACCAAATTTGTATTTGTTCGCCCGGTAAATATAAGGCTAAACTAAATTATTACGCACTTTCAATATAATATTGGGTCCTGAAATACAAAGTAATAATTGCTTTTTGACATGTTAAACAGTGATTTTTACCAAGATTTTTTTTGATAAAATATTTGCACAAGGAATGTATTTTCTGATTTTCAAGAGGAGCATCTCATTGTCATCTGCAATGACGGAACTTTCCGAACTATTGTCCAGTAATCAAGGAGAGGAAAAGATACCAACAGATAATGTGGAAATTGGGGACATTCCTAAACCAGATGGCAACTCCAATGTTGATCGCCATGTAAGTTTTTGATGTTGCCCAGGTTGACTAACAGAATAATTTCATGTAGGCCTATTTAAGAATGTAGCTCGCTAACTAACATTACATTAAATGTTGGACCCGTTTTAGCTCAACACATCAACATGATTTTTGGCCTGTAAAAGTTTTTGGGACAACTGCTGTCCACAGATATGTGTACACACAGACGCGTGCTTCCTCACCTTATCTACTTATATATATACTATGCCATGCAACTCATTTTGGCCTCTCACTATCAGGATCCGAAATCCTGCCCTTCACATACTCTTATTATCGTCCTTTACCAAAATATGTCTGCACCTCCACACTCATCTCGCGTATTATGGGGATAATGACACCACAGTGTCTTGATGACACTTTGTTGTGGAAATATTTTTATATTTAAGACGAATTATTGTAAATATCATATATTCCGCATTGACAGTCCACAAGTACATTTTTAATAACTACCAGGCATTAACAACGTGTATGGGCAAACAATTAGTGTAGCATACACAATGCCTATTTTGTCTGAATAAAAATATCAAACCAGCATCGTTCACACTTGATTACGGTACACCAATAAATGTCGAATTGAAAATTTCACGTTCTTTGCCACATATTCATATATTTACGCCTCTATATTTCCATATTATACACGCTTTATCTATTCAAAAGACCATGTTAGCATCTCCACAGCAATTTGTCCTGCGTTATCAAAAAATGTCGAATATGTTCACATGGCGAATTGAATATGGTGACAAAAAAATACAACAAAATGTGGTCAATTTGACCACAAAATGTCACAACTTAAATTATCCAGTCTTTTTTGAGGTGATCTTCATGAAACCATCTGGAGTTGGATGAAAAAGGACGCAGGAGGGGTCAAACCAACCATATGTGGAGAAACAAGAAGGGTCTAGTTTTTTGTGAGCAGAAACTGGAGATGTCTCCCCTCCAGCAACATAAGGTTGATAGCTAATAGTAGTGGCAAAGGCTTTTGTGATTAATGTTATCAAATGGCTCCTGTGGACAGTAGAGACTATGTATTAAGTGGAATTTATTATTCAGTTTTGTCAACACTCCCAGCAAACAAGACGTTGACCCATGACTGGTCCAATGCTGGCCCAGCATCGAACCAGCACTTGTTAAACGCCTGTGTTTGCTGGGCTGCGCTCAACCCAGTGAACAAAAAACATTTGTAAAACATTTGTACAATGTTGGACCAACGTCGAAGGCGTTAGGCCCACGTTGTACAAATGTTATACAAATGTTTTGTGTTTGCTGGGAATAGCAGCTGCTATTACTTGATACTGCTGATTACAAGCGATTACAAGCCGACGCTGACCCAATGTCTGTTAAATGTTGGGCCAGTGTCGCCGGTGCTGGCCAGTATCCATTCAGTCCTAGTCAGTACTTCATGCTGCCGGTACCTGCATGCTGACAGTACGGGCACGATGCTTTGAGCCAAAGCTGGGTTAATGCTGGCCTGCCGTCAGTGGCGCTGGCCCACATTCAGCGTGGCGCCAAACACAACACTGTAACCCAATACTGGACTAATGTTGGGTCAGCGTTATAGACGGTAGGCCAACATCAGCTCAGAATTGGGTCAACGTCTCGTTTTTGACCGCCTGCAAGATAGAAAGCGCTGGAGAGAAATGAATGGGAGACAGACTCACAGCACAGAATCAGACAGACTGAGCGGACAGGGGTAAAGCAATATTTCCCCACCTCTGTCTACAGAGGGGAAACATAATTAAAGCAGCATTATTCAGAAGTTCTGACAGATTTTTTCCTGCAAAAATCAGAACATTGTATTCCTTATGCTCAGGAGAGCAGCATCAGAAGATCACGTGGCTACCCTACTAAATATTCATTGTGACACTAATTATGTTCCATATGGCATCATAAATATATTTTTTTGGGGGGTGTACGAACTTTTGTCTGATGTGTGTAGATGAATCTCCATATTTCAGACTTAGTATATATTTTTAAATAAATCGAATAAGCTTAAAATTTAATCTGAGCAATCTCAAAATTAAAAAATAAATGAATAAAATTCAACAAAAAAAATTAAATGAATGGGGTTTTAGGCCACTTTGTGAAAATATATGCCAAGCTGGCCAGGACAACCTGCTGAGGATGGTGAGATGAATGAAATAACACTACCCTCAAGACCCAGCATTCGAAATTCGAACTCTGGTGGTCTGAGGCCTGGCGGTCACGGAGGCTCCCCACAATATTGAATCTTTATGAGTGAAAGGGGAAGAAACATTTTTTTCTTTGATACTTGGAGGCCAGAGTGGGGCTCGAACCCGCGATCTCCGACTTCCCAACCAGGCAGCTTTAACAACTGGACCAGGGCCCCCGCCGAAAAAAATTCAATAATCATGTTGTCATCAACAAAGGATTAATGTGTATATCGCAATTTCCAATTCGATATTTATTGATGTAATCAAGTGTGAATGATGGTGGTTTGAACTTATTACTCAGGGGCCGTATTCTCGTACAAGTTACGATATATCGTAGGCTTCTGATTGGTCGAGATGTCCATCTCGCCCTATTAGAAGCCTACGATATATCGTAACTTGTACGAGAATACGGGCCCAGACACACAGAAGGCATTGTCTACACCTGTTATGGATTTGTCGTATATGCATCGACGTTCGATAATGAGAGAATGTGGAGGGCAGATCAACACATCAACAGGATTACCAGCGCGATGCCCCACTCCCGCGTGACGCTTATGATAATGTTGTTTGAACTGTGAGACAGCGTCGGTCCCGTTGGCTCACAATTCAAACAACAGTGTCACAAGCGTCGCGCGGGACGTCGCGCGAGGCCTCGCGCGGGCAATCGCGTTGGTGTGTTTCGCGCTTTAAGCAAAACAAAACGGTAAACCAAAATATAATTTAAACAACAACACCGTCATTGTTCACTTCTGGCTATCTTGCGGATTCCAAAAGATGTAGAATGACATTGTTGTTATAATGGTGTGGCTATCTCAGTTAAACTAAAATATTATTCAGCTAGCTTGAAGCGGTGATCTGTTAAAATAAAATATTATTCAGCTAGCTTGAAGCGGTGATCTGTTAAAATAAAATATTATTCAGCTAGCTTGAAGCGGTGATCTGTTAAAATAAAATATTATTCAGCTAGCTTGAAGCGGTGATCTGACCAGGCTGACGACTATTTGGCGACAATGCGAATGCCAAATTTGTGACATCCCAAAATCTTTCACAAATATTCCCATCCTTTTCACCATCTGCTCTTTCGCCAAGCGCTCTTCGTGTTCGCCGAACGTTCTCCTCAGATTTTGAGATTGTTCAAAATTCCTGAAACTATTTGAGAAAATAACATTTTTACCCCAAATCCCGAAACAGTTGCTGTTTCCCCGAAATGTTAACCAAGTTGGGGCAAGATATTCGCCGGGTTTACCAAATCTACGTCAAATGCGGAAAACGTAGGACTAACGTTAATCATCGCCACATTCACCAAACATTTTTCAAGTAGTCCCCAAATTCGACGATTTTTCTCCACGCTCGTCAATTATTAGTCGCCAAATGTTTGCAGAACCATTTCAAATTATCGTCGCCTAATAATCGCTGAATTTGACATTTATTCGCCGATCCCTTTCATTTCTCAGACTCCCCGAATAGGCGCCGCAGAATTGCGGAATTGTAAATTAATCCAATCAGCGAAAAAAATTCGCCAGTGTTGCCAAATCTTCGCCGATTTTTTATCGCTAAACATTCGCCGAATTATTCAATTGATTGTCGTTTGGTGAGATCCCTGCCGTTAGTGTAACAATGTGCAACAACGCCCTAAGTGTTTATACACACCATCAGATGTTTGTCTAGTGAAAAATAATTATCTGCTCTGATAGATCAAACTCCATAAAATTCGATTGAATGATACAATCCACTCCAGCTTACGATATATGAAGATATATGAAGGGAATTTTTCATTTATAATGTTTCTGTAGCAGTGTAGATAGGGGTTCGTCTGATTAAGACATGGTAGGCATATTATTCATAGACTGTTTTTCAGCCCTACGTTATCCTGCTAAAGACGGCATCACAAAACGCCTCAAAAATACAGTATTGTTTGGCAATATGTAGCCTATTACCTTGGCCAAGAGGGTAGCAGATATCATTTAATTACATTGATGACATGAGACAATATACTGTATAATTCATCCTAATTCTATGCGGAAACTGAATTTGTATTTACTCAAACCAATGTGGATACAATAAGGTGTGTCACAAAATACAGGCTAATTATGATGTGTATTATGAGTATGTTTTGTATGATATGTTTTGTTTAAATCTATATATTCGCGTAAAATTTTAGTCTCAATATTACAAATGAAGCTATAGTGGGGCCCATTATAACGTTGAGAGCTAGATGGGTTATGAAGAACATTAAATTTACAAAGTTTTACACATAAAAAAATAGCCAAACATGAATAATAATTTGAATGCATTCTTTTCACGAATTATTTTTATCTGCTAGTCTAGATGACTTCTCTATTCCCATCACCGATCATATTTTTGTCTATAATTTCTTTTCTTTTTAATATATAAAAACGCCAAAACAGCATAATCCACCATGAAATTTGCATTTTGCAATCTTTTTTTAAAGTATATTCTATAAATAAATGTGTCCTGTGTCCTGTAAATCCATAAAAAAATCACTGGTTTATAAACGATAAAAGGTGAATAGATTAGGTCAAATTCAAATCAGTCAGCTAGAGATATCGCCAATTAATTTAAAACATGGTATATAGCAGGTGGTAAGAAAATTTTACGGGAACATATAGCGGAGTAAATGATTTCTAATAGCAGATCAATTTAACAGATCCGCGTCCAGTCGTTTATAAACGGTCGCCGCGGCGCACTTCCGGTGAGTGCTTATAAGCACCTGTGCGCTTATAAACGGGAGGGCAATATATATATATATATAGTCCAGTGGATTTTGACTAAAGCGTGTTCCGCGGTATGGACGATGTTTTATGATTGAATCTAATACTATGGGGTGTCCCGAGCAGAAATCAGCCGGGTGCCACTTTGGCACCCTTGGGCGGAATTTTTTAAGGGCAAAAACAAAATGGCCGCCAGATAATTCAAGGTCAAATATGTTTTTTTCAACAAATGAAGCCAGGAACAAGTGTGATACCTCATTTTCATGTGATTTTGACTGGGCAATCCATTTCTTGTATTATTTTTATGATATTAGGTCATCTTCAAGGTCAAAACGTCAATTTCAAGGTCAAATAAGCAAAAATACGCTTTTTAACAAATAAAGCTAGGAACATGTGTAATACCTCTTTTTCGTTGGATTTTGTCTGAAAAATCCATTTATGGTATTATTTTGGTGATCCAAGGTCATCTTCAAGGCCGAAAGGGCATTGCCACAGTCAAAAACA
Organism: Flabesymbios commensalis; assembly: GCA_964017125.1. NCBI lineage: Eukaryota > Metazoa > Annelida > Polychaeta > Terebellida > Flabelligeridae > Flabesymbios > Flabesymbios commensalis. Next base: position 53,155,050 of record OZ024916.1, on the reverse strand, counting down.
AAATGGCCGCCAGATATCTCAAGGTCAACTATGATTGTTCAACAAATGAAGCCAGGAACAAGTGTAATACCTCATTTTCGTGTGATTTCGACCGGACAATCCATTTCTTGTATTATTTTCATGACTCGAGGTCAATTACAAGGTCAAAAAATCAATTTCAAAGTCAAATAAGCAAAATTACCATTTTTAACAAATCAAGCTAGGAACATGTGTAATACCTCTTTTTCATGTGATTTTGTCTGGTCGAAAGGTCATTTCCAAGGTCAAAATGTAAAAATATGATCTTTTGGAAACAAAATAGGAAGAAGTGTAATACATCTTTTTGACGTGATTTTTGACTGAATAATCTATTCTTGATACTATTTTGATGATAAAAGGTCATCTTTAAGTTCAAAATGTCAATATCACGGTCAAGTAAAGGAGAATATGATTTTCAACAAATACAGCTAGAACATGTGTAAAAAACTTTTTTTTCGTGGGATTTTGTACGAAAAATGTCTTTTTCCTATTATTTTGGTGATTTAAAGTCAACCTCAAGGTCAAATATATGTTTTAGCGAATAGGCTAGAAATTAGAGCACGTATATTACCTTGTGTTTGGTTTTATTTTGACTGGATAATCTAATTATGTTGGGTTTAAATGATCAAACATGCTTAAGGTGAAGACATCAGCTCGAAGGTATTGAATGACAATTAACAGAGATGTGTTAAAGAGTGCTGGAAAAGTTCTAACGGTCGATAAGTAGGTATTAAAGGGCAATGAGAAGGCGATAAAAAGGACAATGAAAAGGCATTAAAGGGCAATGAGGAGGCATATTAAAGAGAAATGAGGAGGCGTTAATGGGCCACAAGAGGCGTTACAGAGCAACCGAGGGCCTTATAAGGTGAGAGAGAGGCATTATGAGGCTATGGAGAGGCGCTAAAGGGAGACACTAATGCGTCTTTGTAACTTTTAGTTCAATGCCTCTTCTTTGCAATTGAAGGCTTTTCTTTTGCCCTTTAACGCCTCTTCTTCGCCCTGAACGTCCTTTTAGTTTAATGCCTCTTCTTTGCAATTGAAGGCCTTTCTGACGCCTTTCAATGCCTCTTCTTTGCACTGAAGGCTTCTCCATTGTTTTTTATTTTAACTCTCCGTCAAATTTTAACGCTTTACTATCAATCTTAAACGCCTACCCATGGTCATTCGACGCCTCTCCATCGCCATTTATCGTCTCTCATTGCCCTTCAATGCTTTTGGGTCTACCTTTATATTTTTTCTTCGTCCTTTAACGCCTTTCCGTCACCCTTTAACGCTTCTTCAGTGAAATTTAACGCCTCCTCATCGCCCTTTACTGGCTTCCCATCGCCATTTAATGTCTTTCCATCACCATTTACCGCCTCTTCATCGCCCTTTAACCCCTTAGCATCACCATTTGACGCATCTGCAGCGCCTATTAGCGCCTCTCCATTAAAAATAGTAGCAGAAATGGATTATTTGTCAAAATTACACTATAAAGACGTACAACACTTTTTGCTATTTATGTTTGTTGATTGAATTTTGATGACCTTAGATTGAAATTGACCTTGAAGATAACCTTTAATCACTCAAATAATATTATAATTGGATTTGTAAGTCGAAATCCCATAAAAAGAGGTATTACACACATTCCTAGCTTTATTTGTTGAAAATGTGTTTTCTCTTACTTCACCTTGAAATTGACCCCTTTGACCTTGAAGATGCCATTGAATAATCAAAATAATATCAGATATGGAATGCCCAGTCAAAATTGCATGACAAAAGAGGTATTACACATGTTCCTAGCGTTATTTGTTAAAAACGGTAATTTTGCTTAATTGACCTTGATATTTGACCTTTTGACCTTGTAGATGACCTTGAATCATGCAAATAATACAAGAAATGAATTGCCCGGTCAAAATCACTTGAAAATGAGGTATCACATTTGTTCCTAGCTTCATTTGTTGAAAAATTATATTTGACCTTGAAATATCTGGCAACCATTTTGTTTTTGACCTTGGAAAGGACTTTCGACCTTGAAGCTAACCTTGGATCAACAAAATAATACCATACATTCATTTTCAGATAAAAGCCAATGTAAAAGAGGTATTACACATGTTCCTATCTTTATTTGTTAAAAATGGTATTTTTGCTTCTTTGACCTTGAAATTGTCTTTTTGACCTTGGAAATGACCATAAGTCATCAAAATAATACAAGAAATGGATTGCCCAGTCAAAATCACATGAAAATGAGGTATTACACTTGTTCCTGGCTTCATTTGTTGAGAAATCATATTTGACCTTGAAATATTTGGCGGCCATTTTGTTTTTGCCCTTAAAAAATTCCACCCAAGGGTGCCAAAGTGGCACCCGGCTGATTCCTGCTCAGGACATCCCTTAGAACCAGAATCAATCATAAAACATCGTCCATACCGCGAAACACGCTTGAGTAAAAAATGTCATTTGACAACTGGACTAATATATATATATATATATATATATATATATATATATATATATATATACTAGAATCCAATGTATTATTGGGTCTTTCATTGTATTATTGGGTCTTTTAGAATGACCCAACAATACCCGTCATTTAGTTAAGATAGAAACTTAACTAAATGACGGAAAACTTATAGATTGGTGGCGCCACCTCCGTCCCCGAGCACCGACCCTAAAGCTACTATCTTAGAAGTTTCTTTTAAATGTGTCTAAATTATGGTTCCTTTAAAAGACCCAATAATACGGTATAACAAAAGAAAGACCCAATAATAAATTGAATTCTAGTATATATATATATATATATATATATATATATATATATATATATAATAATCATATATATATTCAGATAATAATCTACAGTTTTATCGTTTTTGTATGGTACATTATTGTATAACTCACGTAGAAAGTAAGCTCAATCTCCGAAATCTGTGAGTTTAGCTCTTGCATTGTGCGCTAAATCATGTGTACAAAAAAATTGGCACATGGAAAATGTAAATTACGCATACAAGTTGGTCATCACTATACCTACCACCATGGTATTAACAGATTGTACCGGCAACGTATACATTTGGTTGGGGTCAGTGGTCAAAAAAACTATTTCTGGCAATTTTTATCAATTAAAGCATCGTATTTCACAGATTCTGCTTCCCAAGTGCATTACTAAGTGGTAATGTGTTGTGTCAATTTCTACATTATAACAAATCTGGTATAATTAAGAGAAATGCCTGATATTATGCAATAAAATGTACAGTTAACCAGTCATATTGGCCGACCGTTTATAAACGCCCGGGTGTTTATAAACATTCGCCGGAAGTGCTCTGCAAGTGCTTATAAACGCACGGTCGTTTTTAAGAGGGCGGCCATTTATTAACGGCTGCACCCGTACCTGTTTAAGGAGATTTGATAAATTCGTGTGGATTGTCAGGGAATAGTACATATAGGCCTAATGCAACTTCAAGTAGATAAAAAATCTCAAAGTATGAGGAACTAATGCCTAATGTTCCGTCAAATTGTCTTGTTTGAAGAAAAAATACGAAGGCTGAAAAGAGCTACAGGCATGATTAGCACCTAAACCCTTTCAGCGCGGCGACCGTCTTTATACGTCAGAATATGACGTCTGTAGACGCCAGATTTTGACAGGTAAAGACGGTCCGCGACTGAAATAATTAAAATATTTATAAACTATAATAGACCCATAACATAGGTATTAAAATGCTGCAGAAATAGCTAACTAAGACATTTATGATGATTTCAAATTGCAAATATCCCTTTGGTCTTTATGGTTTATGCAAAATTATTTCAGCGTTGGGAGGGAGAAGGGTCAGCACATTACTTAACACTGTTGTAGTCATTTTGGCAGTAAATCCACGGATATCTGGACAAATCGCTAACAAAGATTTTAAGATTTATTATGGTAGATATTAGTCCCAACTAACAATGCTGTCTCAAGAAAAACTCATGTTTAATTTCGATAAATTGACTACACCTGTTTTTTAATCAGACCCCAGGTATCGTTTGCAGCTGTCAGTTTGACTATAAACAGCGTGATTAATTTAAAATCGATTCAATATGTTAAGTGATCTAATCAATAAAAAAATTATCCTTCTATGTTATTGTAGGTTTATACAACATACTCATGTTTTAATAGGTTGTTTTTGTGACAAGGTGAGCTAAAAGGAGCAAGCGAAATTTACGTCCAATCTCGAGAAATCGGTATCATCCAGAGTCGTCGTACGCTAGCGAATATCGAAAATGTTTTTGATAATTATCGTCGCTGATTTGTTGAACTAGTACATGTAAAATGTCATAGTGGTTGCTTTTAATCTTTCGGGACTAGAAAAATTAAAAAATTTGCTCCAGACCATAATGTCATTGTGATGTGATTTATTAAATATAAGTCAGCGTTTAAGAGCAGGTCTCTCTATATAGTGTCAGGCAGAATATTGGCATTTTGGGGGTGAACCTTGCAATGTCAATAGTTTTTTTGAATTTTTGAATTGACAATATTCATCTTTTTGAGAATGAGCTGGCGTTCCATGCCCAAACCTTGTGGGGTTTTTTTAAAATTTAAAATGGCCGCCAAGATGGCCGCTGTATCACTAAAATTGCCGTAACTTTGTTAATATTCGACGTAGGTTTTGGGTGGCAAGGAAGCCATTTATGTTGTTTATTTTATTGTTAAATGTGGTAGGCCATATGCACACTAATTTGATGAAATCACAAAAATACAAGACTACAGAAATCCAAGTGCTCCCGCCCGGAATTAAAATTTGATTGAAGCGATTTTGTGAATACATGAGTTCCACCGTTACGTGATCACATTTTTTACTTTTTTCGTTTTGTTTTTTTCTCAAAAGTTCATATATTTTTAAAAAACTATTATTTTGTTAGGTCTCTTCGTCTTATTTGCCATTTGTGCACAGTGTGACTATAAATATTTATCCTCAATCCCTTGTATGTATTTAATATAGCCATACAAAATTACTGTTACGTGATCATGCCAAATTAACATGGTTTTTTAAGGTTATGTGCGTTTGGATAATTCTGCTCTCGTTGTGTTTCTGTTCATCTGATATGTGTTTTCTGCGGAAAAGAACACTTGGGTGCTATGTTGAAGGTTTTTCAATGTGACACCGTGAATCTTTACATTGTAGCAAAAACAAAATTGAAATACGTCGTTCACCGTTACGTGATCACTGAATGCGAAAGGAATGAAAATAAAGAAACACTTGCAATGATATCATGAATTTCAGCGTTACCTTATCGATTTGTTTTTATCTTAATATAAGCCAAAATCACTATATCTAGGTAAAGGGTGGATAGACCTGATTTGAAATAAATCGAGCAAATTGTGGTAATTAAAAAAATCTATCAATTTTTTTTCTGATCACTCTCATTGGGGGGGGGGGTATCTTTTTAGTTTCGAAATGAATTATCAGTTTAACCACTCTATGTATTTAATAATATATCACAATGTGTATCGATATTAGAGAGACCATTGTCATTGTGTAGGGGAAAATTGATTGAAAAAATCATTCATAATTGAATGTTCATCACCTAAAAAACGGTAAGTAATAGTAGATGTTTTTCATCGCATATATATGGATATATCAATACATAATCCAATGAATAAACACTATTTGTATTCAATATAATAAGAAGTTATAATTGCATATGTTGATTATAACACATCGATATTTGTTACGTGATCACTGGCTATTTATTTCAAGTAAAAGTGCAATATTTTGATCTATATGGATTTGTATTTTTTATTTTATTCAGAGTATAATGACGCCTTTCGCGCTGGGTACAAGCATTTCTTCAAAATATTCCCAATTAGCTGTTTAGCTTCGCGTACCAAAATGCGTGATCAAGTAACATTTTTTTATATGATAAAAGTGTGATCACATAAGGTAATTCTAGCGGATATAGGGCACAGTACGTCCAAAAGTAGAATATTTTTATTTTGAATTGACCCATGAAAAAAGACACAATATTAATAGTTTTATGATCGTTAACATGTTACATACATTATACTTCGTTATTTGAGCACTTCTCAGTCACGCCATAGACATATACTAAAATATGTTTTTCCTGAAATAATGTGTTTTGCCAGATCAATTCCTGCAAATTCGAGAAAAACGGAGATTTGGACGGGGCAATATCTCGACAATGGCCAGAAAATGAGACAACTAATTTTACTAACAAATTTTTAGTGCAATAAACATCTGGCAAATCTATTTTGTTAATTTTTCGGTGGTTTCCCCATGGAATTCACGTATAGTGTTACAGGGCCATTTGTACCTGGCCCTCCATCAAAATCACTGGCCCTGATTTCTATGATAAAAATGCGGATGTATAGCTCCGTATTTTTTTAGGAATAGCCCGATTTATAATACTAGAAAAACAAAACAGGGAGAACAAAATTGAATGTGTCTTTTGTCAAATTTTGGTGATCAGTTTTAACAATGATTTAAACAAATATTCGTCTATCGTAAGTTTATGTCCACTAGCGATGGGGCAGATCTCATTTTTGTTTTTAGTAGGTTAAATGTGGAAAAAATGAGAAAAAATGGCACCATTTAATTATTATTATTATTACTATTATTATTATTATTATTATTATTATTATTATTATTATTATTATTATTATTATTATTATTATTATTATTATTATTATTATTATTATTATTATTATTATTATTATTATTATTATTATTATTATTATTATTATTATTATTATTATTATTATTATTATTATTATTATTATTATTATTATTATTATTATTATTATTATTATTATTTTATTATTATTATTATTATTATTATTATTATTATTATTATTATTATTATCATTATTATTATTATTATTAGTTATTCAAAATAGACTCTAAAGCTTTTATTTTATTTATTCCTCCTTCTTTCTCCAGGCATAAGTTTGAGTTAAATGAATAAAAGACGCCTGACAATACGTCTACAGTAGGTGTAATCTTCAATTGCCGCTCACAACAGTTGTAAAATTCCACCCGTTGAGGTGCGATTCACCACTTCTGAGTTGCGATCTCTTATTGCTGTTCTTAATCGCAGCTTGCATCAACATTAAATGTGACCCTGCCACCAGAGTTGCAGCAGAGTTGTTCTCACACTTATATATTTTTATTGACTCGCATCGTTGCCTTGGTACTTTTATATCGTAAATGAAATGAAATTAATAAATGTTTTAGGCCACATTTGTGGACATATAGGCTAAACTGGGCAGGGAGAACCTCCTGAGGATAGTGAGATGAATGAGATGACACTGCCATCCAGACATGGAATTCGAAATTCGAGCCCTGACATTCTGAGACCGCGCACGCTAATTCTCGGTCACGGAAGTTCCCCACAATATTGAATCATTACGAGTGAGCGGGGAAGAAACATTTTGTTTCTTTGAAACTTGAATGCCAGAGTGGGGTTCGAACCCGCGATCTCCGATTTTCCAAGCAGGCAGCTTTAACCACGTACTGTACCAGGCCCCCGCCCATTTTTAGATCGTACTCATTTGGTAGAATACATGCAGTAACATTTATACAAAAAAACAGTGTTTTCAAAAGTCTAAATTGTCCCTCCTAACTTTTGGATTTAGTTTAGCTAACAAGACATACTTTGGTGCACACTTTTTGTGAAGTTGATGATCCGAATTGATCATAAATGATGTCACTCCTTGTCTCACTGCAGAACTAATACTTTCAATCCTTACGTAGTGATCTGAAGGTTTGTTCACCACATTCTTCAGCCAATATTCAGCATAAAAGGGTTTCGGCTGAATATTGGCTGAAAAATGTGGTGAGAAATGCTTATCAGACGTAATCACAAACATCACTTAAAAAACGATTGTGAAATTTCAGATCTTATGGCACTATTTGGAGTTGTAATCGCTATTTTTGGCGGCCATTTTAATTTTTTGCACCAGAACTGCATTTGATCTCTAAGATAACATCAAAATCGGATTCCCCGACCCCTAACACCCGGACCTAGACACCATAATCATGTCTCCAAGTCAATTTGTTAGAAGTTAGAGCTTGTGTTATGGTTCAATAGCCATTTTGGTGGCCATCTTGGATTTTGAAAACCCCACAAATGTTGGTCATGGAACGCCAGCTGATTATTGATCAATGGCTTATAAAAAAATGTAAATAAAATGATTGTAATTCGATATTGTCTTTAGATCCGACTTGCTCTTAAACATTGACTTTTGTGCGAGTTGATTTTACATGTATGATACATGCAACGTACTTTGACGTTGGTCCAACACTGTATAAATGTTATAAAAATGCTCTGTATTAGCTGGGATGTATGTCTGATAATCAAAAATTTATTGTGCCAACCCTTTAAGCCCTCACGATGCTTCAAAGCATCATTTTACATCATGTGAACTGATTTAATTCCCACCACATAAGGGTTTTAGATAGACTGAATTTTATGGATCTGTTTTAAAACCTTTTTCTTTAATTTTTCATCTACTTTAAATCATCTTCATCCACTACAAGTCGAGAGCTACTATCGCAATTCTCGGCTTATAGCGGATACAGTTTGCAATGGTATATTCGGGTTGCAGATGGTTAATACATGGGTTTATACTCTCACCGTTGACAATTAATATTTTGCAGACAATGTCGCAGCACGGATTGTCTCTGTTCACAGTGGTTCTGTTCCTGGTAGGTCAGATTGCAGGTACAGGAGTAGTGGCATTACCGCGGGCCATGGCGAGGACAGGTATTATAAGCATACTAGTATACTCATAATAATTTGTTCATTTTGTATATAATCATGTACAGGATAAAGCTATGGGAGCTGTACATTCTTAGCTGTGTAAAAGGCCTAGGCCGAAGGCCGAGGCCTTTTCCACAGCAAAGAATGTAGAGCTCCGAGGGTTTTAACTGACTTAAAACACATCCGATCATAATGAAGATCCCTCATAATCAACAGCTCAGTCACACCTGCCAGACCATAGATCCATTAGGCCTACCATGACATTTGGTCTGCACTTGGATAACAATAACTCTCCATTCCCAGCTTAGAATGTAGTGGTCGGACACAGCAAATAATGTAGTGGTGTGTTTTAAATACAGGTCCTACGTCATTGAATGTATTGATCATTTTGCCATTGGACAGTAACTTGCTGGTGACAAACCTAATACTCATAATTTTCTGGCTACGATGTTTTGACGATTGATGTGTTACGTACTATGGCTGTGAAATACTACATAATGACAGAAAGCAAA
>OZ024916.1:52464118-52545584 GCA_964017125.1 Flabesymbios commensalis | reverse complement strand
CGTTTATTGACATTCATTTAGGGAAACAATTTATTTTGGCCCGAGTCGAAGCGATATTTAAAATTTCTGTCGATTTTGCAGAAAAAAATCGGAAAAAATTACGAGATTTCGTCTATGGACTTTAAAATTGAGTTACCCAATTATGGTAATCAACGATAAAAATTGAGTTACCGAAAATACCCACTTCCTACTCGCCTACAGTGGCATTAATAGGATGAAGGCATTAAACAAACTCTTACAATTAAAAGATGATAGACTAGGTCTATGAGAATAATTTTCTGGATTCTTCTAGAGAAACCGACAAGGTCGCCATCTTGAAAAGGCGCCAATCACGTGGGATTTCGACCAAAAGTTTAGAAATTTACGCCGTTTTCGACGTAAAGAAACGTGCTAAGTTAGCTCTAACTAAAAAGTTGACTGATAAATTTTGTTTATTTTTCACATAATTATATGACCTTTGTCATATTTTGTAATATTGAGTTAATGACTCTACATATTCTTCCGATATATTTGTTTTGGCACTGAGCCAAAAGCCTTCATTTTACAAGATGGCCGCCCAAAACTTATGAACCGTCGGCTGTATTGACTGGGTCAAGAGCTTTCTTTATATTTAATAGGATGGTTCTCTGGGTATTTCTGATTATCTGTTTAACTTTTGAAATAAATCCATTAAAAACAAAATGGCTGCCGCAGCAATTTAAAAAAAAAATGGGGAGGGGGGTCATTATTTTCTTATCATTTGTCTTAACATAGGCCTACTGGTGTGGTCATCGACTGGCCTAGAAATATCTACACTCCTTCAGCAGTGTCACATAGTCCATGTGTAGACAGCGCTAACCTTTGTCTCTGGCTTGGATAGTAATGCAGTGGTAAAAAAACAGGTCAGTGTAAATTCCCCTTCTACCAGACCCATGATGGTCGCCTGAGTGGTCCTGACAACCTGCCAACATCTCGAGTTGGGAAGCTGCCATTATCCACAGGAGACCATAACCTGAGAGAGAGGGGGCTGGAAATAGGCATATCTAATGGGGATGTTTTCAATGTTTACGTAACGAAAAAAGTCACATCTAATTTTTTTATTTTAATGTTTTGCGAATATTTTGTATCTAGGACTTAAAGGGTTGATACTTGAAGAAAAAATCGGTCTTTATGAATACCGAAAACAACCGATAACAACAAAACTACCGAAAACAACCTGAAAATACCGAAAACAACTTCATTTTTTCATCTTAAGACTGTGTGTATAGTTCCCCAATACATATGTGCAAATATATAATAATATTTTATACCTGTAATAGGCTGTATATAGCCTAAATATGTTGTTTTCGATTATTTTGCCGTTGTTTTCGGTATTCATAACCCGTAGGCGTAGCGAAAACAGCATCGAGACTGTGAATGTCACTGTTACAGTGCAAGGCCACTACGATGTACGGCAAGCGCCAGTTGAGTTGTTTTCGGTATAGCTCGTTGCCGTAGCTTCGATACTAGACCAGTATATATTAATTGTTATATCGATATTGTTGCTGTATTGTTTGTTAATCAATTTCTTATTACTGTATCATAATCATAATATCTTGTTTTCGGTACCGTGAAAGCATATATTATAGGCTTATGTCTGTATTTGGCAATATGATGTCAGAGTGAATTGGACAGCCAGAGTGCGCAGGTCTGGGGACAGCCAGAGTGCGCTGAACGCTTAAATAGCGAAAACAACCGGTAACACAGAAATCTAGCATACAGTTTTAAAACTATAAGAATGATAAATTTTTATAAAATGTAAAATACTGTTTCAATGAGAAAGTAGTAAATAATTATATTTGAAGTGTGTTTTGTTTTCCCTAGCAAAGATGTGAAGTATGTTGTTTTCGGTATTCATATCTTCACCACTACATGGTAAGTAACGTAATGTAAATAGCGAAAACAACCAACGCTACCGGTACCACATCAATCTAGCCTACAGTTTTACAACTAGAAGAATGATAAATTATTATAAAAAGTATTACTATTTCTTTGAGAAAGTAGTAAATAATTATATTTGTAAACTGTGTTTTTTCCCTGATGACAAAAGATTAGAACTGCTCCAGCGAACGAGGTGTGACTGACGACAACTCCCGTACTGTCACCACCGCTGTAGGAGGGGGGGGGGGAGTGGGGGGGTGACGACGCAATGGGCCCTCTTTGTACACTTGCAAGAAAACAACGATTAAAATATGTACAAAAAGAATGGCTAATTATAATAATATCTATTATTACTTATTTATCCGTGTCTAGCTATCTAAGCTGAAGAATATTATAAATTAAAATATGCAAGCGTTATGCTAATCCCGTAATTTCATTTGTTATATTTAATTTCTTTATACGGAGAGTGTTTCATACGGTGGTGTCTATGTCTTATTGACTTATACATCAGTATATCACTCCAATTAAATACATGTAAGGTACGGTATAATATTATTCATCCAGTCGCATCAGTCAAATGATTATTATATTTTAAACTACAAACATAAAGCGATTGTTATCAGGCCACCACGTGACAACAGAACGCATTAAGATAATATAAGTCAATCTTCAAAATATACCTATTGGATATGGTATAGAAAATACATACATTTATTATATCATCAAGCGAACATAACTATACATATGGACGTAATGGACATTGTATTAAATAATACAATATTGCTAGTGTAGTAACGTACATTGTATATCTGGGATAAATTGCACATTATCACCCAATATTGCAATACTTGGACGCTACCGTACACTTATTAAAGAGAAGCAATTAAATATCTGACCCAACACTTTTGATTACGATGAATGTTATATATTGTACTCTAAACATTCTTACTTTGATATTTGTATTGGTAAAATATTATATTTAAGCATTTTAATTCTGATTTCCATAGCTCATAACCCGAATTAACATCAAACGAAATAGACGTTTAAACGTGTTGATCCAACAGCTAACACCGTTACTACCAGATAAACACCCGGCCGCGGATCAATCAATATTTTAATCACACCTACTAGCGTAATCCTGTTAACCCGTTCACGCCTTACCACCATATAAGTCACACTTTATGTGTACTAGCAAACACCTACTAGTGACGGATACCTAGTCACACATTACATGCAGAGTAGATCATTATAAGAAGAAGAAGAAATTAATTTGACCAAACACAATTAATTACAAATAATGTGAAAGGTACAAATAACAGTCAGGAGACCATAGTTAAGACAAAAAATGCCGCTACCACTATGGCCACCTTCCACATAAGAAAAAATAATTTCAAGATATTCAAGCTGGAAAGGGATCAATGATTATGAAGAAAACGATATTGTACCAATGATTACATAATAAATATCTACACACGTGCAAAAATGTAGATGGATTTATACAAATATATTTCAAATATAAAGCAAAATATTAATGAAACGGTCGTCCCAACAAAAATGTAAACTAGGTTGTCATAATATCATAATGTCATATGTGATAGCGAAATGGACTCCACATAAATGTAAATATTGTATATATAAATTATCATTGTGACGCTGGAATATAATATTTCCTCTATTGTGTTAATGTGATATGTGATTGAGAAATGGACTCCACATAAATGTACATATTGTACATATAAATTATGATTGTAACTCTGGGATATATAGGCCCTAATGTGTCATTGAGACTGGACATGTAGGCCTAGGCCCCTATTATGGCATAAAATTTGTATTATTATATGGTCATCATTTGACATTAAAATTAATCTCTGTTACGATATATCGTAACAGAAACTAATTCTAATGTCAAAGGATTAGGCCTATGTATGTTTATATACGAATGTCTTGCATTTACCAATAATAAAAACATGTAGGCCTACATAATTATATTGTGTTGTTCCTATTTTTGTTTGATAAAGAGCTTTGCGGTAGCGGGAATTTACATGGGCATTAATCTACCTCGTGGGCCGAGAAGGTGCCATTTATTACGTGAGTGCTGAACAAACAAACACACAATCATAATTTCTTGACCATAGTCGTATTTTAATCTGTTTTATTAGCAAATGTTTCACCTCAAACTAAACAACTCTCAGCAATTTAAATCGCGGGTCGCGGTAGCGAGAAACAACTTCAAGTCGGTAAAAAGTAATAATGGTTAATGACCATGAGACATTGGCCCAGTGTCGGGTTATTGTTGGCCTGCCTCATGTTTGCTGGGCTGCCATCTAGGTTGTTTTCACGTTATGAATGCCGAAAACAACTTCTCCACGGTTGTGTTTGCATTCTTGTATAGGCATACATTTCTTCCATCAAGTTTATCTCCAATACTTGGACATACCTACAACGTACATGAAGGCTATAATAATAACATCGCTACAGGCCTGTAATACTTAAAATAGTAATATATTGTATGATAATAAGTTATAGCGTCGCGTTGGTTGTGTAAGAAATAGTCTGACATGTAGGCATATGTCCTTTCCTCTACAACGTCTACGGCGACGGGTTATGAATGCCGGCTGTGTTGACATTTCATCCTTTAATATATCATTTGTAATATAAAGAATTGACAATCACATATTAGTAAATAGCGGTATAAGCTGATTTATAACTTTGATAATAACTGCTGCCGTATGCCTTACACTTGCTACGATAACGAGCCATGAATACCGAAAACAACTGGCGCTTGCCGTACATCGTAGGGGCCTTGCACTGTAACAGTGACAGCCGATGCTGTTTTCTCGATGCTGTTTTCGCTACGCCTACGGGTTATGAATACCGAAAACAACGGCAAAATAATCGAAAACAACATATTTAGGCTATATACAGCCTATTACAGGTATAAAAGATCATTATATATTTGCACATATGTATTGGGGAACTATAAACACAGTCTTAAGATGAAAAAATGAAGTTGTTTTCGGTATTTTCAGGTTGTTTTCGGTTGTTTTCGGTAGTTTTGTTGTTATCGGTTGTTTTCGGTATTCATAAAGACCCGAAAAAATGATCAACATATTATAGTATTTTAAAATTACATGGCTGTATTCAACAATAGGCCTATATTGTATAAGGAAAATGTCCCATGAATCTTTATAAGTGTTGTTGTATTCCTTTGAAAAACTGTTGTTGTTATTGCTCATTCCAATTCTTTACAACTATTGGCACGTAGCACTTTAGGGTTTATGATTGAAAAACATTCTGTCAAACTTTCATAACATAATAAAAAGTAAATGCTACCGTAACCAGATTATAAAACCATATGTGGAGAGAGAACGCTCCCATCATAATTTATTCCTTTTATTCACAATACCTAGATCTGGTACTTAAAGGGTTAGTAACCAAAAAATTGCTATGTAGCATAAAAATAAGTTATCATAGTTAAAAATAAAATATCAATATATAAATTACAGACCTTAATACACATGATGCACTGCTCACATGTAATTATTTTGGTAATAGTTCTCAATTGTTTTACCATGGGACAGGATATGTTGGCTCACCATTTATTTCCAAATTACCCCCATTGACATTCCCAATATTCATATTCCTGAGATGTATACCTTCAATTTGGCATCGGATTCATCTTGTTAAAATTTGTGTTTTTTGTGTTTGGGTGTCGAAAAAAATCGTACTATAGTCGCCGTCAAATTAAAAATGATCAACCAGGATCGCATGATTTTCGGCGATTTCTCCGTCAATTTTGAACGGATTTCCTTGAAATTTCGCAGAGGCCATTTTCTATTATAATCCTAACAGGGGTAAAAATTTTGCAAAATAATATTAAATATTTCAAAAGTTAGACCATTTGGCATGTAATTAAATTCTAAAATTAGTTTAATGGGGTAAGAGTAACGTCGTAATTTCAATTTATTACATGTCAAATGGTCTAACTTTTGAAATACGCCATATAATTTCACGAAATTTTTAGGGCTGTTAGGATTTGAATAGAAAATGGCCTTCGCAAAATTTGAAGAAAATCGGTCTAGAATTGACGGAGAAATCGCCGAAAATCATGCGATCCTGGTTAATTTGACGGCAAGTATAGACCTACTATACTCGGTTACTATAAGCAAGGTGCAATAAAACACCATCAATATAATTATTCACATTTTTCTAGAAGCCCTCATATCGGGGATTGGTCATCCTATATTGATTTTTATCATTTGTAGAGATCAAAAATGGCAATAAACCCATAGATTATAGGCCTACATGTATACAAGATCTGTGAATAAACCAGTTAACTTTATTAATCGACTAGACTCTACTCGAATACGTCCTGGCAGAAACCGGCCAGTGCTGAAGAACTCATTTACGATGGCTTGCGAGCAGACGAAAAAACATGTTTTTCCAAAATCATGTGAATCTTGTGGCAATTGCGAGGGTTTTCGCAAGCGAATTCTCATAACGGGTGGATGTGGATTTATGTAAGATTTTTTGTAATTTCTTATTCAGAAAATGTATTTCTCTGACACAATACTCTTCTAATTATAATGTCTAATCAGATTCATTGTGGTTTGGGCGATAATATGTGAGCTTACCGAGTAAGTTGTCAGGCAGCGTTTTGGAATGTTGACAGTTTGTGAATTCATTTGTAACCTATAAAGGGGTTCGCCCTCAATACCCACATTCACTTACCAAAATACAAAGTATAACACTACAGGCTCCCATTGTAAACAGGGAGTAAGGCTAGGGCTAGTTGTAGTACTATACCCAAAGAGTAGACAAGTCACATTAAAAGTAATCAACCAGGATCGCATGTTTTTCGTTGATTTCTCGGTCAATTGTCAACCGATTTTCGGTCTTTATGAATACCGAAAACAACCGATAACAACAAAACTACCGAAAACAACCGAAAACAACCTGAAAATACCGAAAACAACTTCATTTTTTCATCTTAGACTGTGTGTATAGTTCCCCAATACATATGTGCAAATATATAATACTATTTTATACCTTTATTAGGCTGTATATAGCCTAAATATGTTGTTTTCGATGATTTTGCCGTTGTTTTCGGTATTCATAACCCGTAGGCGTAGCGAAAACAGCATCGAGACTGTGAATGTCACTGTTACAGTGCAAGGCCACTACGATGTACGGCAAGCGCCAGTTGAGTTGTTTTCGGTATAGCTCGTTGCCGTAGCTTCGATACTAGACTAGTATATATTAATTGTTATATCGATATTGTTGCTGTATTGTTTGTTAATCAATTTCTTATTACTGTATCATAATATCTTGTTTTCGGTACCGTGAAAGCATATATTATAGGCTTATGTCTGTATTTGGCAATATGATGTCAGAGTGAATTGGACAGCCAGAGTGTGCAGGTCTGGGGACAGCCAGAGTGCGCAGAACGCTCAAATAGCGAAAACAACCGGTAACACAAAAATCTAGCATACAGTTTTAAAACTATAAGAATGATAAATTTTTATAAAATGTAAAATACTGTTTCACTGAGAAAGTAGTAAATAATTATATTTGAAGTGTGTTTTGTTTTCCCTAGCAAAGATGTGAAGTATGTTGTTTTCGGTATTCATATCTTCACCACTACATGGTAAGTAGCGTAATGTAAATAGCGAAAACAACCAACGCTACCGGTACCACATAAATCTAGCCTACAGTTTTACAACTAGAGGAATGATAAATTATTATAAAACGTATTACTGTTTCTCTGAGAAAGTAGTAAATAATTAGTTTTTTTCCCTGATGACAAATGATTACAACTACTCCAGCGAACGAAGTGTGACTGACGACAACTCCCATACTGTCACCACCTCTGGAGGAGGGGGGGGAGTGGGGGATGACGACTCAATGGGCCCTCTTTGTACACTTGCAATACGGTATAATATTATTCATCCAGTCGCATCAGTCAAATGATTATTATATTTTAAACTACAAACATAAAGCGATTGTTATCAGGCCACCACGTGACAACAGGACGCATTAAGATAATATAAGTCAATCTTCAAAATATACCATTGGATATGGTATAGAAAATAAATATATTTCCTATCAAATTAAAAGAGTATTGAACTAATTTGCGGCTGGATGTTGACATTGTGAGCAGATATTAGTAAATCTTAGATAACAGCTTGCATGGTCACTCATCACAAACAGTAATGTTTTTGGTATACATTTGCGATACAGTTCTGGTCAGCCCTTATGTGAACCATCCCCACATAAGTAGCGTTCTGTATCCAATGGGATGTTTGTTTGAGGAAGAAGCCGTATACTCTAACATGCATAACATAACATGTACTATCTGGGCGATGTGTGATCTGATGTATATAACTACGTATATTTAATATATAATCCGCCTTAAACGCTCCTATTAAAAGGTAAATGGCATATATAACAGTAACGCCATGCAAATTTTGTGTTCTAAGCAAAAAGTGACCTTTCATAGTCATGGAAATTTCATTTTAAATGAAGAGCAGGGCTTTTACCATTATACATACATTTATTATATCATCAAGCGAACATAACTATACATATGGACGTAATGGACATTGTATTAAATAATACAATATTGCTAGTGTAGTAACGTACATACGTGTTGATTCAACAGCTAACACCGTTACTACCAGATAAACACCCGGCCGTGGATCAATCAATATTTTAATCACACCTACTAGCGTAATCTGTAAAAAGTAATAATGGTTAATGACCATGAGACATTGGCCCAGTGTCGGGTTATTGTTGGCCTGCCTCATGTTTGCTGGGCTGCCATCTAGGTTGTTTTCACGTTATGAATACTGAAAACAACTTCTCCACGGCTGTGTTTGCATTCTTGTATAGGCATACATTTCTTCCATCAAGCTTATCTCCAATACTTGGACATACCTACAACGTACATGAAGCCTATAATAATAACATCGCTACAGGCCTGTAATACTTAAAATAGTAATATATTTTATGATAATAAGTTATAGCGTCGCGTTGGTTGTGTAAGAAATAGACATGACACGCTAGTCTGACATGTAGGCATATGTCCTTTCCTCTACAACGTCTACGGCGACGAGTTATGAATGCCGGCTGTGTTGACATTTCATCCTAATCATTTGTAATATAAAGAATTGACAATCACATATTAGTAAATAGCGGTATAAGCTGATTTATAACTTTGATAATAACTGCTGCCGTATGCCTTACACTTGCTACGACAACAAGCTATGAATACCGAAAACAACTGGCGCTTGCCGTACATCGTAGGGGCCATGCACTGTAACAGTGGCAGCCGCAGTCTCGATGCTGTTTTCGCTACGACTACGGGTTATGAATACCGAAAACAACGGCAAAATAATCGAAAACAACATATTTAGGCTATATACAGCCTATTACAGGTATAAAATATTATTATATATTTGCACATATGTATTGGGGAACTATAAACACAGTCTTAAGATAAAAAAATGAAGTTGTTTTCGGTATTTTCAGGTTGTTTTCGGTTGTTTTCGGTAGTTTTGTTGTTATCGGTTGTTTTCAGTATTCATAAAGACCCCCGATTTTCATGAAATTTTGTTACAATCATATTTCAACAGAATCCTAATATCCCTGAAAATTTCGTAAAATTATATATCGTATTTCAAAAGCTAGACCATTTGACATGTAATAAATTGAAATTACGACGTCCCTCTCTAAACCCATTAAAGTAATTTTAGAATTTTATTACACATCAAATGGTCTAACTTTTGAATTATTCAATATAATTTTGCGAAATTTTTACCGCTATTAGGATTTGAATAAAAAATGGCCTTTGCAAAATTTCAAGAAAATCGGTTCAGAATTGATTGAGAAATCTCCGAAAATCATGTGATCCTGGTTAATTTGACAGCGAGTATACAGAGTACAGTCAGTAGGTCTAAAGTATATACTTTAGATCCCTAAAGTAAACACAGGAATACACACATATATTGTGATATACTGCTTGAATGGGAGCTGTCATTCCGTAATCAAGGCTGTTATTTCGGTGTTTTCTGGTGTATTTTGGTAAATGTATTCCGGTATTTATGTTTATTTATTGATGTTTATTAATGTTTATTGGCATAAAGCATGTAATTTGGTACCACTTTGTTTCACCAACATTGACAAAACAGCCCAAAATCAACTTTGTCTTAGAAAATTAAAAATGTTGGTATCATATACTGTATCATTTCTAAAAAATGACGCAAAAAACCGCAAGGCTTAACCCTTACTCTGGTTAAAGCCGATATATCGGATCATGGCTATTCTGGCTAAAGCCGATATATCGGCTCTCATTACTGCATGCACATGTTAGTACATTACCTTGCCCTAAGAATACATTTTTTTAAAGCAAACCTTCAAAAATGACGAAATACTGTATACAAGTTATATTTATTGCCTCAAAAACACTTTTATTCGTGAAAAAACGTACTTTCTAATCGAAACCGTGTCATGTGACACGCGATTTTCAAAATGGCGGCGTAAACATGCTGAATGGCAAAATGTGAGACTGTTTTTTTTTAAATTTTGTTGCGTGTACGCTCACCAGACATGAATCAACGAACAGAATGTTAAGATTAGGAAAGCGATATTTACCCCTGATGAAATTGATAGTGAAAATGACGAGATAGGTTCAGATGAAACCGATTCATAGAGTGAAATGTGGGCCGTCATGACACGGCGTGGGCGATAATGCAAAGAGTCAACGCAAGTTGGGGCCGGCGATGATTATAGAATGCGTGAGCTGCTGCTGCAACCAAGCGAACCTGAGCGGCTGTGACAACATTTCAGGTAGGCTTAAATTAATATTGTATAGTCTACATGACATGGGCCCTCCCGGGTGGTGGGAGGAGTGAGGGAATTCTTAAGTGGGGGGGGGGGGGCGTAAAATGTTTTTTTTTGATAAATCCCAGCATAGAAGTGGGGAAATGTTATTGAAATAACAGAAAAATTAACAAACGAAGCTCAGCGATATGAATTATTTCGACTCGAGTGATTGTAATTTTTACCTCGGTCTGGGGGGGGGGGGGGGAGGGGGTCATGAAAAATGTAGGCCCTACAAAATCTTAGAAAGAGTCGACACTTTCTACATTTTTGCTACATTTTGTACAGTGATATTCGGTAAATCATCACCTTATTATTTTTGAACGCCTATAATTATTATTTATGAATGCCCCCTGGTAGGCCTATGCACCCAGTCATGTATTTTTTATAGACCATAGATGTCACCAGCCTATATATGATAAAAAACTGGTTGACATTTTTTTTTGTGTCTTCGGGTCGCTAGCATGGCTAATATTATTTCTAAATTCAAATATTTCTTGAGATATTTGTCGAAACACATTTCATTTTTCTTCAAATGCAAAACCATGATAGTCGGAACAGTAAAAAATGTTTTCGGCTGTGACGGTTGCACCCTCCCCCATATATCCTACAAGTTCAGGCCCCAACCTGTTTTCCCGTACACGTTCGGCCTCCTATGTACGTTTACTTAATTTATTTCTGAGGTACTACGACATGATAGGATCATGTGGTACAAAAACGTAGAGACGACGCTAGGCATTCCATTATTTGGCACGTTTACCCGGGTCACAGTGTCATGGATCATTATTTGCAGCAGGTCATATACAAATTATTCTCAAACATGCTAAAATATATTTGTAAATATATTTTTTAAACATTATCGTTGGCTGTCACAGTTAGCTATGTGACGTCTATGCTAAAATGTCCATTTTGTTTTTATTCCAACTTTAATTGTTATTGCATGGATTGGTGAAGCAAAGTGAAATTAATTGTACCTATTGTGTAGTTATATCCTATAGGACAATACATGTGTGGGTGCGCGGAATGTTATATGAATGTGTAAGGGGTTACAAAATTAAATCATGTAACCTATTTGTATTATCTGGAACTGTTATGTTAGATGAAATGTACTAGCCACTTAATGATTTGTTCAATGTATGTTTCAGAAATGATACCTGGAGTTGTAGATGTTAGATTAACTTAGTGAAAAGGATGTTGTCGATCCAGCTGACCAGATGATTGACTGCAAAACTGTCAAATAGTAGAAATGCTGAATGCATATATCATGTATATGTAAGTTACATCATTAAAGGTATATTTAAATTTGCAAAGCTCATAAATTATCTGATTAGGCCCCCATCAAATTTATACATGTAATATTTCTGGAGAAACCACTGTCAGGTACATACATGTATCAGTAAGCATTGTTTGTTCAAAATTCACAGGGTACTGTAAATCAATGTAAAACATTGGAAATATTCAAAACATAAATCACAATACATTTAGATTAACCGGGGTCTATACATTCAGGATACTAGGCTGTGTGAAAACCTGATATGTGTATGGTACCTAATTAACCCTTTCAGCGCGGGAACCAACTTTAGACGTCAGACTCTGACGTCTGTAGATGTCATATTCTGATGTCTAAAGTAGATACCCGCACTGAAAGGGTTGAGATCCGGACATTGTCGTTGATGCTGGCCTAAAAATAAAAACAATTATAGTGGCCGTAGAACCATGCAAGCGGTATTCAGGTAAAGCAGAAAGAATTATCAAAGGCATTTATGATGACTTAAAATTGAAAAAAAAATTGCTCTCTATGGTTTGTATGAAAATATTTCAGCGTTGTAAGGGTTAGCATTTGTTGAGTACATGTACATATTTATTGTCACCTCTGCCTAACCTAAACCAGAACATTGTCATATTTTGCCTTGTAACATTAGTTTAAATGATATACAATACGGTTACCAATATCAATGTATTGTTATATTTGTAGGCTGACTCTCAAGCAGACAAGCACCTTTCACACAAGCATTTTGTATTATCAGGGCTGGGGTCTTGGATGATTGTGAACCACTGTAAAAGAATAAGATACAGCCTGTTTTCCCGAATCTGTACAGTCCAGTTGACAGAGAGTCTTCAAGCGTTCATCCTATGAGTGTACCTACTGTCTGCCAGCTCTTTTTGTTGGACAATGTTTCAGAACCTTATATTGAACAGTGCCTGATCTGTTGCTGGGCATGTAATTTGTTCATTATTATGTATACATGTAGTCGGTTCCAATATTATTAGCAGCGCTTAGATTTTGCTGATTTCTTAACTAATTCTCAACCAATTTTTTTCTTTTTTTTCATGACATTTTGCAAGAATTTTGAAGTCTTCCGACAAAAACAGTATTATATGACAATTTAGCGGAAATTTAGTGAACATTTCAGAAAAATTAGACCATTTGACATGACTAGTATTGTAATTATTTGATTAAAAGTGAAGGAAGGGTCTGTAGAGGTGAGTCATAATAAAACGCTTATTATAGTGTTATAGTAACCTTTACAATATACAATATAAATTTATGATTATTTTATGAATTTGTTGAGGTAATAAAAAATAGTGCTGAAACAATTCCATGAAAATTGGTTGAGAATTGATCGACTAATGTACACATGTAGATAGTATTTAAATTAATAAAAAAAAACACTAAAGGTCATTTTTAACATATTTTAGTGAAATCTGACTTTGAAATGACCTTTATATGACACTAGTGTAACCTATCAGCAATAAATATGCAAAGTAACAAATATTGTCTCATGTTATGTTGTGTTTAAATGGCAACATTAGTTGTGTAGTTATAAATCAATTGAGAAAAGTGGTATTCTCATTAGTTAGTAACATTGCTGCCAGTGAAGCACCATACATATTAGTGTGTGAAATCACCTTAGGTTATAAATGTATATCACTCGTCTCCCACTGTGAAAGTACAGTTTGTCCATGTATTTTACATTGAAATGACCTTGATGTGACCTTAGGTGAAGAGCTGCTTCAATTATAGCCCTGGTTTGTGCGACCATTGTTACTCAGTAGGCCTACTGATATTGGCTTACACATGTTACAACAGCATAGATGTGTAGGCCTATTTGCGTTGGGCTCCAGCAGATTGGTCCAGATATGAAAATCTACCTGTTTTTTGTTACATCTTTGCATATCAGATGCGGTGAAATACCAGTGTTTTGAGCTGATTTGACCTAGCTGTGACCTTGAGATGAACTTCCTGTGACCTTGAGTAACACTACCATGAAGCACAACCCATGTCACCATGTGTACTAGCGTTGGGCTTCATCAGCATTAATGGCAGTGCTGGTCATTGGTCCAAAAATGACAATCTGCCTGTTATTTGGTCCATTTCTGCCATATTAGAGAGGAGTGACATAAGGGTGGTTTGATGGGGTATTACCCTTCCAGCCCCTATATTACCCCCATAACCTCTTGGGGTTTTTTTGGTGTACCTCAGTGCTCGGGCTTAGGTGGGTTACAACCATCATAGACATCTCAAATGAACATAATTAGAGCAAAAACTACAAACATAAGCTGTTTTTACCCAATTTGAGCTGATTTGACCTTGATGTGACCTTGAGATGACCTTAGGGTAGCACCCCATTTAGCACAGCCCCAACCCTTGTCACCATGTGTGCTAGGTTTGGGCATTATCAGCTTTAATGGCAGTGCTGGTCATTGGTCTAAAAATGACAATCTGCCTGTTATTTGGTACATTTCTGCCATTTTAGAGATGAGTGACATAGGGGTGGTGTGATGGGGTATTACCCCTCCAACCCCTATATTACCCCCATAACTTCTTGGGGTTTTTTGGTGTTTCCCTATGTGCGGGCCTAGGTGGGTTACAACCATCATAGACATCTCAAATAAACATAATTATTGCAAAAACTACAAAAATAAGCTATTTTAGCCAATTTGAACTGATTTGACCTTGCTGTGACCTTGAGATGACCTTGCCATGACCTTGGGGTAGCACCCCATGAAGCACAACCCCAACCCATGTCACAATGTGTACTATGGTTGGGCTTTATCAGCTTTAATGACAGTGCTAGACATTGGTCCAAAAATGACAATCTGCCTGTTATTTGGTCCATTCCTGCCATATTGGAGAGGGGTGGTATAGGAGTGGTGTGATGGGGTATTACCCCCAACCCCTATATTAGCCCCATAACCTCTTGGGGTTTTTTGGTGTACCTCTGTGTTCGGGTCTAGGTGGGTTACAACCATCATAGACATCTCAAATAAACATAATTGGAGCAAAAACTACACACATAAGCTATTTTTACCCAATTTGAGCTGATTTGACCTTGCTGTGACCTTGAGATGACCTTGCCATGACCTTGGGGTAGCACTCCATAAAGCACAACCCCAACCCTTGCCACCATGTGTACTAGGGTTGAGCTTCATCAATTTTGTTGGCAGTGGTGGTCATTGGTCCAAAAATGACGTTTTGCCTGTTATTTGGTCCATTTCTGTCATTTTAGAGTGGGGTGACATGAGGTTGGTTTTTGATGGGGTGTTACCCCTCCAACCCCTATATCACCCCCATAACCTCTTGGGGTTTTTTGGTGTACCTCAGTGCTCGGGCCTAGGCAGGTTAAAACCATCATAGACATCTCAAATGAAAATAATTGGAGCAATTTCTACAAAAATAAGCTATTTTTACCCAATTTGAGCTGATTTGACCTTGCTGTGACCTTGAGATGACCTTGCCACGACCTAGGGGTAGCATCCTCATGAAGCCCGACCACAACCAATGTCACCATGTGTAATGCGTTTTGGCTTCATCGGCTTTGATGGGATCGCTGGCTATTGGTTTAAATATGTCATTTTTTAATGTTTTTGGACAAAATCCCATGCCAGTGACACAATGCATATGGCATATTCTCATACCAGAGTAAGGGTTAAACATTTATAGTTTTTTTCCAATGAAAGACTGAACTCAGCATGTAAAGGGTGTAAATGAGTAGCTTTATGGTGTATTTTCCAATACAAACATGATATAAAGTACAAAACAGAAGATAAACACTGTTTTAAACAATATGTTATATGATTAACACTATTAAAGTGATTAGAAAAAAAATCATTTTCAGTTTGTAATATGCAAGTGGTAAGTGTAAGGAGTGAAAATATGCGAGGTGGGAGAAAATCGAATGACCAATGAATAAATTATTGAGAAATTTTATGAAAAGAATAACCACAATTGTGCATGAAGAGTACCCTAATTCAGGGGCTTTAAGCTCAGCTTCTAGTGCTGTAGCAGCGTCAAGGATTTTTTGATAACGCAAATATTTAAAAGAAACGAAAATTGTTAGAATTCAATAAATTTAGCAAAAACAGAAATTTCTAAGTCTGCACCCAGATTCAGTTTGTTATCCGATATATTTGGGTCAAGTGTACAGTAACTCATTTTCTCTGACTACAGACCAGATAAAATCATATGTAAACTATCATGAAATATCAGGCTACTGGTGACTATATTTATAAGTAAGCCTACTGCAAGGTATTTGACAAATTATCAAAGAACTATCAAAGAATATAAAAAATGTTGAGCTCAACATTATCTGAAACATAGAAAATCCTTTTTGTCAATTTTTTGGATTTTATGACCGTATGCAAACTTTTTACGAATGCCCATCAGTATAAGGTTGTTAAGTGTTACTGTAGGCCAATCATACTATGTAGTATGCCTACAAATAATGGAACTGTTACTGTGTTATGACAAAATTTATGTGAATTTATATTGATCTAATAACTTCATAGTACCATTTCAACATAAGTTTGTTGTGATTTCGGGCAGACTTTTTCATCTGTAGCCCACAATTCTATAGCCTGAGCAAAAAAATATCTGCAAAATATTATGAATTCCTGTCAATTTGTTTTTATCCCTCTCTAATATTCCTGAGCTATTTAAAAGCAGTCTAATTATTGTTTAGAAGACATGAGGTAGGTAAATTAAATCTAAGCTCGATATTTTCTCAGATTTTCAACCTTTTCAAAAACGTGACGTACAGTCGGACAAAATATAAATAGCTATAATTTGTAAATAATTCAGATAAAATTCACTATTTTTCCAAATGACACACCTTTTGACATGTTATTAAATATGTGAAATATCTGAGGCACTTGCTTCAGCATAACTTTATAAAATTATCGAAAATAAAAGCGTGACGTACAGTCGGACAAAAAATCTGAAAATCATCCATTATTTGCCACGCAGCCCGAAACCACGTGATTTATCCAGACAATGTAACATATGCTAACTGACACCAGGGTATGATCTTGGAAATGTATTTTTTGTTATTCATACCAACTTGTCATTTAAAAATATGTCTGCAAACTTTAATTATCATTTTTACAATAAAAATGTCAAAAAAGCTTTTTGCTCTTTTATGGTCATATTTACGTATTTTTGTGTTTTTCTGTAATGGGAAATCGCTGAAATGAAATATCACCATATATTTTGCGCATTAAATTTTTTAAATTTAAAAAAAAAAACATATTTTTTTACTATGTTATTATGTTTTCTTTGCTGAAAATACCAGTGAAACAGGAAAAATGGTCTATTTTTACCTTTTGAAATGTTTGGCGAGCTATAGGACCAAAAATATTGAGCAAAATGCACTGAAAGTACACATTTTAAGCTTCTGTAACTTAGTATCATTTAAAATTCTCTCAGACCATTCAAATTGATGTATGATGAAGCAGAATATGGGGATATGTTGAAATCATGGGTGGTACCAACTTACATGCTTTGTGCCTATTATGTTAAAGTGACTCACACTCCGGTATACTGGCGTGCTAGATAATATACTGGTGCACCGGTGTACAAGTGTATAGCGGTAGATATCCAGAACGCCGGTACGCCGTGCTGGCGGCCACAACACGGTACTTAACCTTAAGATAACCTAGCCCCAGAAGCAAGCTGCTTGGGCCTTCTGATTAGCGTAATTGCAGGGATCATGATTACAATGAGAGCTGTGTGTATGATGCAAGTTGCCCATATTTCAAAACTCTCCTGTGTATTTAATTGTAGGCATAGGTGAAATATAATTGGCAAGATTACATGAAATTTACATTTTCTAATGACACAATTAACTTCAACAGTGGATATAACATCATCTAAAACGCAATTAGTATTAACAACCCAGCAGAGTGATCACATGCCTTACAGGTTGGTGAGGTGAGAAATACTTCAACAGTGGATATAACACCACCTAAAACGCAATTAATTTCTACAGTGTATATAACACCCAGCCTAGGACGTAGGGTATTGATGAGGTGCGATACTGGAAAGCGCAATTAACCCTTCTAATGCTAAGCCTAAAGACATAGGTTAGGTACCATGTTGCGGCCGCCGGCACAGCATACTAGATATATAGCGCTATACACTTGTACACCGCATGCCAGCGCACTAGTCCATTATGCCAGCATGCGAGTCACTTCGTTAATATTTATTTATTTATTCCGGTATTTAGGGGTGACCCAAATAAATAAGTATACCATTCTGGTGTACAGAATGACGTCTTCACACTTACGGATATCACTGTAACAGTTTTATAGATCCGGCTGACTGTCTGTATGTCTGTTGCTTGTCTGGGAAATTTCATATGAACCTGTAAGATATATACAGAATACGTACTGTATATACAGAAAAGTGATGCATGGTAGTTAATTTTCCAGTGCAAAATTAAATAAATTTCCCAGCCTGAAATGCCACAAATCGGAAACAAACATATTAATATTTTTTAGCCTGATTGGCATCCTCGTTCAAGGAACAACAGTTATACATTCCTTGACAGCTATTCCTTATCTGATTAAAGCGAATGGTATGAATAAAAAAGTGCTCCCTTTTACCAGTTTACAGAGATGTCAGTTTTTTCAGAATTTCGCAGATTTCCAGATTTTGTCAACTTCTGAATTCATGATATGGCCTAAAAAAAGTAAAGTCTGTTTTTTTCCTCATGACCCACTGGCATCTTCGCTTTTAAATGTGGTAGCACTATGGAGTACTTATAAGCTTGATTTGGACTTGGTAAATTGAAAAAAAAAACATTAAATGTAGACCTACATATGTGCAGTCATACAGATATACATGTATCGACGGCTTGGAGCAAGACTGTTGCATAATCATGTGACATTTTTTTCAAAAAAACACTTTTTCATTAAATCAGGATGCGCGCACACAACTCCTTAACCCTTAGACTGAAAATTTGTGTTTCAAGATTGGAAGCATATTTAATTTTTACCAACTGGTTATACAGGTGTTGACAAAAACACAGAATGTCTACTATAGTCAACATCAGTGTTCTAAGGGTTAACATCCAGAATTATCGGATCATTTCACTTGGTAGAAGTACATAATACATGTATACTTAATTGTACTTAGCTTGTTTTGTGTGTTTTAAGGGGCTCTCACTTGGTAATCCACTTGGTTCAGAAATATCCGGACTACTTTATCATCAATTTAGATAAGGTAAGATTTCTATATAAATATCAAATGTTTAGACATATTTTTGAATTATGTTTAAAAATTTCAGTTTTTTTATCCACAATTTTTAGCAGGGTTTCAACCAGGAATGTTTGAGTGGGGGAGGGACAGGGTTTCCTGCAGGCTCAAGAGGTATGAGGAGGACTTCTTGACATTTGACAAAAACATGAAGACAGTGAAATGCATGCACTTTTTTTGGGCCGAGTAAACGAAATTGTTGGTTGGTTTACCTATTGTATTGATGAATTATTAATAAAAAAATACTTGTAGGTCTCTACTTTTTATTTTCCATTAGTACAATAGGAATTTCCTCTAGCTTACCATGTTCGCGTGACGGGAACGGAGGTTAGTAGATGTTTTTCCGTCCACGCACACGCAAGTGCATGAAGAACACCTGCATGCGTATAAACGGGCTGGCGTCACAACTCACGGAGACAACTTGGCACAAAATTCATCTAAGTGAAATCCAGTGCAAAATAGTGATGTTTTTCGCTTGTATTCTCATTTGCGTGCACGCTCGTCTTCAAAGTCACATAATCAGCATTATACTCGTTGAGTTGCACGCACTCCATCCGAACGATTATATGTAACCAGATCCACAATAAATAGAATCCACAGAATTGGGGTGACTCCAACGGCAGATTTTCGCAGGGAGGGGATGTGGGTTTTTATGAGGTCATCCTAAAAAAGGAGTTTGTTTTCCGATTTCTGACCGCATCGGTAAAAATAGCAGTAAAATATACTGCATGAACTTTTGTGTAGTAAAAAAAACATTTCCACCCGCACATGTCCAAATCAGCACATGAACAAAGTTTTTATTGCAGTCAAATACAACTTTTTTTATTGCGGTCAAATTTTCGATCACGAGTTAGTGCAAAAATGATTTATATCAATACAAAAATTTAAAAAAATTTGCCGCAATCCTGCCTGGAATTTTTGACAGTCTAAAAGAAAACTTTTTCTGACCTAGACTATTGCAATATCTGCATGGAAATTTTCTCGCCATGAAATCAAAAAAAAAAAATTAAAATGGGTTCTCAATCGCATTGTATGGTGTGCAGTCCATGTGTAGCTCTATTTGGGAAATATCAAAGGCCCAAACATGGCTGTGTCTTCAAACACATCACATGTAAATGGCCAGATACAGCAGATTGCAGGTTGATGGTAAATTAGTATATCGCAGCAGTTAACCCTAAGTGTCGCTGTGTTTGTTCAGGCTAAAGATTCAGTACACAGGTCACTACGAGCAAATACGTGATTCTTATGAACAGTTTCAAACCTGCTACAGATATTTACATATGGCTGTAATTTTCTGATATCCCAGCCTTTTGTATTGTAGGGTAGTTAGGTGATCAAATCCAATACAAACAATGTTTGTATTTTGGGACTTGTGAACTTTTAAGAAAACCCAGGTACATGTATTGACACTAACACTGACTGGCCCGTAAATCACCTGAGATAGGGCAATTGAATACCAGGCATGCCACCTTTTTAATTTTTGTCCACTTGGCATTATTGCTATATTACTAACAAATACAATTTATCAATTAGCCTGTGTTAGCCTGTGTTAGTAATTTTTGTTGTTGATTATCATGCTTAATAAAATTTGATGTAGCTGTACCATACACATGATACCAGAAATACATAATACAGAGAAATAAACAACTCTAACCTCACCATTTCACAGTGCGCTGATACGTTTTCCCTTATAACTCTATAACCACTCGACCGATCAACACATGTAAGGCATCGTTGGAAAGGTCGTAATCTTAACTTTATTACGATATTTTCATCTTATTTCTGCTTTTAAAACTCGATCTGCTAGCTTTCGCGATGTGTACTAAGAAATAGAAGATCGTACAAAATGCATCCATGAGCCGGTTACTCGCTTCCTAACTCCAACACCACTGCATATATTATGCGGAAATCTATATTTAGCAGAGAGAGGGGGAGGCCGGGGGCAAGAGCACGTGGGATTTGTACAACGTCCACGTGGGCCAAGTCGTGGTATTCTGGGGTTGAGACGGCGGTTTTATGATCCCTGTATGTCGATGGTACGTTTAGCGATTCACCACGGCAATACATGGTCAGATGAGAAATTAATGAAGTTAGCGTAGTAGTGGTGGCTTACATGTTGTCCCAAGCGAAGCATCATGTTTCATACTGAGAATAAATCAAACAGAACTGATGATCGCTTAAGTAGGCCTAAGCTATCACTCACCGTATTTTAATTTACGATGCGTTTTTTTTAGCATTGCTATTATAAAGTCATGTTGTTATCCGATGTGTTTATGCTTGAAAAAAAACAATAGTAAATATTAGGTTCAATGTCGAGATGTTATTTACTTTATTTTGTTTGTATTCTATGCATTACTCACATCAACTGTGGGAAAGAGGTTCCACCTCGTGTTTATATATACTGTGTCTGCTAAATTAATTCATTTTTAAATAGTCAGTATTTTATCATTAATTCTGGTGAGCAAGCCGACCAGCAGATCACTTTCAAACCATCTAACATATTTTGATATTTAAATTAATTATAGGCCCCATACAACGTAAGCCTCTTTGTGGTATTGTATTCTTTAAATATGTAACAGAATCGTTACATTTCTTTATTGACCCTCTAAAAGCAAATAGATATTTCATTTGCAATCACCTGCCACACTTATTAAAATGAATGAAATTATTTGTTTTGATTTCATAAAATAAATACGTACAATATATCAGATCAAGGCTCATCCAGCAAACACAAAACATTCGTATAACATTTATGCAACGACTTCGACGTTGGTCCAACATTGTATAAACGTTATACAAATGTTTTGTGTTTGCTGGGCACGTCGTCCTTATTTCGATGAATTAAGTCATTTAAATCAATTTATATCATTGTTATATCATTGAATATATTGTGATCAAAATATTCTATACGATGCATAGATGCGACGAGGGGCTGAAAGGGTTAACGTTTTTTATTAGACCATGTTAATTAAAGCGACACAATCAAGCTAAAATCATAAGAAAATCTGTATTTTTATTTTCGCTTTTTAATATGGCCATATGATGTGAACAATTGTTCATAGACTAGAATTACGTATTTTTTTTTAATTTTTGTGTTGCGCATTTACCAGTTGGGCGAGATATAAAGACAAAATTCCCGATTTCTCACTTCGGACATGCATGTCCAAAATAAGAAATACGCTAATTTTGTCTGATTAATTGAATTTAATTGTTGAATTCAGTCTGCAACAACCAAGCTGTGCAGAATTTGGCCTTGTTCCGACAAACATAATATTATTACATGGAGATATACCTCCACTGACAGCATCTCCCCTCCCGGCAAACTCGAGACACCGAAACAATAATGGTTTTATGTTGGTCCACCGCTCATAATGTAGGCCCGGTGTTATTGAGCCGTTCTCAGGTCAACGTTTGTTGCACAAGGGGGGCCAAAACCCCATTCAATTTATTTCATTTTCAAGTCTGTTGGGTCACCATTAATCTGAAACATCATTCACCTGGACACAATAGGCCTAGTAAATTCTAATATAAAAAATATTCTACACATTCTAAATGAGGATAAGAATGCTGGCTCAAAGTTGGTCCATCGTCTACGAGTGTTTGCTAGGCATTATACAGAAATAAGCTACTTATCACACATTCTCTGGAACCTAAGATATTGACGTGTGGTCTTAAAACTAAAGGGTTAACTTCGATTATATTGATTGCATACCGGGATGCAACAAACACGAGCCAGCAAACACGAGACGTTGGCCCAATGTTGGCTTAATGACGGCCCATCGTCTTCGACGGACCAACGTCTCGTGTTTGCTGGGTCCGAATGAAATGGCAACTTATTGATAAATTATTCTATGTGATGCTTGGACGCGACGAGGGGCTGAAAGGGTTAACGTTTCTTATCAGACCCAAGTTAATTCAATTAGATGTAGTTTAAAGCCTTTCTTTAGCTTTGTAAAGATCGTAATGTGGCTGCTTGGAAATGTGTAGGTCGTAAATGCACATATCACTAACACTTGGATAGGCAAATAACGTCATATATATCGTGGTCTTGGTTGAATAACCTGGCCGGCATTTGAATTCACCTGATTTCCGGCGCTGCTAGAAGTAACCAATCCTCTCTGAGGCATTCGCCCAATGTCGGTTTATTATTGTGCCAGCGTCGCAGATGTTGGCCCAACCTTATGCCAACATTGAAACGCTCATACGTTAGGACTGAATGGCCCTCAGCTGACGCTTGGTCGGGGGACCTGGTGCAGTGGTTAAACAATTAAAGTTGCCTTGTATATTATGCACTTTTGGTGTTGGGAAATGTGTAGGTCGTAAATGCACATTTCATTGGATAGGCAAATAACATCAGGATCTAAGTTGAATCCACCTGTTAAGGTTTCCAGGGCTGCTAAAAGTAATAATCCCCCCCCCCTCCCCAACCACGAGGCACTGGCTCAAGTCTGGAAACAGCGTCGCCGGCGTTGGCCCAATATGAAGCCCACTATTAAGCCAACATTGGGTTAATTTATGGTGCTTGTTGTGCTGTTGCTACTTTTCATAATTTAATCATCGAATAATCAAAGGCATGTTTGCTTAATGTTTGCAATACAGCATACATATCCGGTTCTTTTGCAAATCCTAATTTTGCTGGTAATGTGTTCAACCAAGGATACTAGAACAGATGTTCTAGTATCCTTGGTTTAACATACTGGTCCACTATTACAGTCTGATTTCTTTATCACATTTATCAGAGGCCCATTTTGTCTGACTGTCAGAAGGATACAAACTAGTGACTGCAGATTGTCCTTATCTTGTTTTAGTGCAGTCCACAGACGAGCTCGATCCTCGAAATATTTAAAATGGCCTTCTTGTTCACTATTTCTCACAATATATTCTACAAATGATTTTTTTTAATTTCCATTCTTAGCCAAAAGATAATAGTATGCGCTGCCAATCGATGTGTCTTATGTGTCTTGGAAGCTAATCGTTATAGAACTGGCAAAGAGGTTCTTATTACATAGATATATACCTTTGGGTGAAGCAATCCCAGGAAGTGATCACCCCAAGTAATATACCCGTCCGGATATCTGCCCAGCTGTGAGGAGAGAAAGCACAGCTGGACTTCTGAATTTGGCTGACGATTGTTGACCATTTTAAGTCTGTTTAAACACCCTATTAGAGACGTGCACTTTGGTCAATGTATCGTGCTTGCTAGGTACGCTGCTAGCACAGCGTTAAGGCAACATTTGATAAGAGTCTCAAGAGTGTTTTTTCTCGGCATTATGACATTGTCCAGATATAAGCTTACTGATCACATATTCTCTGCCACATATCAAATATTTACGTGTGGTCTTAAAGGGTTAATGATTGCATACCGGGATGCAACAAACAAGAGCCATACTGGTTGAATTGTTGGATAACCGACGTGGTGTGATTAGAAGCCAGCATAGAGTCATCTTCTCGTATATTCCGAACGAAGCCCTGTATTACAAACTTGCATTGTTTGGTTCATAAAATAATGTTTATACCAGCGTCTCGTATTAGCTGGAAATTGTAACTTTTGAAATGGCAACTTATCAATGAAGCATGACGATTGTCTCATTGTTAATTAATATCCCCCGTAATTCCAATGTATAGCCTATTCTCTGTAATGCAAAACTATTCTAGGTCTATACTATGGGATTTAGGCTACCTAGAGTTGTCATATCCTATATATCGAATTCTGACGTGATCCACCGACAGAAAACAATTGAACGCAGCGTGAATGTGCACTTTCTGAACGACGCTGTATTGATAATTCATTGAATAAGCTAATTTGTGAACAAACATAAAAATGTAACCATTACGTTACTATGTAAAGTAACATTAATAAACTCCTTATTGCCCCAATTCTAAACGTTACACCTTTCGCTCTGACAATGGATTCACTGTGAAGGTCTAACGTTACTGATCTGTTAATTTTAACACATGCCTTTACATGAAAATTTATATTAGGGCCTATATGACTAATTGTAGATGGTAGATGGTGGACCCCCATTGCAACAACAAGGTTTCTTGTTCCCAGCAAATGTTACTATGTAAAGTAACATTAATAAACTCCTTAAATGTCCCAATTCTAAACTTGTTTCAAACGTTAGACCTTTCTTTCTGGCAATAGATTCACTCAGGAAGGTCTACTGATCTGTCAATTTAAACACATGCCTTTAGGCCTACATGATTATTTATAAATTATGAATAATTTTATGATAGGCCCACGAAATAAGAAGCGTTCACCCACGTTACGCTGATGCTGGGCCAGCGTTGTAGATTGTAGCCCATCATCTACAACGTTTATCCCACATCAAAACAACATTGTGTCGACGCCTTGTGTTTGCTGTGTAAGATCAATAACTTTATATATAAAGTTGTTGGTAAGATATAGCAGCTGCCCTGCAAACACGAGACGATGGTCTAATGGTGATTTAATGTTGGGTCAACCTATGTAGGCCTATATGTGGAATAACCCACAATCTGTTAGAGGTCAACTCAACCAGGGGGCAAGTTCAGCTCAACTGACATACTGAAGCTGTATGTACATGTAGTACATGCAAGGATCTACACACAGACATAGACCTACGACAGGATACAGGGTAAAACAAAGAACCCCTGTTCACTAACATCACCCCCAGCCCCCACCTATTCTGAGGTCGTACACACAAGATTGTTTTCACCACTGAGAAAAGTAAACAAACCATTGGCCAATCACTGAGCAGGACTCGTCTGCCGCCGCTGCGAGCTCATGAATAATTAATACAGCATCTTGTCCTGCTGTAGTACCCGGCTCATGGACGTTCGTTATCACGAGTGGATTGCTACAATTTATGTTGAGCCACCTAGCGAAAATAATTTTAACAGTATCTTTAATATGAAAAGACAGTAACACGGCTCAGAATATCACCTTTCTAACGATACTTTGCATGTGATTATCGGCCGGTTGGTCACAGAGTTACGAAGGGAGACGTTACGGTACCCTCAGAAAAGACGATGGGCGAGTTGTTTATTTCTCTGTATTATGTATTTCTGATGATACTTATATATAAATATCTACGCTAAGGACTATCGGAACAGTATTTAGTTACTGGCCCTTTGTTGATCTGTGTACAGAATTTAGAACTGTAAGGTAAGAACTGTCACATTTTGAGAACAACAATAATTGTGTTTAAATATAAATGTATACTATCAACTGGGTGAGCGCTATAGTGGAAATGAAATTAGCCACAATCTCTGGCTGTGGCTAAAGGGACATAACTTCACTTCACATCTCTGATGTCTGTTTTTGGCGAGAGAGGTTAAAATAATTTTAGCCACAAGGGAAATCCTTTAGCATTTGGCGAAGTGGCAAGTGCTAGCGCTCACCCAGACCAATTAACATCTATGACGCTGTAATATTTTTGTATAAACCATAGAGACCAAAGGGTGTTTTTCAATTTGAAGTCATCATAAATGTCCTAGTTAGCCCTTTCCACTTCATTTGAATACCTATGTTATGGGTCTACGGCCATTATATTTTTTGTGTGTGGGGGTCGTCTTTAGATGTCGGAATGATGTCAGATTCTGACATCTAAAGATGGTACCTGCGCTGAAAAGGTTAATAATGATTTTAAACTGTTTAATAGTTTGTGCTTAAACTACCTGAAGATATGTGGAGTTATACACTCCTCTTCATTTCTGATGTAAACAATTTCTGCCCATTTGATGGTTATACCCGCATTTTGACCATTGATTATTTCACACAGTTTTCCATCACTAACCACTATGATAGGCCTATCCACTCCGATATCTATGTGATCAATTACTTCTTCTGCACAGGAATTTTTTCAGTGTTTATGAACAGAAATACAGGCTATATATATATGGCACATGGGAAGGCCAGATGGACTGATCTGGTCACAAGTCACTACATGGAGTGAGTGATGTGGTGACAAGTGGTTAGATTGGTCCATCTCGCCGTATGTAAAGATGATGCAGTCTCTCGTCAGAATCTTTATCAGTGACTAGTTTAACAATTATTTTTGATGTGTCGTTAGAGTTTCATCCAACAGTCGACCATACACTTGCACTGCAAAATCAGCCCTGTGACAATGAAGGGTATATGTGATCGACTGCAAGTGGGCTAATATTTGTCATACATCGCATGAGTGCAAGTGTGGGATTTATTAAATTCGCATTAACTGATTTGAACAAAGCACCACCATCTTCAAAAAAATGGTGCAGTGTTCAGTATTTGAATTCAACCATTTACCACATTACCTACTACCGGTACATGTAATAGTGCTGCACATCAGCATCAGTAATTGATAAAGAAATGGTATACTCGATCACAAAAACAATCCATGCCTTGATATGATATTATGCATTACATTTGGGTATTATATAACATAAATTTATTTTCATTTACCTACAGATGGGAACTGCTGGGTGATGTAATGCTAAAATATTTTCTATTCATTAGTAGCTGGAATTACCAAACCACTGTCCATTTAAAACCTCCAAAATTAAATTTTCTGATTAACACCTGTGGCATAATCTACAACATCATATTTGGCATTTTGTTTGATTTGAAACTGGTTTGAAACCGTATATATAACATGATATGCGAGCCTAGCATGACAAGGGTTAACATGATTTTTATGAAATATTTTTGTATAAACTCTGGAGACCAAAGGGTTTTTTAGGCCTCAGCCAAAATTTTGGCGGATGCCTATTGTCGTCACCAGGCGCGTTCGTCCGTCCGTCCGTCTGTCTGTCCGCCACTATTTAGAACTATAACTTGTTTCACATAACTGGAATGCACATTAAACTTCACATACAGGTTAATCATGACTAAAGCTTGACTAATTGCACATTTGACCTTTCTGTAACCCCTTTGACATTGACTTTTTTCCGATTGACAATTATTCTCGTTAACGCGATTCACTCAACATTTTTTATGTATTGCTTCAAAATTTATACCATATATCAATTTCACTAATAGCTCGGATGAGTTCGAAATTTGGCAAGATTCGGACAGAAACTAGGTCATGGCGGCCAAAATGGCCGATTATCGGCCATTAATTTTTTAATATGCGTAATATCTGGAAAACCAGACCAGATAGCTAAACCATTACTATAAAACAAAATGTGCAGTTCCAGCTAGGGATATACCATGAAAAATTTCAACATGATAAAATTAAAAATGGCCGATTTGCGGCCACTTTTGATTGACAATTTTCTCGTTACCGCGATTCACTCAACATTTTTTTATGTTTCGCTCCAAAATTTATACCATATATCCACTTCACTTATAGCTCGGATGAGTTCGAAATTTGGCAAGATTCGCACAGAAACTAGGTCATGGCGGCCAAAATGGCCGATTATCGGCCATTAATTTTTTAATATGCGTAATATCTGGAAAACCAGACCAGATAGCTAGACCATTACTATGAAACAAAATGTGCGGTTCCAGCTAGGGATATACCATGAAAAATTTCAACATGATAAAATTAAAAATGGCCGACTTGCTGCCACTTTTGATTGACAATTTTCTCGTTAACGCTATTCACTCAACATTTTTTTATGTTTCGCTCCAAAATTTATACCATATATCCAGTTTACTAATTGCTCGGATGGGTTCCAAATTTGGCAAGATTTGGACAGAAACTAGGTCATGTCGGCCAACGTGGCCGATTATCGACCATTATTATTTTTTTAATATGCGTAATATCGGGAAAACCGGACCAGATAGCTAGACCATTACTATAGAACAAAATGTGCAGTTCCAGGTAGGGATATACCATGAAAAATTTCAACATGATAAATTAAAAATGGCCGACCTGCGGTTACTTCCGATCGTCAAATTTTCTCATTAACACGATCCACTCAACATTTTTTTATGTTTCGCTATTGTCGAATGTGCTCTTGTTTCAAATGATTTTCACTTTTAAGCGATGATTAGAGGCTGAGGCCTTTTTCCGTCGCCGACGGGCCTTGTTGATTCAAATGTCCTTGTTAGCTCTGTCCAATTCATTTGCTAAAAATATTTGTATTCTATCAGTGCGAGGACTGTCTTTCTATGTCAGAATCTGACGTCTACAGACGTCAGATTGTAATGTATAAAGACAGTCCCCGTGCTGAAACCCTGGGTTAACCTGAAATGCTTCAAGATTTGCCCAATAAAATACAACACAATATGATAAAGCATAAGCATGATAAGGTCATACCTTTTATTTACAAAGCATGACGATGTGGTATTTGTGTGTTGTGCACATTGCAAATACAAAAATATCAGAAAATATAAAGAAATATTATCCAAGTAAAAACATGATAAAACTAGTATAAAATGAGTAAAATATAAAGCTACTATTGTTCCATTATCTCTATATCAACTGTGAAACACTAAAATGTGACTTCTAAAATAGGTTCAGCATATTAAAACTATCATGATAAAAACAGACGACGAAGTCACGTGGACTCTATAATATGCATGCTATGTAAATGTATCAGTTTGCATCACTCAACCTGCCAAGATGCGTTCTTTGAAAAATTTGTGGACACAATTCCACATAAATTGAGACCACTATAAACGATTCATCGGTTGAATGTTTTCTCATCGGCATTGCTATGATGCAGTTGGTTACTACTGTTCGATGTGAATGGACGGAACATGACTGTCTGCTTCTTCAATAATGGTGTATCATTGAAATACAGTTTTACTGTCGTTTTTAAATCTAGGCACAATCTGTCCATGTTTAGCATTAATTTTGCACTGACGGAAAACATTGACATTTTGAAATACTTAATATCAAGATGATGACAAATACTAATTTAAAAGCATATACCAGGCCTACCACTAACCAGCTAACCACCAGAGTGTCATACGTACCACTTAAATGAGTTGTACCTTCAACACTCTGCCAGGGACAATAGACTACGCCATCTTTCTTAAATTTCCATAAAAAGTGGTAATTAAAATGTGTATTTACGGCCATGGGAGTTCAAGAGTATATTGATGTAATCCCCTTGGAATGGAAAGTGTGTGACGCATCCTCCTAGTTCCAAGGGCACTGAATTAATGTATCTCTCACTTTAACCCTAAAAGCATAACATTATGAAATTAAATTATCACCCACTTGAAGTTGTGTCACGCTACCGCGACCCACAACTTCAAGTAGGTGGAAATTACCCGTTTTTGTTTAATTTGAGATCAAACATTTGCAAATTTGATGTTTAAACACTCATTTTATTCCAAATAGCAATAATTTAATTCGCTACTAAAATAGATTAAAACAACAATAGTTGTGTTCAGCGCTTTAAGTGGGTGAGACAGCCTTTCAGGCGATATGTACGTTTGTAAGTTCCATCACCAAAAATAAACGTTCGTTTTTCAGTGTTCAATGCCACCAAGTTTATGTTGAGCCTGTTGCAGCTTTCCACTCAGGCGGTCATTCTTTCTCCTTAATTTTTCACGTCGTTCTTCTTGCTTCACTCTCCTTATTGCTTCCTTCACCAACTTCCTTCTCTCTCGTGAGGACATCTTGTCTTCGCCAGTGTCTTCCTCGCTGCTTTCAGGCTTCCTTCTGCTATGCTTTCTATTTTTCCTTGTCTCAGCACTTTGAGAATCTTCGTCTGTTTTCTGGCTGTGTGAGGACTTTGCTGGCACGCGCACTTCCACAGCTGACAACCTATGTACACCATGCTCCTTCCTGTTCTCAACGTCTTCAATATGGTCAACTCTTCTGTCCTCATCCAGCTGTAGCCTGTGGTAGGCAGCAACTCGCTCTTTATCAACAATATATTCACTGTATGCGGCACCACTGATTTTATCCTCACCCATGTCAGTGGCAGGGTTCTGAGCAAATGGCAGATGACTGGATGAGCCTGCCTTTAGCGTGTCTAGTGGAGCATTGGTGGACATTTCACCCATGATCTCTGTGGGAAGTGGAGTTGTGGACGTGGCAGAAAAGGACATGAAGAAATCTGTGGGATTTTGTTCCTCAACACTACCTTGAGCAGGTGTTGGATTCTCCACTGGATGTCCATGATCACCATGTTGAGGAGTGTCTCTATGTGGTTGATGTTCATGGTCGTGAGCATGATGAGCACCATGAGGGGTATCCATAGACCCACCTCCCTTGACAGGATACTCATTGACGTACACCTCATCAGGAATGATGGGCTTGTTCACACGATGAACAGACGGGTGCCTTCCTCTCCTTTCATCTGACACCGGGTCCATATCCCTCTCAATGTGACCTCCATCACCATGTTTCCTCAGGTGATGGTGTTCTACACTGTCAGATCTTGACATATCGTGCTCTACCACCTCATCCACCATCACATTCACCTCCATGTGAGGAGCTTCATGACCTTGATCACCCTGATGTTTTCGAGGTGAAGATGTTAACTGAAGTCCCTGCCACCTCTGCTGCGTGTCTGCTCCTTGTCCCTCCTTGGCATGGTCACTGAGAAGTCTGCCCGCTCGACCAAAGGCCATCAGGTCTGCGTATACAGTGAAGAAAACAATGTGAGCCACCAGCGCCAGTATCAACATCACTGACAGAGCTATACCACACCGACCTCTGGCAGCACAGGCCAAGGTCGTCGTCGCCTTGTCGTACTTCAACATGCTACAGCTTCTGAAACATACAAATTCGGCCATATGTAAAAAAATACATACATATCGTCACCTTGGATATACAAGGGTGTATCTCTATAATAAATTGTCAGATACACCCTTTTATATGCAAGGGGTTGGCATATCATTACAACGTAACATGAACACTGCTATGCGCGGAAGCAGTAGGATTACAAAAAACAGATTTGCTTAGTGGACGTTTGCAACAGAATACACGAAACTTGTTGTGTCAGGTTGTGGGTGTGACATTTGGCTCTGTTTTCATGCGCCATTTGGCTAAAGTATTCTTTTCTTTGGGGACATATCTCAATTCTAGGATTTCATCCCTATTATGCGTTCTCCGGTCAACTTTTGACCTGCTTCGCCCATCCAACACTGACTATAGCATAGCGATGGCTCAATGTTGGTCCTACGTCTCGAGTTGTTGGATCAGACCTTGTTCAAAGCGATGCACCTGCGCTGGTCTTTCATTGTCAGATCAGTAAACTTCATTATTACCAGGGTATTGTAAAGAAGGGGACGTTGCGCATTGATGTAGCACCTGACTGCCTCATCAGTCATGCATGCGACCCGGGGTCGAACCCCGCTAATCCTGCGTGGGTTTTTCAGAGACATATCATTGTTTCTCCCTTCTCAATGTGCCTAGGCGATCACTTTAATGGAGGCCGCGGCGAATTAAGGCTTAAACCAGTGTATCGACGTTAATTCCGCGCAGGGCCACGGGCTGCGCGCTCTTAACCTCAAAACTACTGACTATTCCCGCCAACTGGGCAACGCATGACAACAGCCCAAGTTGCCTTGACTGACGGGGATTTAGGGCCAGTGTGTTTGAGTCAAAATTGGTCATGCTTTCACCCACCATTTGGCTCAAATTTCATTTTCTTCTGGGATATATATCTCAATTCTAGGATTTCATCCCTATCATACTATCTCCGGTCAACTTTTGACCTGCTCCGCCCATCCAACACTGACAATGGCACAGCGTTGGCTCAATATTGGTCCTACGTCTCGAGTTGTTGGCTCAGGCCTTATTCACGGCGATGCACCTGCGCTGGTCTTATTGTGAAGACGTGTGATTCTATATTGACAGGCAATTGCCAGAAAATAGCTAGCTATCATATCGGTTGTATATTATTGTAAACATGGTAAAAGGAAGTGCTTGAAT
Source organism: Flabesymbios commensalis (assembly GCA_964017125.1). NCBI lineage: Eukaryota > Metazoa > Annelida > Polychaeta > Terebellida > Flabelligeridae > Flabesymbios > Flabesymbios commensalis. The sequence continues at coordinate 52,512,464 of OZ024916.1, read as the reverse complement.
AACTTTACTAAATACCTTCACTAAATACCTTTCTAGTTTAACCCTAAAGCGTTAAATTGTACAACTTTTATTTTCACCCACTTGAAATTGTGTCTCGCTACCGCGACCCACATCTTCAAGTGAGTAGAAATTGCAATGCACAAACAATGTACAATTTGAATCGAAACATATAGACTAATTATGAATCTATCAAATACAATGCTAACTTCCCCTTAAAATGTTCTTGTTTGAAGCAGAAAAAAAAACGGTTAGCACTTCAACCCTTTAAGCCCTTGCGATGCATTAAAGCATCATCACAGACTTAATTTCCCTACAACCAAGGGTTTTTGAACGAAAATCTCCCTGAAACTGGTTTGCCAATACATGACAATTTTCTTTATTTTTAAACGACATCAAATCATCTTTATCCACTACAATTCGAGAATTGGACAGCAAGGTCTCACCACACAAATTCATACGCGCATATCATTAAAAAGTTTAATAGTGAGAGAGTCACGATTTTTTTTTTAAATGTGGCGATTTACAGCAGGCTTATGTTTAAATATTACATTTATATCAGTTTGATACCAGTTCAATTAAATTGGGTGACCATTTCGTGCTTCAAAAAAACATCGAAATCGGGAGAGATAGATATAAAATGTAGTCCCTACACTGGTAGTAACAAGGCATATGCTGCATTCGGTAGTTCCCGTGGATTGGCAATTCTCAGAGAGTAAACGAGGACTTCACATTTCCATGCGAAAATAGAAAAAAAGCCCGACGTTTAGGCACCTTTTTTATTTTTTTATATTGTTAGAGTATGACCTGATGATTCCAAAAATATATAGGTTTATACAGATATTTTCACTTAAAGAATGCTGGGAGGACCAAGCGTATGGGTCATAATACATGTAAGTCTAAGGGAGGGGTATTATGTGTGGTGAGACGTTAATTCGCGGCTTGTAGTGAATGAAGATGACTATGGTAAATTCTGGCTTGAAATAGTTAAAGGCTAAAATGAAGCGCTATGAGTTTTAATTTTGTGAGATATATACAGCCGCTGTTTAAATAATTATGTTATTTCATGATAAATTGTAATTGAAATAGATCGTAATATGGGCCAAATCAATGTCCAGCTGATTATTTATTGAATGAGGATAGTTTACAACATAATTTACATCCAAAAATCCAACGAGATAAATTGCCATTATAAATAAACCTGATAGAATCCCGGGTTTCAACGTCTAAGACACAAAGCATATCTGATAAATAGTATAATTTTTCCCTCATTTGAAGCTGGAAATTCCGTTAGGAATTTCCACATTAAAATGAAATAAATATTTTACTTATTAGATGTCAGTAGAATTCCACATAGATTTATAATCGATTGATTGCCAAACTTCTCTGAGAGGAGCTGGGTTGCGTCGTATACATGATATACGCATTGCGACGTAACCCAACTCCACGCAAAACAGAACAGTTTGTCCAATGTTAAACACTGCTGATGCTGATGTCCATGTGGAGAATATTCGAGCACATCTATACCAATTAATGCGTTACGAGCCCGAATACAAAAGCATTGTAGGCCCGCCTTGATAAAATTGATAAAACACATTTATAATGCGCGAAAATCTCATTATGATTCTAACCCGCATGCATGTACACATCCCAAATTATTGGTCAGATTGTGCACTCTGCCGCCAGTGTGCCCTTAAAGCGTTTATCACGACTATTGTCTTTTTCAACCTGTTTTATTTATGGGGAAGTCTTCCGGGAACGAAACGTATGTTTAAACATTAATATTTGCAAATGTGTGGTCTCAAATTAAACAAATACGAGTAATTTTCGCCCACTTGAAGTTGTGGGTCGCTGTGGGTGAAAATTTGAATTAGATAACTTCGCGCTTTAAGGGTTAATGGTTAACCCTTTAGCCACAAAATTATTCAATTAGAATTTACACGCACTTTAAGTTATGTCTTGCTGACGCGATCCTCAACTTCAAGTTAGTGAAAATTATTCAGATTTGACAAAATGGAGGTCAACAAATTTTTAATTGCACTTTTTGTCTTTAAAGGGACCCCTTGGAGTGAGGCATTTTCAATTTTGTCAATTTTGAAAATTTAATTTATATTAAGCTATATAGTCTACTGATCTTAACTAAAAATACAAAAAAGTCAAAAAACAATTTTAAAGCACCGAAAAAGAGTGAAATAGTTATATTTCCAGGTCGTATATTGCCATGTAAACAAAACAAGTCAGCAATATACAGCACTTCACACCACATAATTCCACGTCTTGGGCGATCAGATCAAAGCAATTGCCGCTAATTGGTGTCTTATAGTCAGGACATGGTGGGACACACTTGCAACACTGATTATCTGCCCAACGCTGGGCCGATGACATCAACATGTGGCCCAATGCTGTAGGAACATTCAACCGTCCTTTAGCAAGTGTTTAGGTATACAAAATCTTTGTTTGGGTTTTAAGCGGATTCAAAAAAATGTTGTTGAAAAATATTTTTTTAAATCTGAAAACTCTGAAAAAAATAAAATCATGTTCTGGGGATACACTACTTCATTACAAAGCTAGAAACGAAAATTGATGTTATCCCAAGGAGCTGCTTTAATAGGATTAAAAGCTGATATGTAATGTGCTGATAAAAAATGTAAAAATCGAATATGGATGGCACCGGCCGTTTAAGGGTTAATGGCCTTTGGGACCCCCTCCCCCACTTAAACAATATAATTTCGGACATGTGGGCTTATCAATCTTGCATTTTCTTTGATTTTCGCCCACATATCTTCAGCTGATTGGAATGATTAATTATGAGCAGGAGCTTTATCTGACCTGGTATCTTTGATCTGACCAAGGAAAATAAAATCAGATTAACATGCTGATCATGACGGCCACATACCTGACCCACTATCACGAGACATTCACACAATGCTGGTGCAATGGTGGCCCAACGTCTACAACGTTGGTCTAACCTTGAAACAACCTTGATTCAACGTCTAAGCGCATGTCCCTGTACCAAATTAATCGCGATACATGATCGGTTTCAATCTTATCTCGACGAATACGCCATTAACGTGATCGCCTAATCACATCTGGGATCGAGAGGGAGAAAGAAAGATATTTATCTGGAAGACCCAGGTAGGATCAGGAGGACGCCTGTATGACTGACGAGGCAGTCAGGCGCTCTACCAATGGGCAACGTCCCCGTCTCTGCCAAGTTCTCGAGATTAATAAGATGTCATTATATATATCGTTAGTTCGTCGTTAGTTCGTTAGTTCGTTAGTTCGTTCGTTACTTTAAATACAACTCGCAGCTAACTAGATCTCGTATTTTAGCCATTGAACTTCCGCATCACACATAACTCCACATAACTCAGTGGTCAGTTATAACTCCCACAGTGCACCATTTAAACACACAATAATCAACACTTCCTTCTTTCAATAATACTTTTGTTAAAATTCGATAGCGATTAATTATTATGAAGTGGACAAAATAACACAATCATTAGGTTTCCACACCCCAGTGATTAATTCTGATGTATCACTGATTAGTACCTTTGGGGCTGCATTTTTATTAGCGTTGTTTTTTGTACCGGGTTCGAATCCCGCTGTGATCGATGTTCTTCGGTACATTATATACAGTTCAAATACGAGAGAAATTGACAACTAGAAAATAAACCGACTAGCACTGAATATAAAAATATATAAAAAATTTATAAATATGAGACTAATATTGTATGTCAAGACTGACATTTAAACATGGTAAACGGTCAATAAAAATATCTGTGACCTGTCAATACCAAGACGTCGAATTACTCACGTTTACTACAATATTTATTCTCTTCTAGCAAAAAAGCAAAAAATCATTAAAGAGACAGGCCCACGCTGAAATCATAAAAAAATCGGTGATTTTATTTTGGCTTCTTGATATGACCATATGATGTAAACATGTCCAAAGACAAGAACTGCAAAAGTTTTTCAATTTTCGTGCTGCGCATTGACCAGTTAGGCTAGATATAGAGACGAAATTTCTTAATTTTGACATTGTTACAGTCAAAAGTAAGAGATCAGGAATTTCGACTCTATATCTAGCCTAACTGGTCAATGCGCAGCACAAAAATTAAAAACCTATGCAGTTCTAGTGTATGGACATGTTCACATCATATGGTCATATTAAGAAGCCAGAAAAATCACCGATTTTTTTTATGATTTTAGCGTGGGCCTGTCCCTTTAACTCTGTAAAAATCCAAACTGCAGGCAGTTTCTGAATATGCTTCTCTGGTTGTGGACCCTCTCTATTAAGAAACCTCTAGTGAGGGTATCGGTACGCGCGAAACTACAATTAATGGCATGCAACGATGTAACTAACCCCTTTTATTTTCCGCATTTTCCAGCCATCCGGTAGGTTCGCTATAATTTACACAGCAATCACGAGACGTTAAACCAATGCCGTTTTAATACTGGCCCATCGTCTACAACGCTGGCCCAACATCAAACCAGCATCGGGTCAACATATTGCGGTTGCTGTATATAAATGATATCCCGCAAACACGAGACGTTTAACCAATGTTTTTTGTATGTTGGCCCATCGTGTTCGACGCTTCCCCAACACTCAACTAGCATTGGTTCATCGTCTCGTGTTTGCTGGATATACAGGTGAAAATCAAGTATGCATTATACAGCCACATCCACCGTGGCTATTATCGCCTTTAATGGATTTAATTGCTGTTTAGGATATAATGGCGCTGTTGGATATCCACCACCTCCGCCTCTCATCTGTCCACAGAGCTTATACATAATGCAGCTGTGTTACGCAATTTACGATATGTTTACAACCAATGCGGTTTAATGTCGGGCCAGCGTCGTAGACGATGGACCAACATTAAACCGACATTGTTAGAATACCTCGTGTTGTCTCGGTATTCGTTTAAATATTGCGTGTATCTACACTTAGTAGTTAACAAATGGAGATAACATCCCATTTAGTGATTAAGGTGTTGTTATTTTATCGCAATATTTCGTGCAGTATGCCGGCGACTATGATGAGTGACTGTAGTCTGGTTAAGTTTACTTTTTTACTTACCATGTGTTAACAAGTGTGCACTTGAAAAAATAAAATGCCTTTCAAATGCCAACGTTCCGACTTAAAATGACTTAAAGTTGTGGACCGCTGGGTTACCACTTTCTTCTCACAATATAACGAACTACGATTTCAATTGTAGAGAGCATCTTGTTAGTGCAGACCTATTGTAGTCCTCGATAAATTAATAAATATGATTAACCCTTATCCTGCTAAGTTTCCAACCACTTGAAGTTTGTGTCTCGCTACCGCGATCCACAACCTCAAGTGGTTGAAAATTACTCATATTTGTTTAACTGGAGACTAAACATTAATAAATATTGATGTTTAAGCAGTCATATCATTCCCACTTGCAGTTATTTAAGCTGCTAATAAAACGGATTGAAAACGACTATTGTCGTGATTAGCGGTCAAAGGGTTAACCTTTCTTAACCGTTTAACCGCCAAATTATTTAATCTGAATTTTTACCCACTTGAAGTTGTGTCTCGCTGACGCGATCCACAACTTCAAGTGAGTGAAAATTATTCAGATTTGACAAAATGGGGGTCAGCTGTTTTCAAATATTGCTGATTGATGTCACATTTTATCTTTAGCATGTTTAAAAGGAGATACTTATTGTGTCAATAAAAAATGAAAACCCGAATATATGCGGCACCGGCGGTTAAAGGGGTAATACCCAGTGACACAGCAATTTACTCTCATTTTATTCACCTTGAGATGTGAGTTGTGAATAAAAATGACCTGATTTTAAGAGATAACCGAGTATAAGCCAAGTGTAATATCTGAAATTAAGGCTGAGAGCGACTTTATTGCGATGATTTTATTTCTATTCAACTAATTTTATTCACACAGGGAAGCAAATTTGCACCAGACCTGTAGCCAGAGGCTAGTGGACTATTGTAAGGGCCGGTGGATTTGCCTTAGTTCTAAATGTATGGTAAATGATGGTAAGGTCTTGTTGAATCTCGCTCTGGGTGAAACTTATAGTTGAATTTGCACCTCTATCACAATTACCTGCGTGGTGTATAAATGCGACCAGAGAGCTTAAAGGGTTAGAACATATTTTAATTAGTGATCTAATCATGCTGGTCCCACTTATTGTACTGAGTGACCTTCAGGTTAGCTTGACTGTGACATGTACCTGGCATTTTGGCTTACGTTAAGGGCATATGGGTTACCGGAGTCTTCCAAGCAGTTTACACCTAGAAATTCCTTCAATGTGGAGTATCTGGCTGGAAGGAGAAAGAGGCTGGCAGATTTAGTCGATCAGCTGACCTTTCCATATTTAACATATCATCCGCAGATAATGCAGAGTTCTATGATAAGGGTCTTTATTTTACAAGAGAGAAGTATTTTATTAAGATTACTTTTCTGTGGATTTTTTTGATGGCGGATACAGTGCATGCAGTGTGTACTGTATTATACAATATTTTATTTCACAATTTCAAAAATCGAAGCTATGTGAAATCTACACATAGGTAAAAAAATCAAAACTAACCTCCTTTGAATAAAATAAATCCTTCAATTTGTGATTTTGACTGTGTATTTCTCTATTCTCCACAGTAGCTGTGTATCCTCTCTAGCCGTCCAGTGGGCGTATTGAGATCCCCTCACACTAGTTGATATCCGCCCTGTCCAGACGTTAACAGTTTAATGCGCCCTCCGTTTCGGTTTATCTCCGCCGTGTCCAGACTGTTAATGCTCGGCTCAGGTCCGGTTTATTGGCATTTGTGCTGAGACCATCTGGTGATCGCGGGGAGAAGGGTTCACACCTGTGTCCACCCCCCCCCCCCCCCTCAGCCTGTGGACCACACAGGTCATCACAAAGGTCACGCCCTGTCACTCTGGACGCGTCCATATTAACCCTTTTCCTGTTGATCACGACTATTGTCGTTTTTTATTTGTCGATCAAATCACTGATATTGGGAGCAAAAGGTATGTTTAAACATCAGGATTTGCTAACGTTACTCTATAAATAAACAAATACGAGTTATTTTCACCCTCTTGAAGTTGTGGGTCGCGGTCACAACTTCAAGTGGGTAAAAATCTAAATAAATTAACTTAGCAGGATTAAGGTTTAATGTAGGCCTATCTGGGAGAGGGTGTTTTCTGAATATCATTCCCTCACATATACAGATAGAAAATTTACGAAATTTACATTTTCTTGCAATTAAAATGTTTAAGAGGTAAAATATATATTATGTACAATAAAATAGATATTATTTCCTGAATACAAGTAATTAGATAATTTTGTGTTACAAACTTACCCATCGGAGAGAGTGGACTTGACCGATATGTTAAGCCGCGGACCAGCTCTCAAGAGGTGATTGTTAACAGTTTGGAAGACATTTAGGTTCCCAGGGGGTCAAAATAATTATACATGAACTTTTAAAATATGTTTAATATGGTTATAGGACAATTAAAAACACCAATTTCCTGTTTTACAGCGTTAAAATAAGCTTACTATTTTAATTGCTTCTTTATAGTAGCAATCAAGTACCTCAATGTGCATTTTCGTTTGCTAATTATGTTTTGCCACTTTTTTTAAAACGTCTTCTTTTCGGTGTAGCAGTTCCCATGAAGTTCCCAAATCATCGTGATGAATATAAACGGAGAATCGATATCCTGTTATAGTAAATGGAATAGTAAATGGAAGCTAGCCCGATTTTCTATTTGAATCAACTGTAAGCTTTCAATTACTGCCGCATTTTAAAAATCAAAATGAGTTAAAACTTTCCGTTTTCCTAGCAATACTTTATTGTCCAAGAGAAGAAATACGAAACATTTCGGGGGCATTACAGGCATAGAGTACACGAGTACACACGGATACAATTTATAATCATTCACAAAATATAGATAAAAAAATAGTGAATGATACATTTATAGTAGATAGGTGGGTAACTTATTAGGGATTTTTGTATATCACTAAATATATACATATAAAATGTTCTGTCCCCACCGACGACTATTCACATGAACTTGACGTAGTGTTGGTTTAATCAAAAACTTCATGAAGTTCTTGGTTTAATGTTGTCCCGCCGTCTGCGACGTCGACCCAGCATTAATCACACTCTTTAACACCTACTGTTTGCTAGCTCTGTATGTTACAATGAGGACCAGAAACGTTATTTAGCTGGACACTTGAGCTTAGGTGTGTGGATGTTAAGATTTTGGTGTACGGCAGGTTTTGCGTGTTTGAATTAGAGCTTTAGAGGTCGGCCAGTCACGTATGCAGGGTGACAAGTGTGCTCTTCAACCCCCCTCTCTGATTAGTCGCCCTATCAGGGTAATTAACACTCTAGTCGCCAAAACCACGGTAACCCCCTCATTTCCAGGGTGTGTCTCACTAATTTAGTCTCACACTAATTTATGTTTTTATTTTGTCAGTAATTTGTGTGACATTCCAGCACGTCAATTTTATTCATTTTTTAATCTGAGAGTGATATTCCATATTGAATTATTTGGTAATCGAGAATAAAATATAGTATTATTTTACATTCTACAATATATAGTGAAAACCGATTGTGCCTTAAACTCTGTCCCAACATCAAACCAACACTGTTTCAATGCCTCGTGTATCTACCCACATCATTCGTTAAAAGCTGGCTCTGTCCAACATTAAAACAACATTGGGTGAACGGCTCTTGTTGAGTGGGGACTGTCTTGTTGTAAAACAGTTTTTCAATAGAAGCATACGATAGAGATCGCTTTTAACATTGTTATATAATTAGCGACTCATTGTTGGCATTGTCATGACCAATTTAACTATAAGGCCTGTTGTTAGATAATCTACTATTCCGGTTCATTGTAACATTAGCCTATCATTGTCACCATCTTTCTATGACGTACCATTGTCGTCAATCAAACCCTTTTAGTTTATAAAAGCCCTCGTATTTATTTCTCCACGTGGAATGTTGATTTATTGGTCATGTTTGTGTGACACCGTCACGAATACTACGCCATTGATCATCTATAAATAGACGCATCATTTCGGGGTACCCTTAAACAAGTTCCCAAGTTCCGAAGTTACCATGCTCCGAAGTTCCCAAGTTCCGGGAACTTCCAAGTTCCTAATTTTCAAGTTCCGGAACTTCAAGTTCCGAAATTCCGAAATCAAAAAGTTAACAAAAAAAAATCATTTTAGATACTGCCTTTTGCCTTTCCACGCACTATGGTATTGCCAAGCTGCGCGCATGAATGGAATTACAAATTAAACTCATTGTTATGTTCAAATGACGACTTAGGCCTCTATGTGTACGGTAGGCGCGACGTTGACCCAAAGTTAAGGTAAGGTTTGCCCAACGTCTGCGACCTTACAGCAGCATTAATCCAAGATAGGGTCAATGTCTGTTTGATGGGAGATTTACAGCTGGTATTAAGCAGCCATCCGCACAAGAGTTGATCTGAGTAGGGCCAGTTGTTTTTCAAGTTCAAAGACTATTATAACATGCCACTATAGGCGTAGAAAATATATAATGATATCGGCCTACAAATCACACCTCGCAGATGACAACCCAGCAAACATCACGCATTGACCCAATGCTGGTTTTACGTTGGGCCAGCGTCGTAGAAAAATGCGTTGTGTTTGTTGGGAAGGAATCCATGTAGTGTCAACGTTGGTCCTTAAAATATTATCGATACTGTTTTCACTGTCATAATTTTCTCACTGGTCGATATGCTTTTGATTGCCGGGGGGGGGGGGGGGCGGTGCAAACAGCGTCGCGCGTGTGAGGAGAGACCGTAATAGTTCTACAGGATATTAAATTATAATATATCCCATCAAACACGACAAAGACCCAGTGCTAGTAATCGTTTAATAATGTTGTTCTATCGTCTCCTCATTTTAGATTTTGTATAATTAATTTACTGTTCTATTGTAAATTTTATTTTATAACTGTAGGCCTAGGCCCCTATATATTTAATTTCACATCGTGAAATGTTTGCCAAGATCGCCTATAAAAAAACATAAATATGTGAAAAACTAACTTTAGTCTACAGCACTTAAAATTAATAATGGGTAGACTACCAAACTGTTTTTCTGACCAAAAACGATTTTTGCAAAGAATGTTTTAATATATTTTTTCAATTATTTTGAAATTTAGGAACTTGAAGTTCCCAGAACTTGGGAACTTGAGAACTTGTTTTAGGGTATCCCCATTATTTCGGGAGTTTTCACTGTCCGAAATGATCAGGATACAGAAATGGATTCTGATTTTAAATACACACCTTTTTTGTTAAATTTTGCTAAATCATAATAACCCAATTCCAGTTTAACCTCCCTGAATGTACTGCGTCGATGATATACTGAAGTATCTGAAGTACGCACTGCTCTGTCAATAAGTGTAATAATTTGCTCTCATACCTAACAAAATGTGGTCCAGCGCTGGCTGAATAAGGAGTCAACGTCATAGATGTTAGGCCAACATTAAGCCAACGTTGCTTCCCAGTATCGTGGTTGGTATGTAGTTGTGTGGCATTGTGAGATTCAGAGCGGGCGTTTGACCAAGTTGACCGCACGCTAACAGCTGTGATTCCCCATGACCAGCTCCTCAGGGACCTATATCTGCCACGAGATTCACAATTAATCAAAGGATCATCAACCCTTTGACAGCTAGAGAGAATGATATTTACTAAACTCTATTGAGGCATTGTGTAGTCCGCCTGTCTGTCAATCCGTGCAAATTAAGTTATGCAGCAGAGGCATTATCATAGTCAACGAGCCTGCGTCATTAGGAAACTTTATACATTTATAGTTCTGTCATTGGAAGCTTTCATTTCAAACGCCAAATCACAACCAACCCAACAAAACACTGAAATTGATCAAATACTTTTCAGTTATTCGAATAATTCATTTTTAGAGATGTATATTGATCATAAACAGAACTAATACTCATCATTTGAAGCTAGATAGTGTGAAATTACAGTTCCTTAATAAAGAAACATGTCAACTGCCAATTCAAGGTTAACATTGTTAACATCGGCAATGGCTACTACGGAGAAAATACCGTTTACCAACATTTATATTGCACCTAAACTCTATTGATTTATAAGCGCATGTTCATAATAATATTGCGGTTGAAAACTATTATAAAAGCTGTTTATATTGTATCCTTTTTTAAGCAAGTATATTTTAGAATGTTTCTTGAATAAATAAATAGTGGTAATACGTATATCGACAAGCAAACAGTTCCACAGCCGTGGTGGGGTTCTTATCCCCCACCCTACTACTTGTCAGCAGCATGTTTGGCCGTCAGACCGTGAGTCCGTGTTTCGTTTCCGGACGATATCTATATTGGTTAAAGAGACCGTTAAACACTAGACGTTGGCCAATTGTTGGTTTAATGCTGGGCCAGCGCATACATAAGGTCTACTTACTATAAGTGAAGAGTCTCCATTACAATGTATGATATTGTTTTGTTTTTGAATCAGAGGCATGCGCATGCATCACTAAGTCTTTGTATTGATGAGAGATTACAATATCTTATTGTGCAACACCAGAGTAATTGCAATTTGTCCGCCCGCTCCGTGTCTGATCTCAGTATTATCATGATTATTGTTGTAATCAGCGACTCGTAACGATTTAACCCGTTTAACCTTCTCCCCACCAAAGTCCACCTTTTTAAGCCGCAAATAAGGCGACAGCTTACAAAACGGGCTTTAGTGGTCAAATTGTCTACTACTTCTGTGTTCTTAGTGTTGTTCATTCATTTGAAACTGAAATTGCGTCATCAATTACGAACTTCAATGGCGTAAAATGTATACAATTAGAAAAAATTGACGAAAATCAATTCACAACTTACTGATCAATTTGACGGTTGACGCGTTTACAACTGCTACGGGCGATATGTAATAAGCTAAATGCTTTATCTTACTCAGGGTTTAGTTTCGACTCCCTTGTCGCAGAAATGTGATCATTTATTTCGCTCTTGACCTTGTGCTGCTGAATTGTTTGTTCTTATTTTTCATTCATTTGAAGTTGGAATTGCTGATGCAATTACCAGCTTCAAATGAATGAAAAATATTAATATTTATGAAAAATATACATCAATCAAAATATTGATAATTATGATTTATATACACCCCCCAAAAATGAATTATTTGATGAATTGCGCATAGATCTACCACAAAATATTTAACCCTTTAAGCCCCTACGATGCATTAAAGCAACATCCCTGAAAACAAACTTAATTTTCCTACAACCCAGGGTTTTAGAGCAAAAATTTCCATGAAATTGGTTTACCAAGACATGGCAATTTCTTCAATTTTTAAACCACATCAAATCATCTTCATCCACTACAAGTCGAGAATTGCGACAGCAATTCGCGGCTTGTAGTGGATGAAGGTGACAATGGTAAATTCAGGCTTGAAAGGGTTAAACAATGTCTGTGTTATTTGATTTGCACTGAAACTTGCTTGAAACTGTATATGTACGCGGTCCTAGGAACTCAAGGGTTAAGACGTTTTAAAACCTTAAAAAATGTACATAGAGAAGGAGCACTGTTATTTACCATGTTTACACAAATATTGTCAGCTTTATAGTTTATTATAAAACTGATATTTATAATTCATTCATATAATTCAAGCATATATTTAGGTGTTAACCCCCTGTCACTGCTAATCACGACTATTGTTGTGTTAAACTGTTAAGTCACAGTTATTAGGAATGAAATGAGTGTTTAAAAATCAAAATTTGTAAATGTTTGGTCTCAAATTTAACAAATATGCGTAATTTTCTCTCACTTGAAATTGTATGTCGCGGTAGCGAGACACAACTTCAAGTGGGTGAAAATTTTAATAACAGAGCGGGTAAAGTGTCAATATCAGGTTATTTGTCTCACGACGCGGACTGGGCTGACGATAACCATGTGAAAAGTAAGCAGGGAGATAAGATATTGATATTTATCTTCAATATAATTTGACATGATTCATATAATTGAGGTGTCCAAGTAATTTAGGCCAATTACATTTGGCTAATTGGTTAATCAATAAAACATGACATCTGCATGTCTATCACAAAGACAACATCTAGTCATATTATAAATGACATTATAGAATGAAATCCACAAGACAATCCAACCATTATAATATATATTTTAACGATTTAATTCTTGATCTCTCTGGTCAGTTTTTTTATGAAATCAAACCCAACAAAATAAAATTAGTTTGCTGACGATTTTTTGGACATAAAAAAATAATCTGGTTTACGGTAAATTCAACATGATAAAAATTGTATTTACATGTCTTTCTGTATAAATGGTGTAGTGAAGGTTTGAAGGTTGTAAACGAAACAAAATCCCAGAAAAATCAGATAATAGCGCTCGCGTTTTTCAAACTCAAAGGTATTTCAGTGCTTCTGTATCCATGTAAGATAATTGCGCTTTAGTCTACATTACGTGTACATCTATTACATGTGAGCTAGAGCGGACTAAAAATTACACCTGATATGAGCTCATTCTACCATAAAAGGCCAGCACACAACATCTATGTATCTGAGCACAATGACCTCTGATTGCGGTGATGAAGTTGAGGAGTTACAGTACGAAGAGAACCCGCCAAAAATATATCATAAATCAAGCAATATGTCACTTTCATTTACATTATATAGATAGCATATCAATTGATCATTATGTTTTAAATTGAGTTACGTCTATTTTTGTAATTGTATGCATTTTTTGTCATTTGAAACGGAAATTGTTGAGGCAATTTCAGTTTTAACCCTTGTGCTGCTGGGACCGCATATATAAGTTTTCAAGCTAATTTCACACAAATTAATAGCCACTCATAGTTGTAGTGTGTTTGTGTTAGATGCTTATTTAATCCAAGGGAAATATATTCTGATTCTATTTTTGTTGATTAATCAGTTAATCGAGTACTTCAATATGGGAGGTGTCTATTTTTCATCAATTGATTTTTATTCGTCACTTAAAGCTGAAAATTACGTTAGAAACACACAATTCAGCAGCACAAAGCTTGAACATGTTGATAGGTTAAGTAAGTCTAGTGACTTGGTTCTGTAATTTTATTTTACAATGGGCTAACATGCGTCCTTGCCGTATGCCAGATATACCGTATACCACGCTTTAAGTTAAAGACGCACGCAACTGATACATAGATACATATTTCTACGCCACAAATACCCCACCCCTTAACCCTTTCAAGCCTGAGTTTACCATTGTCATCTTCATCCACTACAAGCCGCGAATTGCTGTCGCAATTCTCGACTTGTAGTGAATGAAAATGATTTGATGTGACTGAAAAATTGCAGAAAATGACCATGTATTGGTAAACCAGTTTCATGGGAATTTTCATTCTAAAAACCTTGATTGTAGGAAAATCAGGTCTGTTTTCAGGGATGTAAGATGATGCTTTAATGCATCGTGAGGGCTTAAAGGGTTAACATAGAAAGATTTACATTAACCATATGCGATCAATGTAGTTATCACATAAAAGCGGCTCACATTTCATTAATAGGAGACATTATTTTATATTAAGCACGAAAATCGTCCACAATCTAATTTTCATATACTAGTATGACATGATATCACCATCATCTCGTATCTTCACAGTTTGATATCCACCAATGAAGTCAATATCTGTTTTAGCGGTAGTTTAATGTCGAGTTATTGTATGATTCATTGGCCCAACGCTGGGCCAATTTAGTATTTTTATTGTGTGACGGTAATGTTTGTTTGATTGAAGCATGCTTGAAGTCACAGACAAATAATGAGTGACTTCTGTCTATATAACTCTCCTTGTGAACAAACAGCCATATCAGCCACTTTGTAAAGTGCTAGATACAACTTTTTAATCCCAAGGTGACAGTATATATAGACGTCACAATCTACACACACGCGAGGTTTCTAGTTCAACTGTAACATTGACCTTCTGATTGTGTGAAGTGATTTAACCCTTTCAGCCCGAGGACCGACTTTACCTTTCAGCGCGGGGACCTACTTTAGACGTCAGAATCTGACGTCAAAGTCGGTCGAGTAAAATATGTATAATGGTCGTAGACCCATAACATCGGTACTTAAATGAATCAGAAAGAGCTAACTAAGACATTTATGATGATTTCAAATTGAAAAAGACTTTGGGCTCCATAGTTTATACAAAAATATTTCAGCGCTTTAAGGGTTAATGGCTTTGGTTTAATGTAGAATCGTGAAAAACACGAGGCATTGTTTTAATGTCGGGTCAGCGTTGTAGACGGTAAACCAACATGGATGGAATCTCTCCTGCTTCTTGGCAAATGTACCCAATGTTGTGGGAATCTGAGAAGAAATTCACAGTGAAAGTTGAAACGAAACGACTACTGGGTGATTGGTTGTTACATTTTACTCTGATGTCATTGATGTAAACATAAATTTACTTCATCGCCCTCTACTTAATCATGACTAACTGATGAAGTTTTTAATAAAGTGCGATTTATCATGTTTATTAATGTAGCTGAATTATATCATGATTGATTGCATTCCAAATGTTAAACCCTTCGTAATTAGTTTTTTATTTAGTAACTACATGTAGTGATTATGAAATCTAAGACTTAGAGAGGCAAGCGCAACACGAAACATGGTGCATCATCGCATCAATGATTCCGGGGAAACTAGGTTTACATTCATGTCAATCTGTACGTAAGTATGAACTTTGAGCAAGGTTTGATTTGTATCAGATCTCCCACAGTAAAATTTAGAGGTGAGTCGGCGCGGACTTCCTTGGTGCAGGACAAGCTGATTAATTACTATTGTGTGACCTGTAGCCACGACGCGCTGGCTTCTTTGATTGAAAATATATTAATTTTCATAACAGAACGGTGAAATTAACTTTAAAAAATGGGAGAGAATCCTTATACTGAAGAATCATTCATTTTTGCTGTCATTGTCAACAAAAATTAATGGTTCTTCAGTATTATCGAGAAAAATAGAATAAGCTCGTCATTTTGTCATCTTCAAAATTTGCTCCGAAATTGTTCCCTGTGGACTAGCCATCACTACTCGATCATTACCGAGCTACTAGCCTGTCCCTTGTCCTGGGAGGCGGGTGGGTGTCACAACCATTCCTTTACAAATCCCCCGTGGTGATGTAATAGTCAGCCTATAATCCGGCTGTAGTACACACATATCATTAGTATGCTGGCAGGTTAATCTACCCCCAGTAACCCCTTGTCACCCACGTCAAATATTTGTAACATATTTCAAATAACATACTAATTATGATAAATTTGCAAAAAAATGACTCAAAACGTCAAAATGAGGGGGGATTTGGTATACTGTAAATTGACAATGACATACTGTTTATTTAATTTGGCCAATTCACAATTCAAATGAATTAGAAAATTAACGATATATTTGGCCAATTAACATCTTAATAGGTGGCTATTTTGTCTCCTTTTTTATTCACCTTGAGTTGGGAATCGCGGTGGCAGGTAATAGCCCAAGGTGATTGGAAATGTCTTGATTTTATTGAGAAACACAAGTATTACATATAGATCAAATGAAATATAGATTGAAACAAAAACCTAGAGCATTTGATATTCCCATAAATTAGTTTCATTAAATAAATGACATGTGGAGTATTTATGCGGGAATAAGCTTAAAGGGTCACAGCTAAATGGCCTAAAAAAACCTTCAAACAAAGTGGCTGGTTCTGGTAAACTTGACTTTTCACACCTAACTTATAGAGTGAGGATCGGATGGGGGGGGGGGGTGGAAAAGGCGATTCACAGTTTGGCAATTAGCACAACAAAAACATCCTGCACCGTGGCAGTAATAATGGTGTTAAAACCTTATCCTGCTGATCACGACTATTGTCGTTTTTAACCTGTATTAGCCTATATTGATACTGATTTTGGGAACGTGTGTGTTTAAGCATCAGGATTTGCTAATTGTTCGTCTCAAATTAAAAAAAAAAGAATAATTTTTACTCATTTGAAGTTGTGGGCCGCGGTAGCGAGACATCACTTCAAGTGTGTGAAAATTTAAATAAATGATAAATTAGCCTTCAAACAAAGTGGCTGGTTCTGTCTACCCTGTCTTTTCACACCTAACTCAGAGGGTGGGGGTTGGAAGGGGGGATGAAAAGGGCGATTCACAGATTGGCAATTAGCAAAACAATAACATCCTGTACTGTGGCAGTAATAGTGATCCTAATAACCAGACGGATCTGACAAATCCTATTAGCTATTCATAATCTACATTTATCAGAAGATTAATCTTTGCGATTACCGGTACTTTTAAACAAATCAACCGTGCTTTTCACAATGTGGCAGTAATAGTAGGTCTACAGCTCTAATCCCGTTGTTGAGACAAATTGTTTGCCTTCTAACAACCTTTTTTCATGCTTTAACCTCTACAACGCCGAAATTTGTTAATATAAACCACGGAGACCAAAGGGTTTTGTCAGTTTGAAATCATCACAAATGTCGTAGTCAGCTATTTCCGCATCATGTGAATACGGCCATTATAAATTATTTTTTTCAGTGCGGGCAACGTCTTTATATGTCCGAATCTGACGTATATGGACGTCAGAGTCTGACATATAAAACTATTGAAACTATTGTAGAACGGTTAGGCCCCTATAGCACATTGTACGTACATATATAGAAGGTATTTTATATTCGTAGATGGTCTCTAATATAATCATGTAATTCATCTATACAATTTTTACTGGTCAATAGGCTAATGACTAAACTATTCCGTGTTACCATATTTGCTGTAAATGAAGAATAATTTTGTATTCATTTGAAGCTGAAGTGCAAAACAACTATCAGCTTCAAATGCATAATTCTACAATTATTGTATATATTTTTGTATATAAGACCTAGGAAATATTTTTTTCATATAAAAAATATTTTTTTCGAATGTATTAAGTAAAGACAAATTGAACCCACCAAATATGGAATAGGAACAATAACCTTGTGAAAGACCATATCAATAATATTCACTCAGTAACGATTACAGTACCATAACCTGAGATAGTACTGAGTACTACATGTATCTCAAGCTATACGACCTACTAACTTTAATGCTTGGAGGTCAATGACATGCACACTGCTCTCCACAAAGGAACAAAATGAATTATCTGGTTGATTGTAAAGTGAGCAGATACTGTGTTTTTTGACGACAGTACACTACTCTACTTCATATCTGTGAATATAAATAAATGTTCGCTTCAGCAGACTTCCAACGTCATTCATATCATTCATCTCACCACCCTCGGGAGGTTTTCCTGGTGCAGTTTAGCCTATATGTGCACAAAGGTGGCCTAACACCCCATTCATTCATTCATTCATTCATTCATTCATTCATTCATTCATTCATTCATTCATTCATTCATTCATTCATTCATTCATTCATTCATTCATTCATTCATTCATTCATTCATTCATTCGTTCGTTCGTTCGTTCGTTCGTTCGTTCGTTCGTTCGTTCGTTCGTTCGTTCGTTCGTTCGTTCGTTCGTTCGTTCGTTCGTTCGTTCATTCATTCATTCATTCATTCATTCATTCATTCATTCATTCATTCATTCATTCATTCATTCATTCATTCATTCATTCATTCATTCATTCATTCATTCATTCATTCATTCATTCATTTAATTATTCATCCATCCATCCATTCATTCTACAGTTCTAGCGAGGGAGGGAAATATATTAAAAACAACAGAGTTCTCTATGATGAAAAAAGTCAAACTTTATCATGTTTATTGGTGACTGGCTTTACACCGCTTCCCAGCGAACATCAGAAGTTGTTTCATCTTGATTTTAATATGTTTTGTACCTTCCACATATATACATGTACGTTTCAAACCAAATCTAATGTCACTGAAGTCAACACGGGAGATGCTCAGTTGATCAGAATGCTCAGTAAAGTTACAAGGTAAATGTGCTGTTACTATGGCAGTGTTACGGGAGATGCTCAGTTGATCAGAATGCCCAGTAAAGTTACAAGGTGCATGTGTTGTTACGGGAGATGTTCAGTTGATCAGAATGCCCAGTAAAGTTACAAGGTGCATGTGTTGTTACGGGAGATGCTCAGTTGTAGAAGTTGTTTTTTTCATAAAAATGTGTTTCGTCATTTGAAGCTGGAGATTGCGTTACCAATTCCAACTTCAAATGAATAAAAAAATTGAAACAAATAATTCAGCAGCTAATAATTCAGAATTTAGGCCCTACCCTTTCAGCGCGGAGACAGACTTTAAACGTCAGAATCTGACGCCTGTAGGCGTCAGATGCTGACGTCAAAAGTCGATCCCCGCACTGAAAGAGTAAACTATTTACAGTGGCCGTAGATGCATAGCATAGTTCTTCAAATGGAGCGGAAAGAGCTAACTAAGACATTATGATGATTTCAAATTGAAAATAACCCTTTGTTCTCTTGGTTTATATAAATATATTTCAGAGCTCTAAGGGTTAATACAGAAAACAGTCAATCAAAGGTGTTGACTATATAATGTCATAAAAGGAATCTGACCAATGGTTGAACAAATGATAGACCACGATACTGCAGTTAAATTGCGGTAATATGTCGCAGTCACCGTATACTAGTACTACAATTTAATGTACTTCGGTCGCCTTCACATATCACTAGATCTACTGACATACGTCGTTATTTATAATTAACTGGTGGTACAAGGTCACGCTTAAACAATTCTGAAAATCTGAATAATGGTAGGAACAAACCGTTATGATACTGTAGTGTAACCCTTTCAGTGGGGTGACTGTCTTTATACGTCAGAATCTGACGTCTACAGACGTCAGATTCTGACGTATTAAGACGGTCACCACACTGAAAGACATTTTCTGAAAGACATTTATGATTATTTTAAATTGAAAAACCCCTCGGTCTCCGTGGTTTATGCCGAAATATTTCAGCGCTTTATTAGTCCAGTCATCCATCCCATCATGAAAAAAGGATCGACCTAGACAAAATTGCAACAGAATTTTTTTCATGTTTTTTTTTGGAAAACCCCCCAGAAACACATATCAAAAGTCCTCAAAATATCATAAAATCGCTGATTAGTACCGCCATTACCGAAATATACATTTCCAGCTATATCACCATAAATAATCATAATATTATATAATTATGTGATATGTGTTTCTGGGGGGGGGGGGGCTATTTAAAACATATGCCATCAAAAAAAATTATGTTGCAATTTTGTCTAGGTCAGACCACAGGATGACTGGACTATTTATAGGGTTAAATTATCGCTAATATGTGGCAGTTGTGGGCGTGGTCACGGTCGCTCTGATCTGAAATTAACTCTTTAACTGCTGCTCTACTCATAATGTTATTATTCGTCCCCTTGGAGTGTAATTGATAAGTGATAAAGATACACCCTTTCATGTCCAATAGGACCACCTATCACCCGAAGGTTAAACCCCCCTTTGATATATATATACACTAGACTTTAACAGCTTTTAACTGCCAAAATTAATCCAAAATAGGACCAACGTTTTTTGATAGCTGGGACTGACAACGTAAGGACAACATAATATGTCATCTGAGTATTATTATTATGTCTCCCTTCTGTACACAGAGGTGGGGACATGTTGCTTCACCTCTGTCCGCTCAGTCTGTGGTCTTTGGGTCCCATTTATTTTTCTCCCGGCTGGCTTTCTATCGTGCTGGCGGTCGAACACGAGACGTTGACCCAATGCTAGGCTATGTTGGCCCCCCGTATACGACGCTGACTCAACAATAGCCCAGTATTGAGTTACCGGGTCGTGTTTGGTCTCAAGCTCAATATGGGCCACCGTCACAGACGGCGGGCCAACATCAACCCAGCTTTGGTTCAAAGCATTGTACCGGTATCCCCAGCATGCCGGGACCGCCAGCATGAAGTAGTGACTAGGGCTGAATGACTCAATGTGGGCCAGGATCACAGACGGTGGGCCACTATTAATCCAGCTTTGGTTCAAAGCATATTGCCGGTACATTGGGTGGTGTCGGCTTGTACTTGTCGCCAGCAGTATGCACTGCCAGATCCGCAGCCCAGAAAGCAGGAGGCGTTAAACCAGTGCTGGTTTAATGCTGGGCCAGCGTCGCAGATGGTGGGCCACAATTGGGCTAGTATTGGGTCAACATCTCGTGTTTGCTGGGAGGGTTGACAGGCCACATTATGTTTCCACATCGCCAGGTGTGAAGATATTAAAACTGTTGCCCAACTGATTGAGCCTTAGGACGATTTACTTACTGTACATATAAAAAAACGGGTTCCAACCCGTCAAAATACATAGTCTCCTCTGTACACAGGAGCCATTTAATAACATTAATTACAAAAGCCATTGACACTTCATCTATTAGCTATCAACCTTTATGGTTATGCTGCTGGAGGGGAGACATCTAGATTCTTCGATTTTGTGCTATTTTTGTAGCACTCGTCTCATTTCTGAAGGCTATTGTCCGTTTTTCAAGACGTCCCCGTCCACCCGTTGAAACGACTGGTACATCTGATCTCGCAAATCATGCGCTTTTGCATAGAGATAACTTTACATAGAGATTCAGCATGCCAAGGTAAAAACCGTCATGGCGTGTACAAATGACCTTACTATGACCTCTGTGACCATGTGTACTCAGCGATCACTGCATGCAGGTTTGGTCTGTTTTGTCAGCACAAACACACTTTTTTAAACGAATATTTTTTATGTGCCAATGTCTCGAGTAAACCACAATACAACACTGATGGACCCATATCCCAACAAACACATCCATACGCTGGCCCGGTGTTGGCTTAATGCTGGCCAACCGTTTTCGACGTTGGCCTAACATTAAGGAAAGCTCCGACCAGCATCTGGTGTAACAAGACGTTGTCATGACAATAAATCAACATCGGGCAAAGTTTTGTTTTGCTGAGGTTAAGAAACCCTGAACACCAAAGTGGCTTTATTAAAAGCCCAACCCCTGTTAACCCAATCTTCCAGTGACACTTTACTTATATCCCAGTGTCCTGAAATAGCACTCTGTCACGACATTTCTGCAACGTCGGCAAAATAGCAGTCATGTTTTATGCGATGCACTTGGAGCATTTTTGGGGAAATAGCAAAAATCCAAGATGGCCCCCTAAAATCTTAATAATGGCCATATCTCAACAGCCAACACACTTGAGCGTACAAACTTCGTGTCTATACCCATATGTTTTTGATTAAAAAAAGGCTGTGTTTTCTTTGTATTTTCACAAAATTACATAATTTCCTGTGTTTTCCCAGCAAGGAATATTTTAATTAATTTTCCATTTTTCTCCTACCATGTGTATGGCCTACCATTATACGTTTAGAGAGTTAATTTCAGTTCCGAACGATCGTGACCTTGTACCACCAGTTAATTATAACCCAGCAGACAAGAGACTTTGAATCATTGTTTGTTTAATGTTGGGCCAGCGTCGCAGACGGTGGTCCTACTTTAGTCCTGCATTGGTTCAACATCTTGTGTTTACCGAGTATACATCATCTCACATATTCTCAGTATAAGTGATTTAATAAGAAATGATAGGCTACATAAACTGGAATCCTTGCTACAACCCATAGATATATTTATATATTTATTGGGCGGGGGCCCTAGGGTAGGGGTTAGCACCGCTGCCTGTCACACTAGAGTCCGGGGCTCGGTCTCCGGTCTCGGCGGTTTGAAAGAAACAAAAATGTTTCTTCTCCATCCACGTGTAAAACTCAGTATTGTGGGGAGCCTCCGTGACCGAGAGGTAGCGTGCTCAGCCTCAGACCGCCAGGGCTCGAATTTCAAATCCTGTGTCTGGAGGACAGTGTCATCTCATTCATCTCACCATCCTCAGAAGGTTCTCCAGGCCCAGTCTCGTCTATATGTGCACAAAGGTGGCCTAAAGCCTGATTCATTTTATTTCATAGATATATTATAGGGCCTACTTAGGTTGCTCATAAAATTTGATAATTTCCATGCACTGTGGGGTGGCAATTGCTGTAGCAACTCATAGAATGAAAATGTGGTGTATTTTTAGTCAAAGGGTTACCGCTGACAGTGTCGACTGTATACACGGTATGGTTATGGTGGCGTATATATTAACCCTAGCCCTGCTACACTCTTTATATACATTTTTAAGCATGTTTCAAACCAAATTAAATGCTGTTGGAAATGATAAAATAATGTATTTGTGATAGATGCTCAGTTAATCAAATACTTCAATTTGCGATAGGGGAGGTGGGGCTAAAAGTCACAAATAGTAGGAACGAGTTTATATATATTTCATGTGTTTAATCAGAACCAGTTTGGCAGTGGCATACATGTAGCATAGGCACATATCTTAGCTAGTGTCTAGAAAATTCCATTGAAACGAGCATTTAACAAAACTTTTAAAAAACTTTGTCCGTCCTTTATAACCATTTATTGTGGATTACATTCTACCTTATTGTCAAGTATTGACGGAAACATATTTTTTTATAATATATGTATTCACATCATACTGCTTTTATGTTATCTTCATGCTACCCTGGAATCTACTACTTGGCAGCTTGAAGATGACATCTTCTAATGGGTACATGTACAGATATTTCGCCTCAGGGTAAATGGAGACAAAGAGGTCTACCACTGGGGCTAAAAGTCACAGCCTGTGACTTTTAGCCCTGTGGCCGTGACTTTTAACCCCATGGTGTGCAGCTTAGTTCATGTTTAACATTTCAGAATACCATTGGGCTTGCATATAAATTATAATGCATGCCAATAAATACAGCATATATGTAAAGGTTAAGCTCCAACACGACCTTGAGATAATCACCTAAAATGTTGACAAATCTTTTTACCAACGCTGAAATCCCGTTTCAACAGATGGCAAAATAACACTTCTTTACATTTCTGTCTTTATGTTCTTAGGGAACACCGGGAAAGCTATGTATTGATTAGGAAATGATTTGTAAACTTGTCAGTGACGTCGTATAATGGTATTTACCCATAGAGAAAAAGTAACAGGCTAGTGACTTGAACCCCCCCCCCCCTTGACGTTTAGCCCCACCCCACCCTCCCCTACGTCTATTGATAAAAAATAAACAAATTTTTCGTCATTTAAAGCTGGAAATTGTGGCAGTAATTCTTGCTTCAATTGAAACAATCTGGCAGCACAAGGGTTAACCCATTAAACTCCCATATATGCCATTTATTCATCACATGTAAAATTTAAAAAAAAAATTAAAAATAAAACTACTACATATGTATAATGTATAATAATGTATATGTATAATAGTCCATCACAATAAACATGATAAACAAGTTATGAACTTTCGTTGGGTCATCAAACATGTAATTTCATCTGCTATATTAAATGGTAGGAATTGTGTCAGCAATTGCCTGTTGAAATTGAATAAAATGGACAATAATTACAAGGGCACCAAAAGGGTTATGTACCTATTATATTAGATACTCTGATATTTACTTAACATGCTTAATGCGCTCTGTTTGCCGCGCCCTAAGTCACGACAGTAAATATACAACTGGGCCCGTATTCTCGTACAAGTTACGATATATCGTAGGCTTCTGATTGGTCGAGATGGCCATCTCGACCAATCAGAAGCCTGTGATATATCGTAACTTGTACGAGAATACGGCCCCTGGATAGTGTCGCATGGACATGATGAAGATTTTCCTTTGTTATTGTGCTTTCATCTGGAGATGGAAATGACTATTTAATCTTTGTAGTCATTGACCCCTCTCGCAACAGCAAAGGTCAATTAAAATTAGGAGATAAAGAGGGTTGAATTGTGTTATTTTTGATCATTTTCCTCAGTATAATTAATGAGCTTGAGAGGCTTCCAATTGGTTTAAAAAACACCTTGTGCTTTTTCTACAATTTTTACATGTTTCAAGTAGAAAGTCAAATAAATAAATCAAGTAGTATTTCTACACATGTGTAGCTCACCATTTATGAACAAAGGGAGCTTGATTATTCGCAATTAAACATCCACCTAATTACCTTCATTTACAGCGTGTTTGGTTTGGCCTGATCGCAAGTAAATGCGACTTAGAGCACAGAGCTTTAATGAGAATAGTTGTATTATTATAGCGCTGTCAGTATAACTATTAGCTGACCTGATAATAATCGTATCTAAATACGCTATTAATGTTTTATTTACTTTTATAAAAATGTTACTTTATGATTTAATATACATTTATTAAATTGGAAAAAAGTCCCTCTACAATACAAGCAGTAGGCCCTACGGCTATTCAATGTTATAAAGTTTTACAAATAGGACAAGTAGATATGGATAATATCAGAAATGCATAACTGTTATGCATTTCTGATATATATATAACTGATCCTTAGCATGTGAAGAGTTAAGAATGACAAGGTGGATTGCACATCTGTAGGAATTACACAAATATTTCTGTAATCCCTACAGATGTGTAATTCACCATTTATGATCAAAGACGGCTTGATTGCTTCCAATTAAACATTGAGATTAAACAGTCACCTCAATTGCTATTCATTTATGCTGTGTTTGGTTTCGCATAATAGGAGATAAATGTCAATGTGTGTGTTACTATTTAACCCTCACAGCGCGAGAATCGACTTTAGACGTCAGAATCTGACGTCTGTAGTCGTCAGATTATGGCGTCTAAAGTCGATCCCCGCACTGGGAGAGTAAAAATATTTCTAATGGCCGTAGACCCATAGCATTGGTATTCAAATGAATCGAAAGAACTAACTAAGACATTTATGATGATTTCAAATTGAAAAGAACCCTCTGATTTCCATGATTCCTGAAAATTAATTCAGCGTTGTGAGGGTTAACCCATCTATCACTAAAAATGTCCAGCTTCTAACAAATACAAAAGTATTATTATTATCTCATATATAACCTCGGGACATTCTTATTGTTATGGTTGATACAATATGTTATTTGATTAATAACATCTTTAAAAAATATGTCACTTGATGCATATGCGACGATGGTGTTTCAAGGGTTAACCCTTCAAGCGCTGAGCACGACTATCTAGTCGATTTTAATTAATTTCATTCGCCGACCAAATCACCGTAGGAATTAAAAATGTGCTTGAACATCAACATTTGCAAATATTTGGTCTCAAATTAAGCAAAAATATGAGTAATTTTAACCAATTTGAAGTTGTGGGTCGCAGTAGCGAAACACAACTTCAAGTGAGTGAAAATTTAATTCAGCGCTTTAAGACTTAGGCCTAATCTTGTTTGAAGACAATTATAATGTGTGTGATGTCGTCCTAATCACTGTTAATTGGCCACAAGTCAGTAATTAGCCTGTATGTGTCTGCTTTGATCACCTCGTTATCGACGCGCTTACTCAAGTGATAATTTACACGTATACACGTATCCCTGGTATCTGTAAATTACTGTCGGCAAACACTGTGATTGGTAGTTCTTGGTTATACCAAGGGACCTATCGTGTCTAATCCTATGGCTACGAGTCGTTTCAAAATAGGGCTCATAATTGAACCATTTAAGGTTTATTTTTATTTCTATTACATTTAAAATATGAAAGTACTTAAACATATGGATTGAGAAACATTACACATGTTAAAACATGTGAATCCTCTATAAAACATGAATCGTCTATAAAACTTTTATTTTAATGTTATGTAAATGTTTTTCTAGTTTAGCTTATTTATTACTTGTTACACCATTTAAGTCAGAAATGCTCATATTAATGTGTGATGTTGGCCAGGAGCTGTCAGACTTCACTAGGCAAAAGTTCATAATGCTTTATCCGCATTCAGCCATTACAATAATAACATCATTAAACATGTTAAATGACATCATTAAATATGAAGTTATGTTGAAAAAAACCAAAACATAGTTATGAATAAATAGTGCCATTAGCTAGGTAAAGTTAATTCTAAATAATGTGTGTTTAACTTCTTTTTAAGAATATTCACAGAGTGTTGCTGCCTTGATATCATGTGGAAGTATATTCCACAGGACAGCCCTGGTACACTAAAGCCTCTGTGGCTGACCTCTGTGTCAGAGGCACTTGCAACGTGAAGTCTCTAGGTTGTCTGAGATGACTAGGACGTTGTTTGTAACAGCACAACTGACCTAAGTATTGTGGTGCCTGACCACGTAACGCTTTTAAAATATATAACTGCACCTTAAAGTGTATGCGCTACAAGTGACCGAGCTGAAAAGCTGTAGCCCTGGACAGCATGGCGTTGCAATAGTACAGGTTAGATAAAACTAATGCTGTAACAACAGATTGTAAAGTAACACGAGGTAAAAAAAACGTCTAGCCCTGCCTATGCAGTTTATGTGAAAAGATATTCTCTTGAACAGAGAGTCAACATGTGCTTCACAGCTGTTATAACGGTCAATATAAAATCCCAAGTTACGCACTGTAGAGCTAGGTTGAATCACTGCTTCACCAACTTCAATCGGACATTCGCCATGCTTTCTAAAGTGATGTTTTAATTGTATATAATATAATTGTATAATATAATAGTATAATTGTAGTCTTTGATGGGTTTAGCTCCCGTTTATTGACAACCATCCAGCTGCAAATTTCCCTTATACAGTCCTGTATCTGCTTAACTGCTCTGGCTCTGTGAGCAGGGTCACCAGGTTTAAAAAAACACATATATTTGTAGGTCATCAGCAAATTTGTGATAGAAAACTCCATGCTTTTTAAAGATGGCTTCAATTGGTGCGGTATACATACTAAAAAGAAGCGGTCCAAGTACCGATCCTTGCGGCACACCAATTTGAAGTTTTATCCAGTTGGAAGATTTTTCATTTATTTGAACTTTGAATAATCTGTTCGCCATATATGCTTGAAACCACTTTGCTGCCAAGCCTGCTACTCCAAAATAATTTGACAATGTTGAAATTAAAGTGTCAACCTATATGGTATCAATATCAAAAGCAGCAGACAGGTCCAGTAACACTAACATCGCTGCTTTACCAGTGTTTACCACCATCAAGAACACCCACCCTCACATCATCATCTGTACATCATTCATCTCATCAGTTGACTACAACGTTTTTATCGTATTCTAATGTCACTTAAAAGACCTTTTGTGCCGAAAAGTGACGTAAAGCAATGATTTACTACTACTACCATCAAGACCTCTAGTGATGTCATTGTGTACCTTCATTAGGGCCGTTTCAGTCCTATGCTTAGCCCTATATGCAGACTGTAGCTCCTCTTGAAAACTGTTGTCTTGTAAATGTGAAATTAACCTTTTGGCTGCTAGTTTCTCCATCACTTTGGATGTAAAAGGTAAATTTGAAACAGCTTTTGGGTTGACTGAAGTCGAAATATTTGATAAAAGTATTGTGCAACAACAGCGTCTAACATGTCCATGACCTGTACCACGACCATCCAGGGATGAGTCCACCTCACGACGTCAAAATCAATCTCCATCCACTACTTTTCAGTTCGGCGAGCTAAAAACGTATCGACCAAGTGCTCTTTATCATTGAAACTTTAAAAAAAAAAATAACAATGGGGAATGTTTGTGCATTGTAATTCAGGAGATTTCACTAGGCCTTTAACCCTATCAGAAGCTGACGTCTAAAGACGGTCCCCGCACTGGAAGAACGGACATATTTATAATGGCCTTAGACCTATAAACATGATAGCATAGATATTCAAATGAAGCGAAAGAGCTGACTAAGACATTTATGATGATTTCAAATTTTTAAAAAAAAGCCTTCTCACTCCATGGTTTAGTAAAAATATTTCAGCGTTTTAAACGTTAAATAATTTATGTATTTCAAACCTGTGTGTTTCAGCTGGATTACTGCGCCAGTTTGAAACACCTGGAGCCAATCAATGACGCCCGAAACTATAAGTTCATACAGGTAACAGCATATTCACATGGTTATTAAAATACTATGCTAGCAATTAGCTGTCCCAGTAAGCACGTGACGTTCAGTCAATGCTGGTTCAATGTTGAGCCACTTTATGCGACGCTTGCCCAACATTAAACCAGCATTGGGTGCACGCCTTTGTTTTCTGGGAATGATTAAGATTAAACGAATGAATTAATTAATTAATTAATTACTTAAGTGATTAAATATACGTATCGTTCATATTAGCATTAGCACCAACGTGATTATGCCTACCTCAGGCAACATAATACGACGGTCACGTTGGACCAATGTTGGCTCAATGTTGGGCCAGCGTCGTAGACGTTGGACCACCATTGACCCATCATTGAGTGAATGTCTCGTGTTTGCTGGGAAAGAACAGCTCTTGTTATGTGGTGAGACACAAGGTTTGACAAAATACAAGTTACAAATTGAATAGATTAGTGTTGTATCTCATGTTGTATGTTACAGGGTGATATATGTGAGGCAGATTTTATTCGCTATATCTTTGCTGAGCAGAGACCTGACATTGTGATTCATCTGGCGGCGCAATCCCACGTAGGTCAGTAATAAACTAGACTATTTGAAAGATTAACCAGTTCTGAAAAATTATGCCTAATACAAGTGCTTGAATTCCAAAAATATATGTTCATGGCGTTGAAAGTGTTCGAAAATAGGATAAGTAGTCACAGGTTCTTGACTGTTTGAACAACAGAGAAGCTGCCTATGGTATAGTTTGTGAAAACGTATTCCTGAAATAATTTGGTACTCAAATAAATTTATTTTCCATTGTTTGAGTTGTTCTTTGAGAAATGTTATGCTGGTTCTTGAAAGTCCTTGAAAGTTCCTGAAAAGTCCTTGAATCAGTGTACACACCTGTTCAATAGTGGCCAGTGTACATGGTGTAGTACAGTGTATCGACGTGACCTTATAACTATCACAATCAACACTTTCCTGTGAGCACCAATTGTAACCCGTACAACGCTGACATATTTGTTTGTGTAAATCATGTATTGTTATGGTTCTGCGGTCATCATAAATAGCCGTTCCAGTGCCTGAGTACGGGGATCCACTTTAGACTTGGTTGGTTCCCGTGATGAATGGGTTAATAATATTTAAAAAAAAACAAGGGTATGTGATGATATATTTATAATAAGTATTATCTTTATTTCGAAAGTATTCGGAAAGTGTCTCCATTTGTATCATTATATCATATGCATAACTCGATATGTAGCTATATTTTACTGGTAAATTGATTTTTGTTATTTACACAATAAGACTAAGGCTGTATTTTACGTTTCTGTGATAGATGTGCCTTCTGCTATCCGTGCTCTTATTATTCTTATTGAACAGAGTTTGTGTGTTTTTTATTTGTAGATCAATCTTTTTGGAGTTCTCTGGATTTCACCCGGACTAATGTGTACGGCACCCACGTGCTGATCAACTCATCTCACGAGGCAGGTGTCAGTCTGTTCATACATGTCAGCACAGACGAGGTGTATGGCGGCAACAGTACCTCAGTATGTATACACAGCAGAATATCGCCGTTAGTAACTCTTACAGCGCGGGGATCGATTTTAGACGTGAGAAACTGACGTTTATGGTTGCTCCCTGCAAATATTTATTATGGCCGTAGACCCATAACATAGGTATTCAAATGAAGCGGAAAGAGCTAGCTAGGACATTTATGATAATTTCTAATTGAAAAAACCCTTTTGTCTCCATGGTTTATACAACAATATCTCAGCATTTTAACCCTTGTGCTGCTAAATTGCTTTAGTTGTATTTTTCGTCATTTGAAGCTGGAATTGCTAACGCAATTTCCAGCTTCAAATGACGAAAAATATGACTATTTATAAAAAAGCATGTGTGAAAATTAATTTTTCGATTAACTGAGCATCTATCACAAACTATTTTGTGGATTTCAGTGTCATTTTTTTGCTCTGAAACTAGCTCGAAACCGGATATAGACGGCTCCAGCAGCACAAGGGTTAAGGGTTTTAAGCCTTGTGTTGCTGGGGACATATATATATACTGCACGGTTCCCAACAAGTTTCAAACCAAATACAATTTCATAGTCATAATATACCACAATAATGTGTGTTAGCTCCATGTTTTATTTTTGGAAAGTTCATCCTGTATTAAAATGAATGTTGATTTCGCTGTTGGAATTGATCTGTAAAATATTCTTATCGTCCTTGAAAAGTCCTTGAATTTCGTGGTATTTTTAGCATGTGGTATTGTATTCTTGTGTTACAGGCGCTGAAGGAGTCTGCTAACTTCCACCCCACCAATCCTTACGCCGCCAGCAAGGCAGCCGCCGAATGTATAGTCAGGTCATATTGGGAATCATTCCAGGTAGGTCACATCTGGTGCATAAAGGCCCTGGGGCCCATCCCACTAAGAATTTTAAAATTAAGATTATCTGAACTTTCTTTTATTCCCATTAGAAAAGTTGGGATTTATCTTAACTTTTCTGATGGAAATGAGTGAAAGTTTAGATAATCTTAATTTTAAGATTCTTAATGGAATGGGTCCATCCCTATAAAAAATACTAAAAATTACAATTATCTTAACTTTCTCTCATTTCCATTAGAAAAGTTAAGATAAATCTTAACTTTTCAAATGAAAATGAGTGAAAGATAATCTTAATCCTAAGATCCCACCCCCTAAGAGCCTCAACCCTTACAGCGCGGGGACCGCTTTTATACGTCAGAATCTGCCGTCAAACAGGGTTCCCCCGGTCATGGAAAATCATGGAAAATGAAAAAATAAAATACAGGCCAGGGCCCGTATTCTCGTACAAGTTACGATATATCGTAGGCTTCGGATTGGTCGAGATGGCCATCTCGACCAATCAGAAGCCTACGATGTATCGTAACTTGTACGAGAATACGGACCCTGGAAAAGTCATGGAAAATGTAAATTTAGCAAAAACTCATGTTAAAGTCATGGTGGCATTTTAAATTTTTATAAATGTCTATCGCATTTCAAAAAAGTGTTGATTACCTACACGTTTGACACAAAAGTGATAGTTCACCTAGAGCTCTACAATATTTTACATACAAAAAGTAAGAAACTGCGTGACACTCGGTTCTGCTTTTGATCCGATCGCTGTGGTGGTGGAGACTGTACAGTTTTAAATGTTTTTTTTTTATTCGATTGCGAAGTCATGGCATTTTTTTAATTGTCATGGAAAAGTCATGGAATTTCATTTCCAGATTTCTGTGGGAACCCTGTCAAATTCTGACGTATAAAGACAGTCCCCGCACTGAAGGAATTGAAATATTTCTAATGGCCGTAGACCCATAACATAGGTATTCAAATCAATCAGAAAGGACTAAGTAAGACATTTATGATGATTTCAAATTGAAAAAAAAACCTTCAGTTTCCATGGTTTGTGCAAACTAATTCAGCGTTGTAATGGTTAAGATCCCACCCAACTAAAAATCTCCAAGATTTATACCAAGGGTTAATCATGTCTTTTTGTGATTTCAGTTTCCTGTTATTATCACCAGAGCCAACAATATCTACGGACCGCATCAGTACCCCGAGAAGGTTAGCATCTCTGCTTAACACTTTAACCATTTCAGCGCGGGGACGAATCTGACTTCTGTAGACGGTAGACGTCAGATTTTGACGTCTAAAGTCGATCTCCACACTAAAAAAGTAAACCATTTATAATGACCCTAGACCCAAAACATAGGTATTCAAATCACGGCCAGTGTGGTTCCTGTACAGTCGTAGATCCAAATAAATTGTGTCCGCAATAATATGGAATCACATTTGACAAACAGTGACTTCCCCCATGCAATTATCTTATGTTATGTAGTGATTTTAGTTATGGCCCTGTTACACTTGCCAGACTGAGTAATCAACATCCCCTGACTACGCCATTATGGAAGAATAATGAACACATTCAGGATATTACTGGACAAAACGAATTTCTGGCGGTAGTAATTGCGTAAAAACTAAAGGGGCTGTCACACTCTCACGATCTGTTAGGTATATCCCTTCACGACCCAGAATATTGGCCAAAACGGGACGAGGTCTTGACTACTTATAAACGTGTACATCGTGTAGGGGATATGTGGGGGACTTTATAGAGCTTGAGAGGCTTGGAAAGATTCTGACAGAACGCTAGACCTCGCCGATTGTTTTGGACATGTTCAAAACAATCGGCGAGGTCGTGCTGTCAGCCCTGGACGGGATGGGGACGCAGTGTGGTCGAAGCACGAGAGTGACGACAACTACCTTGTCGTGTGGATGATTGGCTGTAGTCGGCACGATCGGTTTGAGAACGTGATACATGATCAGTATCGCCATCATATCTTCTTGTACGTCTGTGAGATTGGTGGTAGTGAACGTGCCACGAGCGTGCTATGAACGTGTAACAGACGGTGTGGTCGTTGTGAGGACGGCGTAAGAACGTCAATGCGAGCCAGGTGTGTACTACGTTCATCAAGCTCAGAACGCACTAAGGCCGGGACGAACGTGGTATATAGGTCGTATACATGCGTTTCAGGACTAGATCCCACGTCCTCTTTACGTTTCGAAAAAAAATATTGGAGCATGGACAACGTGCGGTGATCTATCTGACGTAATCAGAAAT
Source organism: Flabesymbios commensalis (assembly GCA_964017125.1). Classification (NCBI taxonomy): domain Eukaryota; kingdom Metazoa; phylum Annelida; class Polychaeta; order Terebellida; family Flabelligeridae; genus Flabesymbios; species Flabesymbios commensalis. Next base: position 52,478,980 of record OZ024916.1, on the reverse strand, counting down.
AGCTAAAAAGGCTGTTATATTTTTTTTGGTATCCATTTTAAAAGTACTCTCACCCGATGAATAACTGATTGAATGTTTCAAAATCAGCTGAGTGGATTCATAAATGGAATGAGATTTGGAGGGCATTAACCTGTTAATAGGGGTTAAATCGATCGCGTGCCGCCGGCGGAGCTCGCAGCGTTGTGGAGGGTAGCTTTTGCTATCAGCCAAATGTGACAGGGCTAAGCTTTTCCTTCTCCCACCTCCAGCTGAGATAAACCTTGTGAATTAAAAATAATATTCCTTTTAAAAAACACAATTATTGTTAACAAAATGGCCAGAACAATAAAAAAAATGTGTGCAGGGTTTCCCCCAAAGCGTCACGGCACCATGACGCTTTAATTTTTACCCTGACGCTTCAGTAATTGCCGTGACGCTTAGGAAATCCCGTGACGTTTTGGTAAATGCCTTGATGCTTTGGTAAAACATATGCATCGTGTTGCGGTGTTCAGCGATACAAATTAGGTCTTACAACATACTGCATTGCCGCGCGGAAGTGCGTGGCTTGCCTGTGCGCTTGCCCAGTGATCACATGATGTCACGTGGTCAGGTCTTAAGTGTTTGGTCCATCAGCGTGTAGCAAATACGATACGGTACGGTACGTTGTCGTAATGTTGACTTGATATAGGCCAATCGTCTGCAACGCTGGTTCAACATTAAAGCGTTGTTCCACCTGCCGTGTTTGCCGCGATAACTAGGCATACGCCTGGTGTGTCAGGATCAGCGTTGGCTAGGCAATGAAGCATGCTAGCTTGGATATATGTTGGAGTGTAACTTATGCTATTCTCAGAAAACCGACGAAAGTGATGCCGACAGGTTGAAGGTTGGGCCGATATCCCAGATGCTTGTATTTAAACCAACGTATTTTCTGGTATTAGTGAGTTTTGATGATAATCCAACGGCGCTGTCATTGATCTATCTCAACCACAAAAACTGCATGCTATGAACAGATCTCATATTGACTAATTTCTCAATCATTACGTTATACCTAGGCCTAGTGTCTAATGGTCTAAAAAAGATTATAGATAATTAAATCTATTTGAATAAAAAGTGTAGGCCAGTCTAACGCTGAGCTTAACTATTTACAACACGATTCAATCCAATAGACAACTAGACAAAGTAGACACTATGTATTTAATTTCTATCTGAGGGCAGGAGTATCACAGGGGACCCGGTTTTTAAATGCCAAACTGGCATATTATCAAACACATATATCAGTCACGCAGTATCATGGTTTGATTTGAAAATAACCGTAAAAAATGAAAATGATTTGAAATTAGACGTCAATAAAAATGTTCCATTAATATGTGTTTGCCTTAATATTTCTCAATCACGTAATTACAATGTCAGATACAAATGACATTTTACCAGCACAAAAGGTGGATGCAAATTATTTGTAAAAGCCACCAAAATGATGTAAAGAGGTTTTCTGATTAAAATGTTCCCAGGGGAGCATGCCTCCACCCCCCAGAATGCGCTCGCCTCGTGTCGCGCGCGAATTGTGCGCCACGCTGACACCAAACAGCCAAGTACCATGATGCTTTCTAATTTTTCTTTGGGAAACCCCGTGTGAAGCGTATAATCGTGTCTAATTTTACATGCTCGTGTTCTTGACATGTGAGAATGTGACATAAGCCGTTATAAACACGATTGTGCTTGTAGTAAATTTAACTTAATTCCCTGGATTTTTTGTTAATTTTAAACTGAATGATGTACAATTCGAAGTACCTAAATTATTTTCATTTTTCTAGCAGAAACATTTAGTGAATGATATGGAGAATGTAAGTATTTTAGGGTGTGGGGGTTATAGTCATGTCAGTGTTCGTCTGTCACACGTCCGTCTGTCTTTTTTGTGGGCAGAATAATTAAGGCTCCCCCTGCCAGGGAGACGCTTGATTTTGTTTTTGTATGGTTTTGTCCGCCGCCGCATGTAACAGTGACCACACCCATACCTTGTCACCCTCATATCTACAAAACCGCTTCTCCAATTCATTTTGTATTCCAGATAACGATAACTAGCATTAGTTCATAAGCTGCATCAATTTTTCAGAAAGTTTTGTAAAATATCCGGGTTATGGCGGCCATCTTTAATTTTATTTTTTTTCGTCAAATTAGAACCTTGTTACCCTGATAACTTCAAAGTCGTATATCCCATATACTCAATATTAGACATACTGCAGAGTAGTATTAATCATGCTAATTCCTAGACTGCATCAATTTTATAGAAATTTCGGAAACAGACCGACTTATGGTGGCCATTTTAAAGCTTTTTGGGTCAAGCAAGCACCTTGTCGCCCTAAAGCTGCTAGCCTCTGACTCCTAATATTACTTGATAATTGCATGTACAAATTGATTATTTGGTAAAATTATAATTAATTTATAATTTTTATTTGAAAAAATGCGAGGGGGGACCTTTTTGGGTGTTTAGATGGCAAACACTTACTTTTAGTTAAAAAACATGTTGTCGGAATTATTTACATTTCGAAATACCAATAATATGGAAATATGCAAATTATTTTGAAAGATATGCCCCTGCTATCGAATTGGCCACTACTTCTGGACTTCAAATATTTTTGTGTGGGCAAAACATTGCCAGAAGTCCAAAACATTTTATAATAATTCTATACAAAAATTAAAATGGACGCAATCGTTTGATTTCAAAATATCAGATTCTTACAATATTGGTGGCAAATGGAATGCCTCACTATCTATCTGCCTGGATGTTTTTCAATCTAGTCTTATCATCAATGACTTCACCATCATTTCAGGTAGTCATTGCATGCATACTAAGTAGTATCTATGTATGTGGCAAATTTATGTTGGGGATGCTAAAAAGAGGCAGGCATTTTGTTTCAATAGAAAATGATGCACTACGGAGATATATTATATACTGGAGCAATGTATTCAGGACGTATTTGGAATACAGAAGTATTATATTTTTAGCGACTGTGTGCACACTGGGAAATTTATTATTTCTTTGTTATAATGAGCAGATCTGCTATTTCAATTATTAGATCATTTTCTAATGTTTATATGAACCAGGGCTAAATACACCCCTTTTGTTTAATTTTGATGTATCATCCAATGAGCAATATTTCCAGAAGTAAAGTTGCTGTCTAGTGGGGATATTTTTATTTTTTGCACATTTATAATGCATTCCAAAGAGATTGAGGAACATGTGGTTTAGATGATAATTGTTGGTTGATATGGCATGTATAGCTAAAAACTCGTACTTAGGGCAATGCATTGTTATATTTACCTGTTGAATAAATGATTTTGTTTTCTATTTTGATTGCAGATAATACCGAAGTTCATCTCATTATTACAGTGGAACAAGAAATGGTAAGTTAAAGCAACGCAAGATCCAGAAACAATTTTCCAGTGAACAAGAGAGGTTAGCACAATGTTGGGTTTTTTTCGTGTAGCCTCGTAGACGGTGGGCAAACATAAAATCAACATTGTGTGAAAATCAGGTGTTTTGTGGATCAGTCATCGGATTCCTAACTTTCCTATTAAAAAAATGCATTAACTCTTTAAAAAGCCAAAAAATATAATGAATAAAATTTAAAGATTCACCCACTTGAAGTTGTGAATCGTGGTAGCGAGGCACAACTTCAAGTGGGTGAAAATTATTTATATTTGTTAAATTTGGGGCCAAACATTTGCAAATCTTAAGCTAACCCTTACAACGCTAAGCACCACTATAGTCGTTTTTAACCCTTACAGTGCGGGGATCGACTTTAGTCGTCAGAATCTGACGTCTGAAGACGTCAGATTCTGACGTCTAAAGTCGATCACCGCACTGTAAGAGTAAAATATTTCTAACGGCCGTAGACCCATTAGACAGGGATATATCCTAACCAATCTAATAAACATGTCTGTCAAGCTTTTCTCAACGGTTTCTATTGTGTTTTTTCCAGTAGATTTCCAATCTGCCAGATACCATTCGAGATTTTGCATATTTAATTAGCTAATTTGCATATTTTCAAAATGGCCGCCAAAAAAAAGTAATCGGCTATGAATACAGTCACGGCAATCATAGAAATGTGTTTTTTGGCCCTAAGTTCGGGTTTTGAGATCCCATAATTCCATTTTGACGACAATAATAATTTTGGGGTCATTGGAAGGTCATAGGTCACGTGACCATTGAAATACAATATCCCACCTTTACGTTTTAGCAAAAAGTGCACAAATGGATTTTTTGGGAATAAAATGATGATTAGTATGCCTTATAATATATATTTAATTTCAGAGATTTACATCTCTTACACAAGACTATATTTATTAATACAATATAGCCGCCATAATTCAAAATGGCCGCCAGGCGAGCCTAAAATCAAGATATCTTAGCTTCTAGATATCATATTTAAGCCATCTTAGTGTCTAGATTGGGTTTTTTTTGATCAAGGAATACAATGTCAGACATCATTATACTTTCAAATGATTTTTTAGAAGTTTTTGAAGTGTTTTTGATCTCTATAGTTTGATATTTTGGCAAAATTGTGTTATATCATAGTTATATTTGAATAACTTCCTCCCAGAATGAGGTTATCATCCGCACACTGCTCTGAATTCACATGCTAACATGATATAAAGTAAAACCATATACATCACATGTATATGAGAGCGATAAAAGAGGTAAATAGAGATATCATTTACATTATAATACGGCACTGTTATTTTGTAGAATATGTAGAACTACTTCCCAGAACTACTACCCAAGGGGTAAACATCATATTTTCTGGAAACTGACACGGCGTGTTGTAAAAGTTTAGCACCTGAAATGATATCTACATATATTTAGGATCACAACCTCGGTGCACAACCTTGCGAGGCCAAAAATGGCGGCCATTACCTAAAAACTTGAATTTGTCAATATCTCAGTCAATATTTAAGATATTTTGCTTTTAAAGTTGTCTAGACCAATATTTTCAGGGTCAAAGATCAATATAAAACCAGTCCTGAAGTGATGTTACGTCTTGTACATGTATACCAGTAGGCCTATATACACACAACTATGCTTTTATGTTTTGGAAATAATGTTTCACACTGTATATTAATAATTACTTTTGATAAGAAAACATAATGAGCGTTCGACATGTCATAACAATGATAATGTTTATTGATCAAAAACTTGATAATAGAATAAATATTAGCCCTTGCAATGATATAACATTTGGTATTATAATCACTTCATAACATGGTCAATCTAAGGGGTACTGGGATGATTGCTAGTAGTAGTACTTTTCGCACCAACCTGGGGAGGGTCATTTGGGATCTGTCCCGTCTGTTGCATGTTGGGGAAGCTGCAGCCTACCCGTGGCTGGCTATGATATTGTGGTGGATTGCTAACGGGGTAGCCTGTTTCCTCCACTCAATAGTGGTGCCAATGCAGCTCCCGCATCAGTACGGGCACTGATGTTGGCCATGCTAGCGCCTAAACTACAGGCAATGGTGTTTGACATTAGGACGTGGGATGAATGGAGTTACCCTCAACTATTGTGACTCTTGAAGACTATCCGACCGGAGAATAGCAGAGCTGTGCTAAAGGCCTCGGTGTTTCAGCATTAAATTGCATATCAAAACCTAAGTCTTTGATCGTCTGGGCATGTCTGAGTGTAAATCCCCTAGACATGCCCAGAACATCGGGCAGTAACCCACCAAGCCCTATCACCCCACGCTCACGTCATCAAGGTCTCAAGGTGTTGTACGCAGCTACCTTTGCTTAGATATCTCTGACAGACTTCAACACAGCAAGGAATTTTTCTTCTCTTATGTCACAGGGGACTGTCTCCAGGGGGTGGTGTTGTGATCCTCCGGTAAGCTCGTTTGACAGCTACCCTATTAGTGTTCAGTGGGTTCAATCAGCGGGGTGTAAACAACTCGTAACAATATATCTTCACATTTGGTCAGATGAACATTTATTAAGTCCGATCACATGAACGACCAAACCAATCAAATAAAGAACAAGAAAAGAAAACCTGCAAATACAAAATTAATGTCAGTAACAATACCGGTACAAGTTTGAATTTAAATGTCTTATTTAAATTCATTTGTTTAAACATGGATGATAATTAAACTCACCCCACTTTAGAATTGGCAGAGTTCAGTGGCTGCCTAAGCCGCCGAACAGTCACACAAATCACAATATCTGCAGATAACAATATTAACAATTAAGAACAATGCAATAGTGACTAGAGCGATATAAATAAAAACTTAATAATTTCGCTTAGATAGTAATGCTCAACACATACCTAATTTCACTCCACCCATGACGCTGTAACCGTGAGCACTGGTGTTAACATGCTCACTCGTCGAAGGTTAAACGTGAAAGAAATTAACACTGAAGATTTGCTCCCAAACAGGATTGCAAATTGTAAATCAGGGACAGGAAGTTGCAACAGGCTATTCACCAGATGTCGCTCATGACTTTCCAAAGCCATGACACCTGGTGAAAAAACCTCTGCCACATACTCCCCTCAATTAAAAAATGATGTCTCCATCACTGGCAATGTTAAAAAAATTATTACTAGTCATAGCCCTTGCTTAGCCCTTTGATATAATGTTTATTAGAGCATTGTATGCATCTTCGGATGGGCCAAACTGTTTCATTAAAGCTGTCAAATAATCAGCTTTCTGTTGCCAGTCTGGAATGGGTGGAGAAGCATTAAGTGACTGAACAAAATCACCCGACCTTAACCAAGCTGGTGGTCTACGATCACGCTTCGATCGTCTAGGGAGATCCAAGTCTGCTTCTGGCAATACTGGCGGTAAAACATCATGGTCATCAACATCTGCCTCATTTAAATTTGCTTGAGGCATGTCTTGCTCGTCGTCCAAGGCAGGTGGTTCATCACCAGCGATAGGCTGAGCATCTCTAACTATATTATCGTGAGTGGCTATGTCTGATAAGGACTTATTTGGATCAATCACAGGATCTACTATTTCTTGCTGTAAAATGTCTAGATCTATACTTCCATGATCATCTATCAGAATCGGAGTATCATCATCAGATGAAGCATCATCTGTGGACTGCTTAGGACCATCAGATATTTCCTTACAGGTAGTCTGCTCCTCAGTGGACATGTTATCCTCTGAATTGGTTATGGGTAGAGATCCTATGGGCAACAAGTGGTTCCGATGCAGAGTCCTACGTCCGCGACTACCAGTTTCAGGTTGAACCACATAAACCGGGATATTTGGATCTGCCTGCTCCACTACAATGCAAGGTTCAGGTTCCCATTTATCCGCAATTTTGTGCTTGCCCTCATATGCAAGAATACGAACAAGTACTCTATCTCCTACCCTAACAGCACCAGCCCTAGCATGTCTATCATAAGTTGTTTTCTGTCGAGTGGCAGCTTTGCTTGCTTCCTGTGATGCAAGTTGGTAAGAGTCCTTCAGAGTATTTCTTAGATTATCGATAAATTTTGCATGACCTCCCTTCCCCTCCTGAAAATCTGGCAATCCCAGGGCCAGGTCTATAGGTAGCCTCGGCTCTCTCCCAAACATCAACAAAAATGGCGAATGTTTAGTAGAGTCATGCTTGGTAGCATTGTAGGCATGTATTAACGGTCCTACGTGGGATTTCCAGTCAGGTTTCTCTTTGGGATCCAAGGTACCGAGCAAATTTAAAAGAGTCTGATTAAACCTTTCAGTTACCCCATTACCCATGGGATGGTATGGTGTAGTTACAGACCTTTCAATGCCAGTCATTTTGCACAGTTCGCTGATGACCTTGCCAGTGAAATTTGCACCTTGATCACTGTGTAATCTTAAAGGGTAGCCATAATGAACGAAGTAGTTGTTAAACAATGCATTCGCAGTAGTTTTAGCAGTCTGGTTTTTGGTTGGGATGGCCTGGGCGTATTTGGTAAAATGATCCACCACAACCAAAATATTTTCAAAGCCACCTTTGGAAGTTTCCAAGGAGAGGTAGTCCATGCAGACTAGCTCCATAGGCTGTGTACTTGTTATGTTGACTAAAGGTGCTTTAAAATGAGATGGTGTTTTTCTCATAATGCATCTGGTGCACTTGTGTACCCAATCATCTACGTCGGTAGCCATACGCGGCCAGAAGAACCGAACTCTCAGGAGATTCAAGGTTCTATCGCGTCCTAAGTGACCCATATCGTCATGCAAACCTCTGATTGCTTGAGCTCTGTATGATTTTGGAAGAACTAGTTGCAATTTCTTCTTACCATCAACAATCGTTGAACGGTAAAGTACTCCGCGTTGAAGTTCGAAATTGTCTACAGAACGGTAAAGTTGTAAAGTTTCCTTGTGAGCATATTTATTTTTCCTCAGTTTTTCACCATTGGTTACACAGCGGTGAATAGGAAAAATATGGGGATCATCTAATTGAATTTTCCTCCAATCTTTGGGATTGAATTCTCCATGTACATCCAAGTCTTTCGCTATTTGAGCAGAAAAACAAACTACATTTACCCATGGACTGTAAATGGCCGACTTGCACAGAGATTCAACAGCTGCCGAACTCATTTCTCGTCTGTCTGGATTTGCAAGTCTCGATAGACCGTCCGCATCTGCGTTAGACTTTCCAGGTCTGTATTTCAAAGTAAAGTTATAAGCTGCTAAAGCAGCTAGCCATCTGTGGCCAGTAGCATCAAGTTTAGCACTAGTTAGGACATATGTCAGTGGATTGTTATCCGTCAGCACAGAAAATTCATGGCCATATAGGTAATCATTGAATTTTTCTGTCACTGACCATTTCAAAGCCAGGAACTCTAGCTTGTGAGCTGGGTAGTTCCTCTCAGATTGGCTCAAACCTCGACTAGCATAGGATATGACTCTTTCCATCCCGTCACTCTCCTGACACAGCACAGCACCTAGACCGGATGCACAAGCATCCACATGAAGGACAAATGGTCTTTCATAGTCTGGGTATGCAAGAATAGGTGGGGACATTAATCTATCTCTCAGGGAATTAAAAGCACTTTGCTCTTCTTCCCCCCATTTCCAATTGGCCGATTTAGCTGCTAACTTTCCCTTTTTGCCCATAACGCCAACAAGTAAATTTGTCAAAGGTTTCGCAATAATTGAAAAATCCTTCACAAAACGGCAATAATACCCAGCAAAACCGAGAAATTCCCTTACTTTAGCAGCATCAGTTGGGACAGGCCAATGCTTGATCTTCTCTACTTTTTGAGGATCTGTCTCTACTCCTGAACTAGATACTACATGACCACCATAAACTACTTTGTTCTTAAAGAAAGAACATTTCTGGGGATTGAGCTTTAGGTTATGTTCCCTGATCTTTTGGAACACACGCCTAAGCTTGTCTAAGTGGTCTGGAAAATTTTTGCCTGGAACAAGTATGTCATCTATGAAGGTAAAACAGTCTACCATGTGGAGTTCGCCCATTACTCGCTCCATCAACCTTTGGAAGGTCGCGGGCGCATTGGTTAAACCAAAGGGCATTCGTTTAAACTCCCAGAATCCCATTGGACCTGTAGTGAAAGCGGTTTTAGCTTGGTCGTTATCCTCAACTTCCACTTGGTAGTAGCCACTCCTCATGTCAAGTGATGAAAAGTATGTGTTACCTGCCAAGTTGTCTATCAGCTCGTCAATCCTTGGAAGGGCATAGGAATCTTTAACAGTCCTCAAGTTCAATTGCCTGTAATCTATGCAAAAGCGAAGACTGCCATTGCTCTTTCTTACCAAGACCACAGGCGAGGCCCAAGGACTGGCTGAGGGTTTAATTATCCCTGTATCTAATAACTTCTGCAAATGATCTTTTACCTCCTTGATCATTCCAGGAGGTATACGACGGTGTCTTTGTTTGAAAGGTGCGTCGTTGTTTAGCACAATGGGGTGTTTTACTGTGCTAACATGGCCAATGTCAAAATCACTGTGAGAAAATATGTCTTTATATTCTACTAAAAGATCACGAGCTTGGGATAATTCTGAGCTGCTAAGACTCGCATCCTCAAAATTGAATTGATCTAGGAATATTTGATCGTCTGTCTTAACATTCTCATCTGTTGGACAAGTGTCAAGGACTACTTGCTGCAGCTCACACACAAGTTGATGTGGCTGAATTAAAAGTGGGTGTGTGGACATATTACTGATCTCAACAGGCACTATAGCCTTATCTCCATTGTACCACACAACAAAAGGTGCAATTTCTACAGCAGCAGGCAAATTAGCTTCCACTGCAGAATGAACCATGCAGAGACCTTCACTAAAATGTACTCCTTTAGCAATTGCACAATCTACTGTAACGCGTTGGTTACGAGGAATACGCACAGTTTCAGACACGGCACTTTTCAAAACACCTAAGCGTCCCTTCCTTTTACCTAGATCTTTCCGAAATCGATGGATACTTTTAAAAGCTAAATTCCAGGTGGATGTTAATGCAGGGTAAGCTCGTTTTGGTGCATTACTTTTTGAAAGATCATCCATCAAAGGCTTCAATACATTAGTTCCCAATAAGATAGGAACCTTTGCATTGTAGGGTGTATCTGGAACAACTAATAGTAGAACATTACGAGTGGAATCTTCTATACCAGGAATTTGTAGGACTGCTTCAGTATAGCCGAAATATGGTAGATCTTGGCCATCTGCACACTCTATATGCAACATGTCAGCTAAGGGGTAAAGTACAGAATCTTTCATCTGTGAATGACATTTCAAGCTTACTGTTGAAACAGTTGAGCCTGTGTCGAGTAGTGACTTATAAACGTTACTATTCAAGTTTATATTAGTCTCGTTAGGTGCACCAAATAAATCAGGTGGATTATCTACGGAGTCTGATTTGGGACCTTCTACCTGTACACTAGCTATTTGTCCCTCAATGCTAGTGGTTTCTAGTTTTTTGATGAATGTTTTTTTATCAGTCGTGGACACTGCCTCTTAAAGTGCCCAGGTAAATGGCAGTAATAGCATAAGGGGTCATTATTATCAGTCTGATCATAGTTTCGACTGGGTGGTTTCGAAACTGAGGACCTCTGGCCTTTATTGTAATCTCCCTGATCATTACGAGAGGAATATTGAGGTCTTTTATGAGCAGAGTCTGATAACTTCCTGACATCTGTCTGCAAGCTGTCCAACCTATGGCTAAGTTTGGCTATTAAATCCTTTAGCTCTGTATTGGCAGCATCTGATTTCTTACAATCTGCACTAATGGACATCATGGCTGCTGGGCCAGATGCTCGGAAATCACTGGTGGAAGCACGTAGCTTGCCATCAGTCTCCACTATCCTTAATTCAAGCCTTAGTTTATCAAAATCTGTGATAGAATCAAATTTATGTTCTGTGCCAGCCCGTAATTCTGGCCTAAGACCAGACCAAAACTGTTCACAGAGCATTTCATTAGCATCCTTAGGCTCCACTTTACCAAGCTTTTTGGCTTGATCTAGTAGTTCCTCCAGCCTACTACTCCAAGTAAGTACATCTTCTCCTTGAGATTGAGATGCACAATAAAAGTTTTTCGTTATATGACGCTTACGAGAAGCTAGCCCAAATGCGTCTGCTAATTTATCCAATATTTGAGGTACCCTGGCCTCAATGCCTAATCTCATAGATATGCGGGCTGCCTCTCCACGAAGAGATTTACGGACAGATTTTAAGATCTGTTGCTCTGAATAGCTACCATCTTTCATAATATAATCTACTTCGTATCTCCAAAGATCATAACTAGTGTCCTTTACTCCTCCAGAGAAAACAGAAATATTTAATTTCTCTGGGACTGTCACGTGAACCGATGGGGTAGGACTACTGGGACTGGACTTATCTGGCTCCTGCTTGACCAAACTAGCGGTGTCAGGAATTTTACCAGATGATTTTAAGTGTTGCAGCATCCATGACTGCAATTCTTCGGGGTTGGATGCTTTTGGTTTTACACCCATTTCAGCGAATATTTTAATCAAACCCTTCCCCTCTTCGTCAGAAAAAGTGGCCATAATGTATTTTATGACGAACAGCAAGGTTATGACTAGTAGAAAGTTTTGAATTGATTAACAACGTAGTGTCAAAGCAATAGCTAATCAATTATAGTCTCATTTGGACTTCAAATGTTGTATTAACGAGAAGTTATGCGACTATTTCAAGACTATGTAAACAGTAATTACTCGTAAATGAGACTTATGAATACAATTTTGAATAGTTTTCAATCTTCAGTTAATTCAAAAATAAACATTGATTAGTTATGCTTGGTCGGAATGACGACTGCACAAGTGATAACTTTCAAATTAGTGGAACGAAATTTCCAATATAGTCTAATCCAAGAGAATTATGTGAAGAACAGCAAAATTTAAATACTGTAAAATAATGCTACTTACAAATTAAAATTTCTATGAATCGAAATTTCAATCAATTATTCAACAATATCGAAATCAGAACTTTAAAGTCAATAATGTTACTTTTAAGTATCTAAATGCGCATGAATTGCGGATATTTAATGTAATACTGGTGAAAGTTATGTGCAACTACCGTCTGTCTTTTTTCTCTGAGACAGCAGATGTTATTATTATTCACATTCAACCACTGTCTGATTTTTTTTAGACAGTAAGTTATAAATATTGCATATACAACCGCAGTTTTTTTTTTTTTTTTTGACTGCCTAAATACAGAGTTGAATATCAGCAATATTGTGCAAATGTTCACAAAATGACGGAAACGACTAGTTCATAATATAAAGCTGGGGTTTAAACAACACAAGCTGGCTGCAAATTTCTGGCAACGTGATGAGCTGTCAGACAGCTGTCAAAGTTCCCCGTGATGTCAGTGAAAACGTTTTAAACGTCAAAAAATGTACTGACCACCACGGAATGTTCACTCTGCAGAGCCCACAAGTGTGCGGGTCAATGAATGAAGTCCGTATAGCGCGCTGCACACCGGCGTTTTGCTGTCAAATCACTGCGTCCACTGATGCGAGACTGTAGAAATTGAACAGGTACCACCGTCTTGATACTGAAGTGTGACAGATAGTTTTCACACTGCCTTCTCCCGCGGTTAAACGCTGTCTCCTGGCAGTATCACCAACAAACAATCAATGCCACGAGAATCACACGTTCCAAATAATGCCACTTGAAAAATGTCATAAGTGAAGAAAATCAAGTGAAGGTATAGACACACACACAAACCGCTGATCCGTTTCTGGGCGCCATTGTCACAGGGGACTGTCTCCAGGGGGTGGTGTTGTGATCCTCCGGTAAGCTCGTTTGACAGCTACCCTATTAGTGTTCAGTGGGTTCAATCAGCGGGGTGTAAACAACTCGTAACAATATATCTTCACATTTGGTCAGATGAACATTTATTAAGTCCGATCACATGAACGACCAAACCAATCAAATAAAGAACAAGAAAAGAAAACCTGCAAATACAAAATTAATGTCAGTAACAATACCGGTACAAGTTTGAATTTAAATGTCTTATTTAAATTCATTTGTTTAAACATGGATGATAATTAAACTCACCCCACTTTAGAATTGGCAGAGTTCAGTGGCTGCCTAAGCCGCCGAACAGTCACACAAATCACAATATCTGCAGATAACAATATTAACAATTAAGAACAATGCAATAGTGACTAGAGCGATATAAATAAAAACTTAATAATTTCGCTTAGATAGTAATGCTCAACACATACCTAATTTCACTCCACCCATGACGCTGTAACCGTGAGCACTGGTGTTAACATGCTCACTCGTCGAAGGTTAAACGTGAAAGAAATTAACACTGAAGATTTGCTCCCAAACAGGATTGCAAATTGTAAATCAGGGACAGGAAGTTGCAACAGGCTATTCACCAGATGTCGCTCATGACTTTCCAAAGCCATGACACCTGGTGAAAAAACCTCTGCCACACTTACTCGAGCAGTTTGCTGTTGCAACCCTTCTTGCAGCCACGTGTCATTGTGTGTGTCATATGTGGAGGCCTTGGTGGGTTTGTAGAATCACCTGGGATCAGTTTATCATTTTATACAGCCCGTCCATAGTCCTCAGGCTTGCAGGTAAGCTGGCGATGTAAGCTGACTTGTCAAGTGCTGTTGCCAATGCTGCTCGCTTTAGATGATATTCTAGAGCAAGAGGGTGGCAGCAATTTCAGACATGGTACCAGACATGGTACCAAGAGGAACAAAGTGATCCTCCCATTTGTTCAGCTAAATTTCACTTCTAAAGGTGGTGGATAAAACAGAGTGTACTAATTACAGTCACAAACATTGCATTGTATATTTGGTGATTGGTCGTTAATCTCAAGACAGCTATCCATCCACGAGTTTTGCCGCTGCATATTTCAACAAGAGAAAATTGTGATATAGATACGCTCAGAGACAAAACGTTCTAAAATAATATTAATAAGTCAACACAGCTGAAGTTGTTGCCACCCTATGAAAATGCTTTCCAACAGCATATAAAGCATGCAGCCAAGCCATCCTCAAGCCTTAGGACTATGGATGGGTTGTAGAAAATATCAAGCTGATTCCTGTTCAGTCTACATGTACAAACCCACCGTCGCCACCACATATGATTCACAAAATTTCCCCCCCTACAAGAAGGGTTGCAACAAGAAATGCGAGTGTGAGAAAAGGGAAAGCCCTGCTATATATGATGTGACTGTCGGTGATCCCCAAGCAAATGCAGCTTAGCACAACACAACACATAATCCTTATAATTAATTAGCATAACTGCATCATATACTTTTTAAGCACACTCACTTTTAATAATCTTATAATCGATATACAATGTAGTTGTGTGCATGTTGCTTCCTGCAAACAGTAGTTCTTCGACAGTATTATTTTCAGCGCTCCTAATTTTTGTTTTATGTAACTATAGGATAATTATGTTTTGAAGTGATTATTGT
>OZ024916.1:52424118-52459118 GCA_964017125.1 Flabesymbios commensalis | reverse complement strand
AATGCTGAACACAAATAATCGCGACTGCAAGGGTTGATAGCCTATGTATAGTTAATATATGGTTGGACCAAGGAATCTATAGTCGAAATTCTGTATTTATTGGATAATCTATTGGAAAATGATGACTAGATATGATTTCTTGGTTAGACATAATGCAACAAAGGCAAGATACAATACCACGAGACTGTACAGGAAAACTCTGAAGCCAGTAAAACGCAGAGCACGCAAGGCGCGCAAAAATGATCAAATACACTATTTAAATATTGCCAAAACATACCAGCGTGAAGGCGAATGCGAGCGTGAAGGGCAACGCGAACATTTTCAAAACAGTTAATTTTTTTCGCCTGTCGCGCGGACTTTCGCGTCGTGAATTCTGGCAAGTGTCAATCGGAATAAAAGTTCACGTTTGTTTGTTTTGCGATAATAATAGATCTGGTAAATTTCATGCAACGGAGCCAAGACACAACACAATGAGAGAGCCAAGATACAACTGCACGTATTATGATATTTTTTGTTTTGTTTTTATTGTCTAGTTTCATTTACTTTCTCCCAGTTTTTGTAAAATCGATATCAAGTTTAGTCGTTACCCTGCATACACCTTGCGACGCAACCCAACAAAACAGTTTATAACTGGTTGATTTGAGTCGCGTCTCCAGATGTATCACAGGCTTGAGTTTATATTCTGTAACAAGAATCTCAAAACATCGATTTTTTTTTTTATTCTGTATGGTTTGATAACGAAATCTTATGCAATTGATATTTTCACCCACTTTGAGTTGAGTCTCGCCACCCGATCCTCGCCTAAGGTATGCGAATGTTACTGTATATTTGGGAATCCAACCATGTATTTACATTACAGTTTGTTACTGTTTATGTCACCTGTTTTGGCAAACATCTTTCAATCAATAAAGTGCCCTGGGAAATGGGTGCTACGTCTAAAACGTCCTAAATGTTCTAAAAAGTTCAGGCAAATAGTTTGTATATATGTATTTTGTATAATAACAATTACGACCCTTCAATAGCAAGGTGACAAATAATATATTTAAAAAAAATAGATTCACACACGATGGTATTGTACATAGGGGCCTACGTGACTGTTTAGATAATTAAACTACACGTGACCACATGAGACGTAAAACCAATGCTGGTTCAATTTTGGGCCACCGTCTACGACGTTGGCCCAACATTAAACCAGCATCGGTTCAACGTATCGTGTATTTAGTGTGGTTAGATTTGGGTTCGTTAATCATGTTAATGGGAAGTTCGTCATATGTTGTGCTATCCTGCATTGGAAAGACTACAGTAACTATTGACTTTAAATGTACGCAGTTACTGCTTTTTCCTACATACTGATGTAGGTCCAATGTTAGGTCTGACTATGATATAGCTTAACTATTATGGGAACTTATGTGTATTGCAAGTGTAACAATGTATATATTTAAATCTGTACACAGTTTATTTATGATATTGTATTGTCAATTATTGGATACCTACCCTTACACATTCCTATTCCGCGTTAACCCTTGTGCTGCTGAATTATTTGTTTCTATTTTGTATTCATTTCAAAAGTTCAAATGACGAGAAATATTTTTTCTTTATGAAATATAGACATCTGTCAAATTTGATTGGTCAAGCATCATGCCACAGACTATTTTTTTCAATTTCAGTGTAATTTTATTTGGTTTGAATCTCCATGGTTGTAGCATCACAAGGGTTAACTTTGAACGTTCGGACTGATGTGTAGGCTACTGTAGGTTCCGACCACTCAACAATAATTAACACGAGACATTGATTTACCCTTACAGTGCGGGGATCGAATTTAGACGTCAGAATCTGACGTCTCTAGACGTCAGATTCTGACGTATAAAGCCGATCCCCGCACTGTAAGAGTAATCATATTTAAATTGGCCGTACACCCATCACATAGATATTCAAATGAATCGGAAAGAGCTAACTAAGACAGTTATGATGATTTCAAATTGAAAAAACCCTTTAGCTTCTAAAGTTTTCATAAAAAATTAAGCTCTTTAAGGAGTAAGGCTGTATTTGTGGTCTGTCCAGCACTATACCGTTACTGATATGTCATAGCATATGGTGTGTTCCGTGTTATTTTGTATATATTGTACAGCTATCCATTAAATGCGAGATGTTGAGACAAACTTGGTTTAATGTTGCTAGTATTGCCAGTATTAAGCCAACAATGGGTTGTATTGTGTTTGATGTGATATTACGTCATATATAAAACATGTGATCTTGACTCAATGGTGGTCACAGACGATTGTGCAACATTGGATCAATATACCGTGCTAACTGAGAAAACACAACCATTGTAGTTATATATGGCCACCTGGTGATTATCATTATTGTGTGTGCTCAGACGCAGCCATCTGGTGACTGTCATATGTGTAATCTGGTGGTTTATTCAAATAGCAAAGAAGAGACAATAAAATTAGGCCTATGTTATTCTGTGGATAAGGGATTCATTCTTTATAATATCGAATATTGTGCTATATTTCATTTTCTTAATGTAGAAGTTACATCACTAACGCACCCACAACGACTTGTTCATTCAGCAATATTATTTGTATTCGGTATACATGTATTTATTTGTTATTTTTTTAAACAGTGGTTATGTCATGTATATAGCAATACAACTGATATTTTAATTTATTTTCATAATGATATTCGAGTGTCTCATGTATAATACAGTTATATTTTATACTGTGGATAATATGTGTAAATACACACACATATTAAAATATTTGGGGCATGCAAACCCCCGGCGCCTCCTTCTTCAGCTCCTGGATCCGCCCTGGTTCAAGCTGGTAAAACCCTAGCCCTACCTCCATGTTGCGAGTCACAGCCAAAATGGATGCTACTGTTGATATGCTATTCCTGCCGACCATACATTATAATACTCCATCACTAGTGGTCATACTTTATTTATAGTGTACTAGCTTTTAGCAGAATCTCGTTGAAGCTGATGCTACGTGAAACTTAAAAGTACATTATATACCAGTGCTCCACATATTTTTTTACTCACTTATTTAGTGAACTGAGTGTCTAAAAGTCAATTTAACCCTTTGCCTGCTGATCACGACAATAGTCGTTTTTAATCAGTTTTATTAGCCGATTGAATCGTTGTTATTGGTGATAAAATGACTGTTTAAATAGCAAAATTTGTAGATGTTTCGTCTCAAATTAAACAAATATGAGTAATTTTCAACCACTTGAGGTTGTGGATCGCGGTAGCGAGACACAACCTCAAGTGGTTGAAAATTTAAACAAATTAACTTGGGATAACGGCTAATATGTTGTCACCTTAGATCAGTCTATGGCGTAGCCATATGCGATCTGAACAGCTATCATAAGAATCAAATACTTAATCATTTAGTAAATTTGATCGGGCTAAAATGACTTGATTATCTCAGAAAAATCTAAACATGTGCCATTCTTGCCATTTTAGGAATTGATTAACTTTGATTATTTTGCTTAATATTAGTATTAACGCCTATCCCGCTAAGCTGATGTATTTAAATTTTAACTCACTTGAAGTTGTGTCTCGCTACCGCGATCCACAACTTCCAGTGGGTAACATTTCACAATATTTGTTTTTTCTAAGACCAAGCATTTACAAATCTTGTTTTTTAACACTTATTCCCAATATCAGTGATTTGATCGACAAATAAAACAAATTGAAAACGATTATTCTCGCGATTAGCGCTGTAAGAAATGACCGTTATTCTAAGAATTGAGCTGTTAACTATATAAATCCCACTTTCCTCATAGGCTATTCACATTCATTTGAAGCTAACGCAATAACCGAATTGAATTAAATTAACAAAATAGACCATGGATCTCTAGCTCGACTTTTAGCTGGAATAATTGGTCGATTAAAAGAGATCTGAAACTACGAATAAATGTCAGTCAATATCATTTGGAAACAACAAATAAACAAAACTTACCAAATTTAAAAAGTATTTTGGTGTAAATTAAAAGTATTCTGCTTTAATAATTGTATAAGTATAGCCATAATTCCTATACATGTCCTGGGAGAGCAAACTCAGTCGTTTATGTGATTGAACTTCGAAACTTTTTTCCAGCTATGCCTGTATATAATTTTTGAAACAGATTTTATATCAATAGAAATATCACAAAATTTGATGAAATGTTTTGTTTTTTAGAGGCTTAGTTAATTCAATAATTCAACATTGTAAAATTCTATATTTCATAAATATAAATATTTTTTAAGCTAGAAATTGCGTCAGCAATCCCAGATTCAAATGGATGAAAAATACAATAGAAACAATTCAGCAGGACAAGGGTTAATTGGTTTAATTCGAATTTTACCGATGTGAACATAATGTAGATGTTGTAAAAATATATTTATTCAAATGATGTATGTACAGAAAATGTTGTATATTAAAAAAGTTGTAGGACTGTAACTGTACCGGTAACTGGTGTAGGGATGTCCCATTTATCTTAATTGTTAACAGCTAAGTATTTCTGTTAACGTTACATGATAATTACTACAGAAATTCTCATCTCACAATCAATGAAAATATACAATTCCATAAACTAAGCAATTTAATTTTTCAACTAAAAACACAGAATTTCCATTATATTGGTGGATTATAACTTATTTTCTAAGTATACCATGTGATATATCTATGTGACATTTTGTGAAAATTACTTTTAATTGTTTAATTTAACACCAAGCATTTGCAAATTTTGATGCCTAAACACTAGCTTCATTCCAAGTAACTGACTAAAAACGCCTATATTCGTGCTTGGCATACAGAAGGAGAACAAACAAACATATTCAATCACCCATGTGTAATTTGTCAAATTGTTCCAGGATAATAACAGGCAGGTCTCTTGAGATGTTTGCTCAAACTATAAGATCACTATCACCAGCAGACAAAAGACGTTGATCCAATGTGGATTTAATTTTGATCCACCGTTCACGACGCTGGCCCAACATTTTTCAACGTCTTGTATTTGCTGTGTAGAGTGATCTTTAAAATACGAAATAATGGCTTGCTTTTTATCGAAATGCCACTATGAATTTTT
Source organism: Flabesymbios commensalis (assembly GCA_964017125.1). Classification (NCBI taxonomy): domain Eukaryota; kingdom Metazoa; phylum Annelida; class Polychaeta; order Terebellida; family Flabelligeridae; genus Flabesymbios; species Flabesymbios commensalis. The sequence goes on along the minus strand of OZ024916.1, from coordinate 52,454,045 downwards.
TACTTATTCCTTACGGTTTATAAAGACAACGGCGTAGACAGTGGACCAACGTTAAACCAACATTGTTTCGAGGTCTTGTGTATGCTGGGGTACGTCTTTAAGCGGAGCTTCAAACAAAAAATTAGATGTGAGCAGTTTGAGAAATATATTGTGGTAGATGCTCAGTTAATCAAATAATTCAATTTAAGAATGATTATGCCACTTGCCATATATAATATTATCTTAGCTTCTAATGAATAAAAGTAAAAACAATACAATTCAGCCAAGGGTTGAAAATTATGAAAACATAAATTTATTTTTTTATTGTTTTTTTTATGTTAAATTGACCCCTGTTGTCAAAAATGTTATGTCCGACTGTTTTAAATGTGTTTTCACTCAGTTTAATGTACCGCCTGCAAACAGACGACTTAGATGCAACGTTGGGTTGATGTTTTGCCAGCGTCGTAGACGGTGCGCCAACATCAACCCAACATTGGCTCAACGTTTTCTGTTTCCAGTAACAATGCAATACTATCGTTCACTTTGATGTATGAGCGTAGTTATCAGGTTATATATTATTACATCACGGCGGACAATTATCAGAATGTTCTTAGGTAATCTAGATTATTGATTTAGGGGTGGGATATTATATTTATTTAGATAAAATTATATTTTAAGAAATATTTGAAGTTTTTTGTTATCTTTGCTATCTTTTAGCAACTCGACCCTGCAAGAAACTTTTGACCCAGGCACCGTCCGTCCCTGCCATAGCTACTCCGATTGATTTGATGTAGGCCTATGTTGCAACGAACAACCAGGCATCATAAAAATGTGTTGCAAAATTAACTATTTTTTTGCTATTACTCATTCATTTGCAAAATACACTGATACATGTAAAAACATAATATTATAAAAATTGAGACTGAAAACAAAATAAGAATAGATGCTTGAAATCTGTGGTCTGTCGGATTATTCCCAAGAGTAGGCCCACTTCCAGATTCATTTGTTTTTATTCCCTTTGTGGCAGCTTCTGATACTTGTTGTCTGTTACTGCTAGACTCTGAACGCCCATCTTCTGTCATATCAGACTGAGTATATCTCTCCTTGTGTCTTTGTCTCGTCACAGTGTTTCCGCTAATCATAGTTGGAAAATGTTCCTGCGAAAAACAAGTTTCTGAGAATATCGGATCGCTCAAACTCTCCTGAACTGGTAAACCTCTCATTTGTTCACCTCTCATATGGTCAATAACTGGGAAACAGTCATATGTTTGTTTAGGATCAGTTCGATCTCCATCCCAACCTTGTATCTTATGTACGATGGTATGGTTATGCTCATCTGTCATCTTTGAATTGCCCACAGCTGGATCTTGAATACGGTCATCAATCATATTCTTCAGGGCCATCAACATTTCAGGGCTTCCATCTTTAATTATTTTGTGCATGATTTTCTCCTGGTCGTCTTTGCTCGTTTCTAAAAAATCTTCTGTGTCGATAACATCATAATTTTCACCTTCACTTCCAGCTTCTTCCGCCCGAATGTCTCCAGTGTTACTAATATTCACAGTATTGGCCTGAATATTCATCTGTGTTTGAGGATTGTTTGGTGATATGTTAAAATCGTGCGTGTTTATTGTTGGTGGTTCACAGCTGGGATGTTGTCGTTCAGATGACATCTGAGGTGGTTGGTATGGTTCTTCATCTCGTGGTAACGGTAGCTCTTCAACTGTGAACAAAGTTTCAACATGGTTTCAATATTATCCTTGTGTAATAAATTAACATTAATAGCGTGTGTTTAGAGGGCACTGTGTTAGCCAGTGAAGCGCGGGGATCAGATTCTGCCGTCATAGACGTCAGAATCTGGCGTCTAAAGTCGATCCCGCACTGCAATGAGTAAAATATTTATAATGAGCGTAGACCCATACCATAGGTATTCAAATGAAGCAGAAAGAACAGACTAAAGCATTGATGTTGATTTCAAATTGAAAAAAATACTTTGGTCTCCATGGTTTATACAACACCGTTTTTAAAACATCGACATCTACCACATAGATTTGTATAAACCATGAAGACTGAAGAGTTTTTTTTTAAAAACATTACGAATGTTTTATTTAGCTTTTTCCATTTCATTTGAATACCTATGTTACGGATAGGCCTATACGACCATTATAAATATTTTTTCAGTGCGGGGATCGTCTATACTGGACCAGCGTCGTAGATAGTATGCCTACCCAGCATTAAAACAACATTAGTATAACACTATTGTTCACGGAAGTTGCCAGTACATCTACTTGTATGCTGGGAAAGTTACAGGTAGGCCTACCATCTACAATGCTCACGTCACAACAGATAAACATCTCGTGTTTGTCTACAACAGAGTTTGTTAAATTATATGAAGGACTGTTGGGAGGAATGGGGGGGCGGTGATTCGCCAGGAAACGAATCAATTATTATTACTCAACTGTTCAATTCTGTTTAATTATGTAATTTGAACAAATTATGCTATTTAAAATTCCGGGAACCTGAAGTTCCGGGATATTGGGAACTTGACGTTCCGGGAACTTGGGAACTTGAAACCCTGGAACTTGGAAACTTCGGAACCTGAAGTTCCGGGAACTTGGGAATTCACTCTCGGGTGTCCCGCACATTGTTACCACTTTGAACGCTAATAAAATACGACTCAAATTGTGTTCAACCTTCCTATTATCACCTTTACAAAGGGGTATCTACAATACTTCTTCCACCCAGCCCTCGACCTACATAACCCCCTCCACCTACAACCCCCTAGACCCACAACACACGACCCTCGACTTACATCACCATCTCGGCCCACGACCATCCCAATCTACATTACTCCCCTCGACCTATATTACCCATTGATTTATTGTTGGTTTCGTATTAGTCCGCTGTCGCAGACAACAGACCAACATTAAACTAACTTCGCGGACAACATCCTGATTCAACCAGGATAATCCCTCAGTAAATGCTCAGATCTGATCAAAAATTGCGACTGTGGTTAGGGCTACATGCGTAGATTATCAGGTGGTCGAGGGGTAATGGAAGTTGATGGTGTTGCTGGTCGAGGGGGTAGTGTAGGTAGGGGGGCTTGGGGTGGAGGGGTAGTGAAGGTCGAGGGGGTTGGGGATAATGCAGGTTGGCCGAGGGGTTAGTGTAGAGGCTTGGGGTCGAGGGGGTAATTAAAATGTAGATAATCTCAAAATACATTTTGGGAATGTGAAATATGTCGCATGAGTTTAATATTTTGAAAAAAATGTGGACTCCCATTTGAGAGATCTGAATAATTTCCACCCACTTGCAGCTGTGGCTCGCTTGAGTGAAGCACAGCTTCAAGTGGGAAAACATTTCAACTAAAAAACGTAACTATCAAAGGCATGGGAGGATCCAGGGTGGCGTGCAGCGGGTGCATCCCCATCCTCTATTTTCCGTCAAATACTCGACGGCAAGAACCCCCGGAGCCCCCCTTTCTTCAAATGCTGGGTACGCCACTATTTTTTTTTTATTCTAACTTATGGGTATCCTTATATCAGTATATAGGCCGAGTTCTAATATACATCAGTTAAATTAAATTGAAAGACGAATCATTTACTCACCACCAAATATTTTATCAGCAAGATCTGAAAGTTTCACATCCGGTTGACGTAGAGCTCTATTCAGCTCATCATAAGAGCTTGGCAATTGGTTCTCCAACTTTAAAATCAGATCCATTGTAGTCACCAGACTTGGCTTGTGGATATCAATCTTCTTCAGACCTTCCTGAATGTACATTTCATTGCTATATTAAATAATCTAATAAATATGTGTCTATGTCGTCACGTTTTCATTCACCTTGAATTGCGAGCTGCAACCCCAGATTCATACAATGCAATTTAAATTAGGCCATAGTCTAATTATCACTAATTAGCAAAACACACGAAAAGAGTAATTGATGATGAGTTGAGAAATTGAGCCTATCATAAAATAGGACGAAGTTTTATAAATGTAATAAATGATCTTAGGTAAACAAATATAACTGAGAGGTTATTCGGAATAAATATCAAATGCCTTTTTACAAACACAATGTGCATTTTGAATAAAGGTTATGGTGTTGATGATGTCACCAGGTCATATGATGCACATAACAAATGATGTGTTCATAACATATAAAAGCGTGACTATGGTACAACATAGAAAAATGATGTAGTGTAAGAAACTACATAATAATTACTGTGATTTCTGTATAAATGTTTATATAACAGAGTATTATAAACTCACTATGTGGAAGGAACTGTGCAGACAAGATAAATGTATCAGCAGCGGAATTGGATTCACGCGTTGGCATAGCAGATCGAAATTCCGCATAACGTTTTTATTCCACTTCTCTCTCATCTTCCCATCGTGTTCGTGCATACCTAGAACGAAATAATTCAAACTAAGAATACGAGTTGCAGACTATCAGAGACGAAATGTCAAACACTCTAGCTAGTCGATTTGGGATGACCTGCGGAAACAAACATTCATCTTACCAAACTCTTTTATTTTATGTTCCTCAATACCTCCAGTAGGCCTATCACAGAATTTTTTTCGAAGGATATAGTTTGTGGAAAAAAATTGACAACACTTTAAAATATTGCCAAATGTATACAAATTATGTCCATTTCTTCTCTTCCATAGATATTAGTAGATGTCCACTCAATACATCTCGGGACAATTTTGTCACAGAGCAAGCTTAGAGAAACGTTTATATAGGCCAAAAAAGCTACATGTATATGATCATGTTAAGCTGGGAATATCCCGGGAAAATGTGTGCCGAAAGCGTTAGAACATAAAATACAAGATTATCGCAATGACTATTAAAATGACATAGGTCTATATTTTCTATATAGCTTACGTTTGTCTTGGAAAAATATTTTCGTCGGTCACACAAACATTCAAATATGGTAGCCTACATGTTAGTCAAAAGCCATATTTAAGATGGCCGCTATGACTGACAAACGTGATTTTAAAGTCCAATTAAAATACTAAATTGTCCCACTTTAAAAAAAAAAGTGCTTAAATGATAAACATATCGATATAAACTGGTGTATCTAGTTTTGAAAAGCACTGTTCTGTAGGACAAAAAATTACCATGTCTTATATTTTTTTCATGAATACTATCATAGAAAAAATGTTCTGATATATTGTAAAAAAAATGCATTTCGGTAACTAATTTGCTATTTGGACCACTTGGTGTAGGTCTAATAGTCTTTTATAACCTTTCGACCTATATGTATTTTGTTTCTTACACATTACAAATACATAAACCAATCTCTAACTCTGTGTATTTCATCGGTTACATACAAAATTATTTTCTTATCTCAATTCAAATCCCATATAGAACCATTTTCTAAATCGCAATCTATTTTCAGTTGATTTAGACCACTACAATGTCTAACAAGCAAGTTGGAAATCCCAGAAACAATCCAGAATGGACATTTGTCAATTTTGATAATCCCACCTGTGACGGATATTTTGAACACAATGGTCTACCTGAGAAGGCATATAGCATAGATCGAACTACTGATCATACCAGGGAGTCCAAAGGTAATATGAGAAGAGCAAGATATATAGCTAAAATATGGAAGATCATTATCAAAACGTTTGAGACCCAGTATGATGAAATTTAACTTCAAGGATGATTGCTTCTGGTGTGGAAAGTCTTTAAATGTGACTTTAATTCTCTTGAGAGGATCCTTTAAAAAACATGAGACAAACGAGAGACCCGTGACCACATGATGCTATGGCAATGTTCAATCATTGCATTGATCTGTAATATATCATTATTTTAAGCCCAATTACTTCAGCCACGTTCGATCTTGGTTTTATCACAGGCAATGTTCCTGCCTGAAATGTTGTAGGTCTATACAGCCTGGTGGAAATATGTAGGATCCCTGCTTCGCTCGATTACTGTGACAGTCGTCTCTGATCTCCCCGGACGCGGGAGGACAGGAGATGACTGCCTCGTTTTGGTACTTCAGTACCGTGTGCATCAAACCGAATCCCATGCGGTCGTAGCGTTTTTCCCGCACTTGTGATATAGCTCTTGGCGACTGCGGACGTGCCGCAGGTCGTCCGCTCCGTGTTTGACTGAGACGTGTCGTGCGCGGGGTTGTGCATTGCTGATGTTCGATGTCTAGACCAATAAACATAATGATCTGAAGAGAAGTTTTGTGAAGTCAATCGGAAAGATGAAGTTTATGATATGTTGGTGAATGGTAGGTGGCTTCTGTCGTTCACCCTACCGACAAGCCACCTCGCATCCCCAAACTGGTAACCCCTGACGTTTGATCGTGATCGCAACAGCGTTTTCACCAAGCATCAAGATGAAAACCGCTGTTTTCAAGGATAGTTTTTGTTAAAATATTAAAAGATTTTTCGAAAAAAATCATGAGCATTTTTTTCGCAAAGGTACGTGAAAATTGTAGGTCACACTAATATGCCAGTTTAAACTAGCTAGAAAGAGTTATCAGAGGAGAAGTACGTTTTTTACGTCCAAAACGGCGTAATTTTCATATTTTTTGTCAGAGTTCCACGTGTTTGGCGCATTCTCAAGATGGCGACCATGTCGGTTTTTCCAGAAAGACCATGAATTTTTTTTTTTCTCATTTATCCTTTTAAAGTTCGAGTTCTTAAAAAACTTTCATTCTATTAATGCCACTGTAAGCGAGTAGGAAGTGGGTATTTTTGAAAACTCCATTTTTTATCGTTGATCGCCATAATTGGGTGACCCGATTTTAAAGTCCATAGACGAAGTTTTGTCAGTTTTCGATTTTTCAGCAAAAAATCGACCAAAAAATTATCGAAAAATATCGCTTCGACTCAGATAACCTTTAATAGGATTAGGGCCAAATAAAATTGTTTGCCTGAAAATGAATGTGAATAAACGGTCCTAGTTGGTCTGTAAAATATATTTCAAGGACCGTAGGTCAATATTTTATCATTATAACAATATGTTATTTCAGAGAATGCTGATTGTCATAAATGTATTTGGTAAGTGAGCGCCATATTGGACGCTGGTTCCCCTAGTTTAGCTACTCGCCCGACGTGGGCAAACACGCGTCCCGCCATAACCGGCATGCACCTGGACAGTGGACCTGTGTCGCCTCATCACATTAGTATAAATTAGGCAGCCATTTTGATTTCGTGGAACAGACTATTCACGTGTCAAGATTATACACGGTCTAGTCTCAAATATTTTTTTGTATACATACAAATTTTCTTTTTTCAAACTATTAAAGTAAGAAATATAAATAAGCAGTTTCGGAAAGGAAATTATAGCACAAGTTGTGCCAGATTTTGATAAAGTCATAGTTTAATTTCTTCATATCGAAACGCCCCCTGGTGTTCGGCGTCGTTCTAGCCTACTCTTAGCGCCTTGTTTGGCACAGAGTAGCTCATGAATATGCTAATGTGAGGCGGGACACGGCTGCTGTTCAGTTTTGCACGTACACCCACGATACAGGCCTGCTGGCCCAAGCATACAGCAACGAGCTGCCGGCTGCACATGTTAGCAGCAAAGGATCATACACCATACACACACCCGCCACAAAACAAATAAACGCAACCGCTACGACGACAACCGACTTATACGTCAATCAACGAAACGAAGCGAGCGATTGATTCGGACGTTATTAAGAATGAATCGGCGATGAACGTGCCATATAAAAAAAAAGTGGAATGTTCACCGCAGAAATCATTTATCAGCGAAATGATATACTATATCATCAATCCGCGTACACTACTGTCAGTCATGTTTTAAAATATCATTCTAAAAACAAATGTAGCTGTTTTTTATCGCAGTCACATTTATCCTATCAGCCTGAGAACGAAATTTTCTAATGATAGTCGATCTCAGTAGATCAAAACTTATATAAATAACGAAATATTCGACTTGACAGTTGCGCTATAGCGAAACATTTTCAATATTTGCATGTGTTTTTCGACTTGTGTGAAAAAAAAAAAATTCACCCAGGTCGATTTACTATATATACTATTATCATAGCTTAGCATAGCATGTACTAATTTTTTCTGGCATTTTGTGTACAATTTTGACCTACAGTTTTCACAAAACAATATATATGTGTGTGATTAGGTGAAAAGAAATTATGTGCAATCTCAGTGACGAATATTCAAACATCTCAGCAACCCCTGTATCTCGCAACATGCGACATAGCATGGACAATCTCAACAGCCTACACTTCTAAAGATTCAACATATCCTGACATTTTTAATAAGGTCTAGACGGCAATGTACAGCTAACCCGCGCACGACACGTCTACGAAATAGCTGGTATGTGTTAAAGGGACTGGCCCAGGCTAAAATCATAAAAAAATCGGTGATTTTATTTTGAGTTCTTAATATGACCATATGATGTAAACATGTCCAAAGACTAGAACTGCAAATTTTTAAAATTTTTGTGCTGCGCATTCACCAGTTAGGCTAGATATAGACTGGTTCGCTGTCCTACTCCATCTGGCGAGCCGACTGTATGTTATCGCCAGGTGGCGTAGAGCAGGGAAACAGTCTAGGCTAGATATAGAGACGAAATTCCTGATTTCTAATTAATGACAACCATGTCAAAAATAGGAAATGCGAGAATTTCGTCTCTATATCTAGCCTAACTGGTGAATGCGCAGCACAAAAATTATAAAAATTTGCATTTTCCAGTCTATGTACATGTTTACATCATATGGTCATATTAAGAACCCGAAATAAAATCACCGATTTTTTGATGATTTTAGCCTGGGCCAGTCCCTTTGATATGACATACCATTTCAACACTGTTTGAGATAGTTCATAGAGCCAATAGGTCCGCACAGTAAGCCAAATAAGCCTGCGAACTGAGACTGAGTGTTTCAGTATTTGGATGACTTCATTAAATAAACAATTTCAAATGACCGACATGTCATTTTATACACTGTTTTGAAGTAACCTGATTCGACAGGTTTGTGGCACGAGTGAGCATGGTGAGTGATGTGGGCCTACCTTTCAGCCTCAGACAGTTCCAGACGCACTAACGTCTTGTGTTTCCGATGAATCACGGTCCTGTCCACCACACAGAACACAGCGTGGGCATGTGCACCATGCATCAGCATACAGCACAGCACAGCACATCATACGTGATTGTCTGCTTCAGCCGACACGGCTAGCTTTCAATATCAGCAGCAGTATTGTCAACAGCGTCTACTGTCCGGGTATTCCCCACATTTACTGGTAGTGGTACGACACAGCGATCAACAGACATTTTTTAGCAAGTGCGAGACCGTTTACACCCCGCATTGCTGAAATCGACAATACTGATAATAACAATGGACCTTCCAAATTACAGCATCAGCTCAGCATCAACATCAGAACTTTCGTTTTTCAGTTTTAAACCAATAATTTTAACTGACATTCCAGAAGACCAGAATTTCATCAGTCATTTTAATTATACCTACCTGCATTAGGCTTACCGAACATTGATAATTTCATAACCTGATTGTTTTTTCAGATTAGTCATCATTCAATTCAACATTGGTGAATTTTTAATTAATTCCAGATTGCATATTTTCGTACTTTATATCGCCTCCGACTTTTACGATATATCGCCAACGACTTTTACGATAATAATGCATTGGTCTGTTTCTGTTCACCGCAAGTCAGGTGATCTGACGCAGACACATGCGTTTTTAACTTTAATGTTTTGCCAACGCAAGAGGGCGACTTTTGCGTTTGGCGCGCCGGCAAATAGCCGGTCATGTCCCACACGTGACATTTCGTGGAACAACTAGTTCCACCGCACATCGAAACATGTAGGCTTATGGTGGGATGGAGAGCCCCTCGCGCCGAAAGTACCTGTAAGTGACCGTTGGAGTCTCTAGTGTAGGGTCGCAATGGCGGATGAGGGAAACTGCCCAATCTTCACCATTTCAACACAAACTTCTTTCCCCGTCGAGTCGACGGTTCCAAATAAATCATAAAACTCTTTCTCCACTTGTCATGTTTATTCGTTAGACATCTGGCAACAACAAAGCACAACCTCCGCGCACGGCACGTCCTGTTTGACTCAGAGAGAGTGACCTACGGCACGTCCGTAGTCGCCGAGTGTAACGTCTGAAGTGCGGGAAAAGTACCAAGACCGCATGGGCTGCAATTGTGTGCGCCCGGCACCAAGGTACGGAAACGAGGCGGTCGTCCACAGCTTCTCGCGTCCGAGAAACCGGGGATAACTGCCACCTAAACTTAACGAAGTCAGGATCCTACAGGCTAATCATGTCTTTCGACAAATCGCAGAATTATTTCAAACCCTGTGGTGGGGCACGCGCCCGAATCAGGTACGTCATAGCGTTACCGCATAATGCAACTCAAGGCTATCACACGGTAAAACGCCAGCTGTGATCGCTCACAATAAAGGCCCACACGGCCCGAGCACGATCATACAGTATTTTACTTCTCGTGCTAACGGGGATTTGGGTATTTGCATTCGAATCGACGCTACGATACGCACAATCGACACCACGAACCGAACCGATAATGCGAGCACATGTTCGATACAGTACTCGAGTACTGCCCCTAACGATCAGCGAATGCAATAAATCGCTTTATATTTAGCATGTGTTGGACGCACCATCCACACACGTGCTCGATTCGTGCGGTTGGCACTCGCGGTTTACTATAGCGCTAAACGATAAGGACTGCGAGACCAGCCACACGCATCGCACTATTACATTATTTCACATTGTATCGCATGTAATTTACGTAGTCATTTTTGCACGAGCAATTTACGAAAACGATTTGAGTATATTTTAATTACGCGACTATTAGGCTACTACAGGCCTGGCAACACTGTGTAGAATAGGTAAATCGCAATTACATTGTAGAGCAAAATCTTTGCTAACTTATAATGGGTATGTTAATTAAATGAATCGGTTAGTCGCAGCAAAGCAGCATATGTGATTTATAGGACAATTAGTGTTACGAGGATAGGACAATTGGTGTTACGAGGATGCGACAATATTTTAATTACGGATGCTGCGAAGACAACCACCCACGCTGTATTAACAACAACCACCCACGCTGTATTTTTTCACACCTGATTAGTTATAAGAGGTTACGTTATATACAACCCCCGCTGCTTTCACGACGCAGTCTCCTACACGTTAGTTGGGTTCCTACGTTGTCACCAACCCGGGGGTGATGTAGGATCCCTGCTTCGCTCGATTACTGTGACAGTCGTCTCTGATCTCCCCGGACGCGGGGGGACAGGAGATGACTGCCTCGTTTTGGTACTTCAGTACTGTGTGCATAAAACCGAATCCTATGCGGTCGTAGCGTTTTTCCCGCACTTGTGATATAGCTCTTGGCGACTGCATACGTGCCATAGATCAATAAACATAATAATCTGAAGACAAGTTCTGTGAAGTCAATCGGATCCGTCGACCTGACGGGGAAAGATGAAGTTTATGATATGTTGGTGAATGTTAGGTGCCTTCTGCCGTTCACCCTACCGACAAGCCACCTCGCATCCCCACAAATATTTCAGGTACATCGCTCTATTACCAAACAAAAAGGTAAAGGCAAAGCGTTTTGTAAACGCAGAATGAACTAAGCAAATTATATAATCTCACAACTCAAGGCAGTAGCCCCACCGTTTCAAATAGGACAGTTATGTTTATTTTCTGTGGAGTAAGACATTTTATACTGTTGTTTAATTCTAAACAATATACAGCTTGACAATCTGCTGTTACAAAATCAATGCAACTATTCCACCTTGTCATAACATCATGTGTCCATGAGTCACCCATTTGATTCATATTTTAAAGAGATTCGCTGATTGGAATTAAAGTCACCAACAACTGAAACGTGTTGTCTTTTGGATGCCCATACAATGAACGATCATCTTGTCATTAAACTTGCTTATTTATACTAACAGTCAACTACATTATTGTCATTACATCAGCCGTCAAAGAGAGGATCATCACCATGGTCAACTGTTCGTTTAGGATTATTTCTAAAATATTCAACGTCATCGTTATCTATTGTAGTGATATATTAAGATTATAAATGATATTCATGTCTTTGCAAAGGATAATCTACATATAATTCTGTCTGTAACAGATGATATAGGTTACAAATGTGAATTTGTAATTTACACCAAATTATATAGATTATAAAAAGCGATAAATTACTCCACATAGAACTGTATAAAGTGGTAAAAATGTCAGCTCTTTCGAATATTATTATAGACATTTTGGCTTTGTGTGAGTGGAATTATTGAGAAGCTGAAAAACATAACACGGCAATGTTCTCCACAGAACATTGGTTTTATGGCTAGATCGACTAATTCATTCTGCTATGTTTGCCACCTAATTTAATCAATTTCCTCGACTGTCAGACAATTTCGTATTTTTTTACATGATTTGTACTAATATAAATGTTTGAAGATAATTATGAAGACATAGGACATTTTTTTTAGTCTCACCGCTCATATCAAATTGTAGCGAGCCTAATTTTGGTCATCTTGGCATGTCATTTTTCTGATAATGACGGCGATCTTTGATTTTGGTTTTGACTGTACCATGTATCCTCAATAGGAACATCGAAGCATTTTATGTGACCCATGAAACATAGTCATGCATGACAAAAGATAAAACATTTACATCACCTCAGGTGACAAATATCTCATTTTAATGAAAATGACGGCTATCCTAATTTTTTGTTCGTATAAACTTTGTTTTCTATAAACATAATCTTTTCCCGATCTATACTCTAGCTTAACTTGTTGACAAAGTTTTTGTGATGAATAAGCAATTCTCAATTGGAGAGGCAATGGATGGACAAGAAACCAACGTAAACTGGGCAAATTGTAAAAGTGGTGTCATTTTTTCCCCCAAGGTATGTCTCTCAGGATTTTCCTATGATACTAGAGGTATTTAAAAACATAAAATTAGAACAATTTGATAATTTATTCCTCAGATCAGTATTTTTACAACCAGAGCGACTAGCCTATACCGTTAGCTTAAGGCCATTCCGTGACTGAGCACTGATGGTAGAGCTGCAATAGCGTTGGCAATCCTTCTGGCGTACACACTTAATCTGGGCATCTTTTATATCTTCTGATACCTTGAACACTTCTTAGCTGTACCCATTTTCTATGTTAAGGAATTAAATTACATATTAGCAAGAAATAGTTACATTTTCTCATATGTAATGCAATATGTCTATCACCACTAGTTTACAGAGTGGTTTATCATAGTCAGGAGGCTAATGCACATTTATCTGCAAATTATGACTGATATTTTCAAGTATAAAATTTGGATCAATATGTTTCTTGAAAAACATTTTTTTTTTTGAAGGAGCCTATGCATTTGACCACAGGAAACTACCCCCCGCGGTAAGAGTCAATAAATTGTTATTTGTCATATGTTGGACAATTTTTTTGAACAAAGTGGATTTGGTGTTTTGAACATCAAGGAATCGATTAGGTGTAGTTTAGCTAATTTATCATAGGTCACATGGTATCGTAGTCTTGGCATCCTTTTACTGTGCGAAAATGTATTTTCACAGTTATTTTGTGCAAACCATTAGATTTACCTAGTAAAATGTTCAAAGAGCACAAATCATCTCAACTTTGATACTGACATATAATATCTAATAAAGCCTATAGTGTGATAAACTAATACAATTGTGGTGTGTTAAGGTCTTCACGTCTAGGCTTGCGAGTCCTCTATAGGCCACACATCACAACCAGCAGAAATCCAGTTATAAGTGAGGCCATGTATGTGTGAACTAAGAAAGGCTTACTATGAGGCAGGCAATCACTAACTGCTGCAGTCATAACTTACTGTCAGTTTCAAAACAAAAAAACTCACTTCAGTTTTTAGAACGCAAGCTTAAGCCTGGTCTATATAGCGGTTGTTGAGTATCTTGGGACTTGCTTTCTAAGAGCATTGGAATTCTAGTGTTAAATCTGCATAACTGTTTTTGCTTATATTATTCAAGAGATCAAGTCATAAAGTAGTGTTTAATTTTTTTTATTTCACTCTTCCGGTTGCTGAGTTATTAAGCTTTTTTATTGACAATTTGTAAACAATGCTGCCCCATGAAAACAAATTGATCGCATCGGAGTAAGACACGCTCTCTGTATGATCAGGACATGAAAAAAACCAAGTGTCAGATGAAGAGTATAATTAATAAAGAATGGAATACGTTCAAACTTTCTATTATTTTCGAAGTGATGATAGATACATTCCACAATACACAGTTTATTTTGTCATGCCATTTAGGCATATCTTTAACTTATTACTTTGTGTGATATGGGTGAGACATGCGTATAATGTCATGTTTAATTTCTGTCCCTGTGTGGAGAATGTCAGTATCTTTAAAAATAAGACTCACCTTTTTGTATTGTGTTTTTAAGTGTGGGCCATCATCTGAGCCTTTGGCCCGGACTTGATTGAGCCACTCTCCCCTGATCGTGCGAATTTGTGCCTAAAACAGTCACGTAAAACCATATTTTTTTACTATTTTAATGCTGGGTGATTTCCCGGGAAAAAAATTTGCAGTTTTTTATTTAATACCTCATGAGCATTTCAATATATAGTGAAAATGATATAATATCAGACTTGATTTATTCTCATCGTAAGTCACCACATGCAGTGATTTAAATCGCAAAAAACTCAGCCTTCAAGTACTGTAACCAATTTCTTTTGTGGCTTACTGACCTAGTCTTGGGACATCAACGGTTGGTTTGTGTCGGTTTGGTATCTCAGCTAACACGAAGCATTGATTCAATGTCAGTCTAATTTGGACCCATCGTCTACGGCCCTGGCCCAACGTTAGACCAATTCGGTTCAACGTCTCGTTTTTGCTTTTAATTAGTGGCTTGATGTTGATCTAATGTAACATTATATTGGCCCATCATTTAACCATTATCACGTACACATTTTACGCAGACTGACCGATTTACAACTTCATATTATTTTATGTTGTATTGCGTTGTGAACTAAGCCTGCTACATTTACATAGTTTTTGAGCATTTATAAAGCCTTTAAAAAATATGAATGATTGTTTTGAACACTTTAGGTTATTTCTGTCGAAATAAGCAAAACAGTTCTGCAGCTTTAAATGTGTAATATTGATCTGCTACAATATTAGTTTGAAACGCCTTAGGTGTGTGGTAGTGTTCTCAATACTCTGCATGATACCAGAGACAAATTAATTAAAAGTTCACTCGTTTGAAGGAAATCCTGCAATTTGATGACGTCTGAGACAACGAGATTTGTTGGACTTGGTGTAGATGTGTTTTCGGTGATGTCAGCCAAAAGATGTGGTTTTGTCTGATGGAGCACTTTAGTAATCTGTTTATCTCTCCCTAAAAGAGTTTATTTGTCTCCGATTTGCATATTTTACAAACATTTATTTATTTGTTGACTAGTTGTTGGGAGTATAACCTTTCTGCAACCGTTTTCTAATCCGCCATCATCGATACTGCTCGGAAGCTTAAAGCGACACAATCAGGCTAAAATCATAAAAAATCGGGAATTTTATTTTGGCTTCTTAATATGACCTGCCCATAGGCTACAACTGCAAAAGTTGTTTGATTTTTGTTTTCCTCATTTACCTGTTAAGCGAGATATAAAGACGAAACTCCCGTATTTCTTATTTAGGACATATGCCTACATGGGAATCCCCCTTAAGAAGAAAACGTAAGGAATAATACAGCTTTTTACCGTTATTTCTTGAAGAATTGTATATGAAAAGTAGTCTGATTCATGTAGTATACAGCTTAATGCGAACTTCCTCACATGCCAACATGAATAATTATAATGGTTAGGTGTGTTATTTTGTATGAACCACCTAACTCTCAACGTTATAATATTCTAGCTTCGGATGTGGTATTAAGGATTTGTAAATAGACGGCTTAGTGAAATATTGATCCATAATAATATGGATCTAAACAAGATATACAAATAATATAATTGCACTTTTACCTTAAAAATAGTAGTCAGTAACTGTGTGTTTTGTCACCTGTCAATAGGTAGGGATGTGTACATTAGTTATTATGTCCGTAGTCAAATTATTAAAGGCCCGGTAGCTTGTATGAGCTTCACCCTGTGACTGCATACTACTGAGAGGTATTATGTAACCACATACAAGTAGTGATATTTAAATAATGATTCACACACTTATACGTAATCTATTTCTGAGACTGTATCACCATAGCTAGTGAGTGTGTGAGTGTCAATGAGTAAGTAATTTAGTATGCAGACTGGTAGGCAGCCAGATGAATAGATATAACTATAATACAGCTGGTTCTGATGCAAAGGAGGGGTTATAATTTTAGTGCTTGTATGTTCGTCTGTTTGTTTGTCTGTCTGCATGTTTCTTTGTCTGTTAGCAGGATTAACGCGACCCATGACTTCAAGTGAGTGAAAATTTATCATATCAAAGTCAAAGTATATTTATTATTACTATATAGGCCAAAGGCCCAATGTACAACAATTTTACAAATTAATTTAGTTATATTAAATTTGCAATTAGTCTCTTTCTCACATTCATTGCATGATAAATAAAACAAGCCACATCACGCATTGCATCTGTGTCACTGGCCTTCATTAAATTGATAAATATTTGCAATCCGTTTTGAGTTTCATCATATAGAGGTAAGTGCCTTAACAGTTAATAGTCGTCACAAATTATAAGAAAATGATATTCATCTTCAACCACAACACAATTTCTAGCATTACACAAAACACATATCATATCTGCCATTAAAATTTCTGAATGTCTTCCCTGCTCTATCGCTAGTTGGTGATTTGAACATCTAAATTTACTAAACGCAATTAAATATTTGCGAATATTAATTATTTCCAAATATGATTCTGGAATAAGATTTTTTTAAACTGTGAATATATATTGCTAACTTGCTAGAATGCTTGATACCGTCCTCCCAATTTGATTTTAAATGATTTTTTAATCGTAAACATAACACTTAAAAAAACATCTTCATTTCCGACTCCTTGCTGTGCCCAAACATGCTGAAAACCAAATTTTGTCAATAACAATGCAATTTCAGTTGCCTAAGTGTGCCTACCATTATTTGTAATCGATATATCATTTGATAACATACATGTGGATACCTCGCTGTGGGAATTTGAATAACTTTTAGCCAATATTTTATACACCTTTGAAAATAGTGTAAAGCCAGTGGATATCTCCCCATTTCACCCAACAATACTAGTTTGCTGGATAAACCTGTAATTCTTCTGCAAAAATCATACCGAACAGATTCATATATTTCTGAGTATTCAAAGCCCCACACTTCCGACCTATATTAAACTATAGTTAAGATCATTTTATCAAACAGAGTAATAGCAATAGACCTGGGTAAAACACCACATTGATAACTGTATTTATAGAACATATTATGAAGTCCTTTTTTAGCTTGTAATGATACTGTTTTTTTTACACATTGACCAATTCAAATTTGACGTAAATAATACACCCAAATATGTATAAAACTCAACCACCTCAGGTGTGCTATCAAACCACCACTTCTCATTGTTTTTAATTTTACCTCCTCTCCTAAACACAAATATTTCGGTTTTCGCAACACTAACTACTAAACCCCACTTTTTACAATATTTTGACAGCACATTTATTACTTTCTGCATTCGAGACACTGTGTCCGTACCAGAGGCAGTATCGTCTGCATACATAAACATCAATATATTTGGATTTTGCTCATCCACATATACACCTTGACAACCTTCATTTTCCATCATATCTACAAGTTCACTTATATATAGTGCAATAAGAAAAGGGCTTAACATACATCCCTGTCGTGTACCTACAGTACATTGAAAATACTCTGTAAATCCTGAGTGTGTCCTTACACAAGACTTTCAATTTCCATACATAGAGTTTAAAACTTTTAACAATTTTTCATGAACGCCTGATTTAATTAACTTATACCACAGTAGATTATGAGGTATGGTATCAAAAGCTTTGCAAAGTCAATAAAAAGAGCATAAAATCTTCTCTTCTTTTTGTAATATATTTTTGACACAGCGCCTGTAAGCTAAATGTTTGATCAATTGTAGAGTATTTTTTTCTATAACCAGCTTGCTCTTCTTTTGCAAATTGTGGTTCTCAGCCCACTTAACAAGTCTGTTGTTTAATATTTTTGTGAATACTTCACTTAATACTGGCAACAATGAAATACCTCTATAATTCCCAACTTCATTTACAGAACCATTCTTATGCAGTGGACATAAAATTGCCTCACACCATCCGTTCGGGTGAATGCCACTTTCAAGGATATTATTGAACAGAATAAATAAATGAGGTATCAGAACATATTTTGATATCTTGAGCCTTTCTCCTACTATTCCATCATTCCCTGCGGCTTTTCTATTAATCAAATAATCGATGGCTTCAAAAATTTCAATTCTACTTATCTCATCATTTAAAAAAGTCTACTTTATTATTATCACAAGCATTACATAATTCAATATGCTGTCTAACAAATCATCTGTCATTGTATTAAAATCTTCATCAATGTTCACGTCATTGTTTAATAACTCCTTAAAGTAGCTATTCCATTCTGACCCAGTAATTTCAGATTTATCTATGACATCACATTTGCTATTCATAGATTTAATATTGAATTGTCAAATATTCCTGGTCCGTTTTCTGAGCTTCTTCACAAACATTCCGAAAACAATTTTTAGGTGTGAGGTTATTATTTAGATCTGATGTTGTATTTGTCATTCTAAATCTATTTAGTAATTTATTTGTTAATACTTTTTGTTTACTACAATTTATCATATTTGTTTAATTAGAGACCAAACATTTGCAAATCTTGATGTTTCAGCACTCAGTTCATTCCCATTATTTTATTTGATGGGCTAATAAAACAAATACAAAATATAGTCGCGCCTAGCGCTTTAAGGGTTCACCTTTCGTACATACATTTTCAAGGTCAGTGTCAAACTAAATCGATTTCCAGCAAATACAACACGCTGACCCAATGCTGGGCTAATATTGGCCCAGCATCGTAGACCAGCTTTGGGTCAATGTGTACTGTTTGCTGGGTTGTCACTGGAATCAATGTCTGAGATACTCAGTCAGTCAAAAAGTTTAACCCTTACAGCGCGACTACAGACGTCAGATTCTGACGACTAAAGACGATCCCCGCACTGTAAGAGTAAAAATATGTCTAATGGCCGTAGACCCATAACATAGGTAATCAAATAAATCAGAAACAGCTAACCAGGACAGTCATGATGATTTAAAATTGAAAAAATCCCTTTGGTTGCGATGTTTTTAACAAAATAATTCAACGCTTTAAGGGTTAATATTGAAAATGTTTATTTTTCATGAAGATATATATTTTCGTCATTTTAAGCAATTCCAACTTCAAATGACGAAAAATAGTAACAAATTACAATTCAACAGGGTGATGATTCATACAGAAGGCAGCCGAGCCTTAACTCTGTGATAGACCATGTTTCCCTTATAATGATTATTATCATTATAAGGTAATCCACACATGGGCGGATTCAGAACTATGGAAAGGAGGTCCGACTTAGCCGGCTTCCTCAATTTTTCTTCTGAATTAATTTATGCGTCAGGTTATTTTTTTCAATTTTCGCAGCTAATAAACTAAGGCCGAGAGTGCCAAATAACAAGTTTAAAGGCATTTTAGACAATGCAATTTTCTAAAGGGGGTCAGGACCCTTCCCTTGATCCCCTTCTGAATCCGTCACTGCCACACGTTAACACGAGATATATACACCGTCCTGACAGCACAGGCTGGTGTCGCTAGAGTAGGCGTTGTTTGTGTCCCACGTGTTAGAAGTGGGGCACCAGGGCAAGCGCGCACGCACGAACAGTTCCTCTTGATTGACGTCTTTTCCGGATAGTAGCTCTTCGTGGACGTCACACATGTGTTGTCCTGTGGTTATGCCCTCGCCCTGTGGATCACAAGCAAACAAAGACACGGTGTAAACGTAAATGCAGCTCAAAATGTCTTACCATATTATACGGTGGAACAAAGTTTGTCATAAAGTATGTTGAAATATCCTACAAGTTTTACATATTCCCAGCAAACTCAACACGCTCAACCAATGTGCCCATATTGAAATATTTGATAAAGTGATCAAAAAACAATAAATCGCACCAATTTCAAGTAAACTGTCAGGCCCATTGCCTACATTATGGCGTTTGCAGACCACCCTTTGTTTGTATTCGTCTATAATCATGCAAACAATTTTCGCATAACAAAAATATAGAGTCCCCCCACAGAGTGCTGTGAAAACTCAATCAATAAACGAAATAATGCATTTATAAATGTAAGAGTCGAAAGGCCCCTATATATAAGGACATGAAAGCAGGAATGAAAGTATGAATGAATGCATAAATGAATGAAAAAATGGAAAAATGAATGAATGAACGAACGACAGGCTATCTGACTGATTGACCGACCGACCGACCTGAACGACCGACCGGCCGGCCGACCGACCGACTGACCAAGTGACTGACTGACTGACTGACTGACTGACTGACCGATCGACTGACCGATGACTGACTGACCGATCGATTTTTCGACTGAATGAAAGGGTCCACTGTTCATAATAGGCCTACTCGGGAAAAGGGCGCCCCGCAAATCACGGCGCTACAGACATCATAAAATAGTTTACAATCTGTAATCTGAGTAATTTCTCAGACACATTTGTATGTGTAAAAACGGTTTGATTTCCATCGTGACAGCTATGAAATGTATAATGTGAAACCTCGATGATTCACCTAAACAACAGGGTATTGCATCACACATTTTATAGCTTTCACGCTGAAAAACGTTCTATAGAAACTGTCTTTACACACACTAGTAGTAGGGGCAGTACTGGACAGGCCCATAACAGAACATTCAAGTATAAAATGGTTGGGTTATGGCTGGTTTAAAGCAGGCAATATTGGGACATGGTTGTTTTAAAGTTGGCACCATCATCCCCCTCCTCCTGTATGTGTTTGGTGGATGACCCGCACCCCCTCCCCTTGAACCCGCATCACCTCCCCATTCGACCCTTTAGACCCCTTGGACTAGTGTGTTTGATAAAATATGATTGATATAGTCATTATTTCATAGTGAAGACGATACGAGAATATTGGAACCAGTGGGTTAATGGTATTTTTATGGCATCATTACGTGACGGCACATAGTGTGACGGCACATTTAGCCTGTATATGACACCCCCACCCAATAACCATGAATAATTAATTGGTGTCAACTGGTGGCTACATGAGCTAGTTCAGACACGTTTGAGCATGACTCATACGCATTGTGAATGATGAATGAGCATCTATAAATGTATGACGTCAGCATATGACGCTGTGAATCGCAGCATCAACATAATTGATGATGCCATGAGCGTCATTGTGATTGGCTGAGTATGGCGTGACTCATACACATTGTGTATGATTAATGGGCATCATGGACAATTGAATGTTTAGCGTCACATCAGGGGATGTCAATATAAATCTGATAAGAATTCAAGAATTCAAGTAATCAAGATATAAAGAAATAAAAAAATATCAATAATTCAAGAAATCAACAATTTAGGAATTCAAGAAATCAACAATTCAAGAAATCAACAATTCAAGTATTCAAGAAAATAACAATTTATAATTCAATAAATCAATTATTCAATAATTCAAGAAATCAACAATACAACAAATCAACATTTCAACAAATTATGACAAAAGATCTAAGAAACATGACGTCATCATATGACGCCAATCATTTCATTTTGATTGGCTGGTTCAAAATATTAATGAGCGTCTGTAGTTGGCAATATAAATCACATGCATTGTGCATGCTGCATTGTTGGGGGACCCATTGTTGTCCTGTGACTCATGATTAATAAGCGTCCATAGACGCATGACGTCAGGATATGACACTATTTAACGATGCAGCAACATAATTGATGTTTAGCGTCATTGTGATGAATATGGCATGACTCATACACATTGTGAATGATTATTGGGCTTCATGGTCATGTGAATGTTTAGCGTCATGACACCATGATTGTCAATGTGATTGGTTGGTTAGTGAATGAATAATGGTCGTTATGGTCATTTGAATGTTTAGCATCATGACGCCAAACACTTCGATGTGATTGGCTAGTTCAAATATTAATGGGTGTCATAAATAATAATGGGCGTCATGACGCCAAGCAATGCTTAGCATTTGCTGGGTGACTCACCCAGTCCATTGTCCAAGTCATATATTGTTATGTAGAACAAAGTCTTTCTTCATTGTGATTTGCTGATTCAACAATGAACAGCATCATCCAGCAGCATCTGTTGTCCCACCATACCAGTGATTTTTGAAATCAATCATTACCATCGCTATGCATACAGCATTGAGAGATATAAATGGAGTTTTTTGTCCACCATAACACAGACACATCATATACATACCATGTAATAATCCATTCCTTTGAATACCCGTCGTTTTACAATGTGGACATGATAGGCTTCAGTCGTTCAGAGTTCAATGTCTCTGTATTTACATCATCGTAGATCATATTAACTTGGACAATTTTATGAACATGTTATTCAAGTTTAAAAAGATAATTATTAACCTATTGTACCCTGGATGGTCCCAAATGTAATAAAAACTCACTTTTATATTTATTATTGGTCGTTGAATAACATTATCCTAACTCCTGCCAGGTGACTTGGTCAGTGAAGAAGACACTACTGGTCTACTTAGTATTCATTGTTTTGTCCACACAAGTCAAGTGAATAAATTTATTTCACTAGACAATTGATTTCTATGACATTTGTGATTTTGAGGGGTTAATGTTCGAAATTTTTTAGATAATTTTCATAATATTATACTCACAGCGGGGTGACGACAGCACTCGGTTCATGTATAGTAAGCAGCCCCGGGGCTAGCAGTGTCGTCCTCACCGAGGCCGTGGATTGATGTATTTGTTTTACACGAAAAAATTAACATGGCGGCGACTAAGAGCGATCTAGACCCCAAAGGTCGATAAATATACATAATATAACTTTTTATTGAATGTGCGGTTGTGAACTGAGAATGAGGGAATGTAACTGAAATGTTACTTATTCTAAGAAGCCTATTTTCGACCGGATTATTCGAGGGCAAGTCTTTGATATGACTGTCCAAAGAAATGTCCCACGAATTTGTAAGGGTTGAATCTATGACTGAGACCTGTTTCAGCCACTGGGGCTAGCCCAGGGCTAGACATACACACTCACTCATGATATATATTTATGTTTCTTTTGATAATTTCATTAAAGTTTAAACCATCTGCAAATATGTCAGGAGATGCAGTACCAGCAGATACACCAGCAAAACAAAAATAAGAAGAAGTTGATGAAGCCAACGGTATCACAACACAAATAATTAAGACAATATGTGTAAGGGAAAGTGGGATGTAAGATTCCCTTGTATAATATGGGACATGTAAGACTATTCCATATTTTTTATACTAAAGCAGTATTAAAGCGGCTTCTTGGGATGAGAATTGTCAATTTTGTCCATTTTAAATATAATTTATATGAAGCTATATAGCCTACTGATCTTAAATTAAGTACAAAAATATAAAACAAACAGTGTTGAAGCACTGAAAAAGACAAAAATAGCTATATTTCTAAGACGTATATTGTTATGTAAACAAGCTTGTTGACATCATACAACACATCAGACCACAAGTACTGATCACCTCAGACGGCATTATCAAAGTAACCACGTAAGTACATCAATAGCTGCTGCCCTTGAGCAGTCTGGGAACGTGTTGATAAAGGGGGTTCCCCCACAGCACCGACTATCTGCTCAACGCTAGGCCGACAGCATCAACATGTGGCCCAATGCTGTAGGAACATTCAAACGTCCTTTAGCAGGTGTTTACGTACACAAAATTTTGTTTGTGTTTTCGTCGGATTAATAAAAATGTTGATAAAAAATATTTTTTTAACACATCACACACATTGGAACACATACAGCACACCATATACATTGCACCACATACACAACACCACACACAACACACACCATACTACACAGTTTTATTTTTATAATTTACATTTTTACATTTTTTTATTATTATTTTATTTTACAAATTTTACTTTGTAAGTTTTTATTTTTAATTTTTTTTAATTTACAAAATCATGTATTTTGTGATTTTTTTTTGTAATTTTTTTTTGTAATTGTCATTCTTTGTAAATTGTTTATTATTTTGTAATTTCTTATTTGTGTAAACTCGTTATTTACTTTGGGTATATCACACTGAAATGTTCCAGCTTGTTTTGTGAAGTGTCATTAATATTATGTTTGATGTCGCCAATGCAATCGACCTTGTATACATCACACCAACCTGTCCAAACGTGTTTGCGACATACTATAAATATTTTTATAATGTGTACATACTTTTTATTTTTTTTTAATTTGTTTTTTGTATTTTTTTTTACAAACTTTAATTTTAGTGATTTTACATTTTGTAATTGTTTAATTTATTATATTTTTAGTTTTGTAAATTTTATTTCTACATTTTTATTTTACAATTCTATTTTTTTGTAATTTGTATTTCTGCACTTTCTATTTTTCTAGGTTTCATTCGTCTAACTTCAGCCTGGTTTTGAACATGTCACCATAAACATCGAGGGAATAGACAACCGACTGCAAATCTCACGACCCTGATTGGTGTGTATGAGCTTCTGTCTGCGAGAATTGGCGAGAAAAGAGATGTCAACCACGTGCTTTTTTATCGTTTTTTCATAGGTATGTAAACATTGTGTTGATCACAATTTCAATCACAGTCAAATTAACATCAATATCTTTCAAATCGTAACAAATGTATTCGATAAATGAATACATTATAATAGCTCCTTCTGCTTCATTATTAAAAGTATTTAAATATTACACCAAGAATAAAACATCCAAGCCCATAAAGTATCCTTCTCCCGTGATTACTTTGTAGGTCTGCTTGTTTTTAAATCACTCGATAACTTGTTGCCTGGTTATATTACTGATAAGTTCACCATGACAAGTGAGATCGCGTGTCGCTCCACCAGATCCAACTTCAGACAATAAACTATTTTTGCCAAAAGCCAACAAAACTATTTATACATATTCACTTGAGCATAGGGGATCCATAGTATGGAATCAGCTCCCTAGCTCGATCCGTAAATTAGATTCTATGTATTCGTTTAAAAAGACTTTCTCGAAATACTTACTAACACAAATGGCACCTTAATCGATCGACCTACGAACATTAATCTGTGAATTTTGCATTGTGGAGCATTGTCTGCCTGGCTCGAAATCAGGCCGGGGATAGTCTCTGATAGTGTTCGGAGCAGATCGACATTTCTTTACATGATCACGCTTTTCTTGATCTGACATGGGGTATCACCACATGCTATGGATGGTTGTTTCCCTCAAAATTATTTTATGTTTTTTTCCTATTTTATTTTTATGTTTATTGCATTTTCAGACGCCTTCGTTTTCAGACGAGGTGGGTACTTACGCTGAATTTCAAAGATCTTTAATCAACTGATTTTCTCCCTGAGTTCGATATTATTTTTCCTTCCAGTCTATTATTGCATATGTGGTACTTTTCTGTAGTCGTGATTGAAATATTGTGATCCAAATATACGTAAATTGGCATATTTTACGCATCTATCAATGTATGTATTACGTTTTATGTACGATTGTATTGTTTTGACAAATAATACATTCATATTTTTATGGCACTATAAATGAATCTATATTTTATATCCTACATATTTATGCCTATATGATGACGTCTTTGAAATATTGTGCACTTTAATGTACTTTTCTTCCTATGTCATCTTTTCATAACTTATATTTTGTTAATAAAAAGCTTGTGTGTACATATATATTATCATCCTGTGTAAATGTCAAGATGTCCAAATGTTACTTAAGTTTCTACGCTTTTCCAGAGTGATTTTTTTTTGTGCTTTTTAAAAGCTTCATATGACAGTGTTGATTAATTGATTTTAAGTACTGCTAGGATCAGATTATGGATATTTTAATCTGTATATATACCATTTAAAACATCAGTATATTAGAAATGTATTGTATTGAATGTATGACAGGGCACATATTTTAAAAATAGGATATTTGCTAATATGGATACACCCTGTATAAATATATTTTAATACATAACTAAATAAATAAAATATGTGGACATAGATCATAGACCTATACACACCATGTCCAATACACCTATAATTTGACGTCTATACATGTATTCAATTCAATTGTCCGAATTAAGATCTACTGACATGCTTAAAACAGCTTCACTTTAGCGTCTAATTTAAATTGTAAACCTCAAATGTCATTGTTTATAATGTATATATTTAGGATAAAAATAAACAAATACATTATTTTGAACAATTCGTTGGTTCAGTGATTTAAATAATAGTGACAAAATAGCCCAAATTACTCGACTATCGAGCTGATGAAAAACATAAATAGACAGCATGAAAGGTAGACCGGAAATCAGTTATCCTTTCCCTAGCCGCGCATGCGCGCGGTAAGTTCACGACGATCTCACGCCTGTTGGTAGTCCATATTTAGAGCCTCTACTAGAGGTCTATGATGTTACATATAAGACAACTTCAAGTATTATTTTTACAGAAAGACTTTGACATAACTTTTCTTTGCAAGTAGCTGCTACATCTACAATATGACGGCTCAGCCATTATCAGAGCTATCGTATGCATCAAATTTAGGCAGTCGTGTTACAGCTAGGATTGTGACCGTAATCATCAGAATGTTGTGGACATTCGACAGTGGGGCTCTTTTAATAACACATGTCACAAACATCCAACAAATAACGGAATAATTTTTTTCACTGTCACCTCAAAATTGGGTTCGCCTGTATAGAGAGTCGAATACTATTAAAACGTGAGTTCTAAAAGATCTGGGTGATATATAGTTATTCACCAGTTGGCGCTTACCGTGAGTTCTGTGAGATCCCAGTGATAGTCTTCGCCTGCCGTGGTACAGCGTGAGCGACATGGCTCCAGGTCACATCTATTCGCTCCGAGGATAAAGCCTTGGAACAGGTACATCAGAGGATCAATGTCAGACAGGGCTGGAAACATGCTCGCAACAAAAACTCCACAATGACACTCCAATCTAAAAATAATTAAAAATATAATTAAGTTCGAGGGTAATGGGTTAAACCTTAAAGCGCTAGGCACGACAACAGTCGTTTTTGACCTGTTTTATTAGCCAATGGAATCAGTTATTAGGTGCGAAATGTGGGTTTAAAGAACGAGATTTGCTAATATTTGATCTAATACTAAACAAATGGGTAATTTTTATCCACTTGAAGTTGTGGGTCGCGGTGGCGGGACACAACTTCAAGTGAGCGTGAACTAAAATTATCTATTTTCGTGCTTTAATTTTTAATTGTAGACACGACTTAGGGATTTTGAGCTCTACAAGCTTATTTGGATCTCCAAGGCAAAAAACAACCCAGACACCAAGCTGGGATTCAACCGTGTGGAAGCTGTAGCTCTACTAATACCCCACCTTGTCTAATACACAAATGGACAGTGGACAATTTATAATACGCTACTTCTCAAACTCACTACTGTGATACTTTAACGACATAAGTCTATATAGCACTGAACAGTTACTGTCGCTATGACAGCAATTGGGGGTGGCTAAGTTCTTATGTAAGGACTTAGGAGATCATGTGAGAAAAATCAAATGGTGTTCACTTTTTCTACGATATGGGGAAATACAACACTCACCCAACTAATACAAAAATCGCCTGAAGGCTCACACCTTAATAATTAAACGAGTGTCATATACTACCATATTGCATGGCTACCGACTATATAGATACTTACTGAACTTGTCCCATAGCCACAGAAAGGGCTGTAAGCACGACAAAGAAACGCAACATCTTCACAGAATATCACTTGTCTGAAAAAAAAATTGTCTATCAGTAATTTTCAAACTGAATTTCTGTAATCTAATATGTTTTCCTCTTAGTTATGGATTAATTGTAAAAGAGGCATGACAACAGTTGTTAAGTCAACTTATTTATTTAAATTATCGAAGGAAACTTACCTTACACTGGGCGATGGCTGGATATAATGGTGTCAGAAAGTGACAGCAGCTTAAATAAAATGGATTTATCAATTTGATAAGACCGTGCCTTTGATAAGATAAGTAACAGGGCCCGTATTCTCGTACAAGTTACGATATATCGTAGGCTTCTGATTGGTCGAGATGGCCATCTCGACCAATCAGAAGCCTACGATATATCGTAACTTGTACGAGAATACGGCCCCAGCTGTGAATGAGAGGAAGGAGTGACGATATTAGAAGAGGTGTTCACAGTATGTCAAAGTAGGCTAAGTCACATTTCCCAGCAAAAACGACACATCTACCCGATGTTTGAACAATGTCGCTTAAATATCTTTAGTGAAACGGTCAAATCATCATTTACGTTTCGTGAAACGATCAGTTTTTTATATAAGGATAAATCTTCGTTTAAAGAGTTTTTTCTCTGATAAATATCATGTTGGGCTTAAAGTCGCTTAGTGAAACGCCATTATGACTTCTATCCCGAGATAAGGTTGATATGAATACCTCTACCAAATTATCATTGTTTGCAATACTAAGTGACTTGCAGGTTATCTTGGTCAGCTGTCGAGTACGGTAGCCTATTATGACGTCTGTGACACAGACATGAATTCCTAACAGGCCAGTGGAAACCAGTGAAATGGCGATACGCCTATATAGGCCTAATAGTTCTAATAGGTTGATCAACTTTTCGTTCAAATCCCCTAAGAAGAAAACGTAAGGAATAATACAGCTATTTAACGTTATTTCTTGACAAATTGTATATTAAATAATAGTCTGATTTATGTAGTATACACTTTAATACGAATAGTCTGACATGCCAACGTAAATAATTATACCGGTTATATGCCAAATAAAAAATACGTTTTATCCCAAATGTGTTAATTTAAAGTAAACAATAGTTCTAGAACATGTTTGAATTAAAACTAAACATTTATACCATGCGGAAATCAGCTGACAGAAAAGTGTTTTGACTATTTACTGAAATGGTTTGAAAAATAGGCAAAATTAAGGGTTAAAATACCAACTTAAAGTTCTCTTGTGAATTTTTCAATGATCAGACACAACATATTTTACATCCGTGTGAACGCCTGTGTCAGTAGCTTTTAATTGAAATTTAATATATTAAATAAATGTGTAATGCGCTCGATTTCTTAAAATCGCAAATAGGTAATGTATATTATTCACCATATTTCAGTAAACCAGCGGCAGTTACCTGATCAACAGCTAGGTTGATTCTGGCCCCTGAGTAGTCCAGCTATGGTAAAATAATAGTGGCTTAAATTCCCCTTCCGGGTGAAACTATACCCCAGGCAAAATATATAGCCAGTACATATTTTTCACTACAGTTTCAGCCATTTTTTGCCTGTTACAATAAAAACGTGTTGATGCAAGTTCGACAAGGGTATATTATGACTTCGGTCATATATCAATGAATGCTTATGGCGAAATATATCATTTTTTCACAAGTTTGAAAATTTGGCGGCCATTTTGAATATATTGGCATATTTTGGCCAAACGCACCCGGAGATGCACGTTTACCTGGATTTTTATGTACGCACACATCATGAGGATGCAAAAAAAGCTTATGTCATTAATGTACATTCCAAGTGGCACCTAGCTCCATCTGAAGCCGGTCTATAATGGCCGTAGACCCATAACATAGGCATGCAAATGAATTGGAAAGAGGTAACTAAGACATTTATGACGATTTCAAATTAAAAAAAAACCTTTGCTACCCAAAGTTTTCATGAAAAGATTTAGCGCTTTA